>OX155971.1:27063912-27511362 GCA_944548615.1 Micropterix aruncella | reverse complement strand
TTTGTGTACCACCTACTTTCCCGGAGTTGAAAAGTTAAGGCCAATTTTGAAGGACTTGTTTCCGATCCTTTCATCGAGCCCGTTGACGAAAAGTCTCTTCTCCGGCCCTCCCTCAGTGTCATATCGTCGACCACCTAACCTACGCAACATTTTGTCTAAGACAGGGACTCCATCTCCCGTGACGCAATCATCGCTACCACCAGGATCATTTCCCTGCAATCGCAGTCGCTGCAAAACATGCCCGATCCACCTCCAGGCAGAAGAGTTCACGAGCCCCAACACCTCCGAAAATTATTCGATCAAATCGCATGCAGATTGCAATTCGCAAAATTGCATTTACTATCTTCAATGTAAGTTTTGTGAGGCGTTTTACGTTGGGGAAACCACCAACGCTCTCAGATTGAGGATGAATAATCACAGATCCTCAGTGAGAAACGATCTGTCTAATCTTCCGATTCCACTCCACGCTCGGTCGCATGGAAAACTCTTTAACGACTGTTTTTACGGTTAAGGTGGTAAAGGCCTTCCCAGAGAACACGCCTGAAATTAAGCTCAAAACATGGGAACTGGGACATATTTGGGTACTTGGAGCTTGCCATGGCAAAGGCCTGAATATTCAACATTAATGATACAGACACATTCCATCCTATAGTATACACCCTTTTAATATATACATATTTATCTATCTGTGTTTATACTCTCACCAACACACCCTCACAAACATACACACTCACACAAATAAAACACACCCTCACTCACCCTCTCACACACACACACACACACACACACACACACACACACACACACACACACACACAGTGTAGATACAAATTACACTATATATTAATTCTTCCACCTATATATTCTTATACACTCTACATATTCTCATACACTCTACATATCATTATTTATTTCCACATTACCAAATTCTAAATCCAATATTTTATTTAAAAATGCATTTTCCCGCCCACTACACCCCTCTCCAGCACCACAGAGGAATGCGGGTAGTTGCAGGTGACAGCTTCCACTGCAGTATTCTTCTTGCCGCTGAAGAAGGAGCCACGGGCTCCGAAACGTCCGGCAAAGGTACAACCTTCACTAACCTTACAATTAAATAAAAATGTTTTAAAGTTTTCATTTAAAATTATATATATATATATATATATATATATATATATATATATATATATATATATATATATATATATATATATATATATATATATATATATATATATATATATATATATATATATATATATATATATATATATATATATATATATATATATATATATATATATATATATATATATATATATATATATATATATATATATATATATATATATATATATATATATATATATTATTATTTTTTCAAATTGAAATTATGTTTATCACTAAATAAATGAAATGATAAAATAATGAAAGGGCACTTATCTGGTCTGTGGTGACCAGGAGTGACTCCACGCCTTCTTCTTCTCCTCACTCAGTGTTTGCTGGTGCTTCCTGCTGTGGCACTAGAACCCGATCAAAATGGCAGTCTTTCACAGCGGCACACAACAATGCGAGACGAGAATGAATGCTGGAAAATAATAGGCGATTAGTGTTTCTTAAATATTAATGATTGTTATAAAATGTATATCAATATTTCGGCTCAGCCGTCGTCAAGATATGTGACATTTCTGAAATCGAACAATTCGTTGAAAATTTAAATTCAAGGAATCGAACAAAAAGAAATGGATTAATAATATTTTACACGATTTAGTTAAGGTACCGAAACCAACCGTGCAAAAACGTTATTTTAAAATGAATGATAAAAATTAAAATAAAAAGCATTTGATGATTATGATAATATGATAAACCTTATTAATTTTGCCTATTGAGACCGGAACCTTTGCAAGCGCCTAAAATATAAATATAAGCCAATTCCCAAGATTTGACGTCCCTTTCTTGTGCATTATCACCAAGGCATTTTATTATTTTAACTTTAAAACATTGATCAAAAGATAAATTATGTGCCCTGGCATGCAAAGATATTGGGAGTTGGCTTTCATTTCCTACACTAGCCCCTATGATTATTTAGTCTAATATTAAGTGGTGTTGTTGTTTCACCGATATAAAAGGCATCACAAGTCCTGCACAGAAGTTGATATACTATATTTTTTGAAATACAACTGCAATGAAAGGGAACCCTGTAACTATTAGTAGTATTTGGACTGGTAAAAAAAGGACTTAGATCTAACAGAGGACAAGTTTTACAACGTGGACGACCACAAGGTTGAAGACCATAAGTATTATTACCAATAGAGAAATTTTGATTATTTTTTGTTTTGTTTAATATTGATCTAATATTAGGTGGTCTGCGGAAAGATAAAATTGGCGGTGAATCTAAGAGATCCTTAGTGGATGCATCATTAGAAATGATGGGGAATAAATCAGATAATATATCTCGCAGTTTCTCAGCACCAGGAAAATAAGTGGTGCTAAGAAAGATTTTATTATTATTATTATTTTTATTTGAAGTAATTTTAGGTTTTGGTATATATTTTACTTCAGAGTTTAGAATATGTTTATCCAATAGAGGAGCAGGGTATTTTCTTTCAAGAAGAGATTGCTTTAGATTATTGAGATATTTATCTAAATTTTCTTTGTTGTTAACTAAACGGTGTCCGCGAATGGACATTGAATAGGGAATGGATCTCTTGGTGTGAAATGGATGACAGCTATCAAAGTGTAAATACTGTTCTTTATTTGTAGGTTTTATATGAATCGCGGTTTTAATTTTACCTTCGGAAATTGTTAAATCAACATCTAAGAAAGTAATTTGTGATTTTAGAAATGGTATGAGTGAAATTCAAAGGGCCAAAATTATTTAGGTCGTCAAGAAAGGTTGTTAGAGTAGTTTGTCCGTGTGGCCAAATCATTACTATGTCGTCAATAAATCTATACCATAATATGGGTTTTAAATTTTGCGTTTGAAGAAAATTTTGCTCGAATAATCCCATGAAAAGGTTGGCATACGACGGTGCCATTCGCGTGCCCATAGCAGTCCCTTTAATTTGAAGATAAAATTCATCTTCAAAGGAGAAAGCATTACACGTTAAGACAAACTCGGCTAATTTGCAAAGAAAATCCGTAGAAGGTATTTGAGGATGAGGTCTCTCATCAAGAAAATAAGAAATTTATTTTATCATTTCATTTATTTAGTGATAAACATAATTTCAATTTGAAAAAATAATAATTTACACATTTAACAATCAAATATTATATATATATATACATATATACATATATATATATATATCTATATATATATATATATATATATATATATATATATATATATATATATATATATATATATATATATATATATATATATATATATATATATATATATATATATATATATATATATATATATATATATATATATATATATATATATATATATATATATATATATATATATATATATATATATATATATATATATATATATATATATATATATTTATATATATATGGATGAATAGTGATCGTTAGTCGACTGCAAAAGGACCTTTAAACTTACATTGCACCGTCGAAAGTCGTGCACATCAGTAAGTATATCTCATTCAAACATAATCATTTCCCAATACAAGCTGGGATTTCCTTCGCTACTTTTTAAGTAGCTTTTACTAATTTTATTTTAAATAAAAGAATCATCCTATAAACGGATTTCTTTACAAACCTTATCAAATATATATATATATATATATATATATATAAATATATATATATATATATATATATATATATATATATATATATATATATATATATATAGTATATATATATATATATATATATATATATATATATATATATATATATATATATATATATAATATATATATATATATATATATATATATATATATATATATATATATATATATATATATATATATATATATATATATATATATATATATATATATATATATATATATATAATATATATATATATATATATATATATATATATATATATATATATATATATATATATATATATATATATATATATATATATATATATATATATATATATATATATATATATATATATTATATATATATATATATATATATATATATATATATATATATATATATATATATATATATATATATATATATATATATATATATATATATATATATATATGTATATATATATAAATACATACATTCATGATTGAACATGAATTTAAATCTTTTGGCACCTATTAGGTAACATGATGCCTTCCAAATTCAATGAAACACCTTTGATTCTCCGTTCCGCCGTGCTCTGAAATGTCAAATCATTATCGGTGTCAATTTCCGGTTTGTTCTGTCGCACCGCAGAGACAAGAGAAAAATAGAAGCACTTCAGAAAGATACACTGCCACAACTTTTCAGTATTTTTCAGAGCGTTCTGCGATAATTGGCGGTCGGAAGAGAAATTGAGAAATAACGATGACGGTATATTGCACACCGCGCGCTTTGCTGTTTGTTTTTATAGCAATAAAGCAGACATGTTTGTCTTCGCAAATGAAATGTTGCAGATATGACACTATTATAGCTTTTAGGTTTTGAAAAACATGAAACTTTCGTAGTTCTCTTGGGGGAGTTTTCAATGCTGCAACTTGCTCAAGAGTAGAGGTTTTGCAATGTTAAATCTTCCTGTAGCTCAATTAACTATGGAGTTGTCACTTACTACTGGCGAACCCGCAACCCCAGGAAGTATAACGATATTGATCGTTCTTTCAATAATGGGGTGAATGTTGAGAGTTAGGAATGATTAATAGTCCACCGTCTAGCTACGAAAAACACGCCCATGAAAGACAAACGCATTTCCGCGCAGAATTGGGAAGTGAACACAAGTGGAGTGCTGGAGCCCTGACTACCAGATTTGGTCAGAATTCTTTGTCCTCCGGTCTGGTGACGGGTGCGAATTCGCTTGCGCGGCTTATATCTGATGTAAGCGGCAATTCTGTTGGAATTTATCGCGGACCGTGGCGTCCTTTCCCAGTCTTATCACTTGAGATCTGGTTGTTGCAAAGGGTCGTTCACGGTTAGATGAGGTCAAGTCGATAACTAATCCCGCTGCCATACGAATCATACGTCTCTAGGCTAGCTGGGCTCTCTAGTCGATTGTGCAAAAGCTTATAGAGATTTCACCATGACATTACTGCTGCACCCAGGGTTGGGTCCCGACGAGGGGACTCCTCAACAGTTATCAGCACATACACTAATTTTTGTATACGCATTCAATTATGATAGCTTGTTTTTAGTGTCGCCGTGACAAGGCTACTGCATCCAGGATTAGCTTCGAACCAGGGGACTCCTCAATGGTCATCAGCACAAACATGAAATTCTGTATAGCAGGGGTGGCCAACTTGATTAGATCCAAGATCTACTTTTTACTGACGAAACCCTGTGCGATCTACGAATTACATACTTCTTGAAACCTTAAATGAAACAGCATAGTTAAGTAGGTACACAATTATGTAGTATTTTCTATTTTATTAAGAGGGAAAACATAAAACTTAAAATTATCCTTAGTAACTACTTTATACTATTAACTTTATATTAGTGTGAGCATTGCGTCTGAGCATCTTCTGCTAGATTAGCAAAATCAGGTTTGTAGTTGGAAATTGCCAACCTTAAAGAATCCAATGAATGAGCGTCTGACAAGCGAGAACGGTGTTTATTTTTTGTTTGTTTAAAGTAGAAAAATGCTGACTCACATAAATATGTTGAACCAAAACACTAATGCAGTTGTTAAACACATTTCTTCAAATTTGAATGTTTCTTGTTGGAAACCAATGCCCAGAATTTAGACCTGAGGATGACCTTGCTTTTAGAAATATGTCGCAGCGCAGAGTAATAATTTCGTGTTAAAATATCATGTGGTCCATTTCAAATATATACGCAAATTTTGTAGACCTTTCATAGATATCACTAGGATCAATATAATTATTAAATGGATAACTGATGAATTCCAATAAGTAAAGCGTATTTCGAAGTCTGATACCGCTACCTTAATTTCTGCCGTGTACTTGTCAGGATTGTAGGTAGTATGTTTTTCCATATGATCCTTGCGGATTTTTTCTTTGGAGGCAAAATGGCGTCTCAATGTTTTCAAATGTAATTGTGTCATATTTAATTAACTAATTTAACCCTTGGAGTAAATGGGTATTTTCATGGATGCATCTGTCTCTTTTGCAGGATTTTCGGCGACATCGACCTTAAAGTACTATAACTACGAAGCTACTACACCAATCATAAAAAGAACAACTGCACAATGATGGCATTGAAATTTCGAATATAGAATATTGAAATATCATTTTGTAAAACAATTAGATAATTATGAATAAATATGAGAACGTCAAAGAAGTGAAAAAAACGCGCGACCAGATTTTGTCGACTCGTACTCAACGGATAATTGTTTCGCGACCAGATTTGGTTGACTCATACTCAACGGGTTAAAGCTGTTAACTGCCTGAAATTGTACAGCAGTTGGTGATTACGTTGCACAGTCTGTTCTACGTATTTATATTTTTAGCCTAGCCACGATCGACTGGACTAATAGTAAAGATCGACCGGTCGACCGGTCGATCGCGATCGACCGGTTGGCGAGCCCTGCTGTATAGCATTGAATTATGATAGCTTGTTCTAAGTTTCACTACGAACGGCTGCTGCACCCAGGGTTAGCTAGAGACAGAGCATTTTAATAAAATGTTTTTTTTAAAATGTGTTTTTACTATTAACCTTTTTAAATTATTGTTCGTGTTAAGAGAGCTTAGTAACTGGGATTAGTTTCTTTCGTGCAGTGAACAGAGTAAATAGGCTTGACCGGTCGTTTAGCTCGGAGAGACAGTCTCCGTGGTAATTGTTTCATGTTACCGGTGCTCCGCTGAGGGGGTGAAATTCCGCCTGCCAACAGAGACTTTGTTTCGCGAGTAGTCTGGCTAGGAAATTATATCTCGCAAGCGAGAAAATTTCCTGCTAATAGTTTGGCGCTTTGCCGGCGAGTAATTGCAATCATCTCGCTAACAATAGAGCTTCATCCTTCCCTCTTTTTTATACTCTTTCTATCTCTGCTTCTTTTTTGAAATTAGTCTTTCAGATGGATGAATACCACGAAGTTTCCCACAAACGAGTCAATAAATAAGGCGGCTGTAGAATAACGCAATTTGTTTTGGCTATCCTCTGCATATCACTATACCCCAAACAATTGGACTGTATTTCGTTTGTGGGAGCTAATGGGTCTAGTGCAGTTGAGCCAATATGACCGATGTGTTAGGGACGGCCGGCCGAACTGACATATAAAGTGGACGAGGCAGTTATATAGTAACCCTTCCAATGCTATATCAATGCTTGCCGAATATGAAAAAGAACGATCTTAGTTTAAAGATATCCACGTTTATGTTACATCACTAGAGAAGAAAATCGCTACGTATGAACGAAAGGGCGCACTCTACTCCAACAAACAAGAGGAGCTGTTATTCAACAGCATCAAAAGTGAAACCAAACCCAACTGGGCATACGACTTATTTCCTGACTTGGGTAGAGAAGCCTAACTGACGTAGGTACTCATATAGATACATATACGCATACACACATACATATACATACATACAAAAACATATAAATAAAACGATCTAGATATATTATAGTATATGCTCCTAATGGGCCCTTGCTGAGTTGGTCACGAAGACCCATTCTGTTCAGGTTTGGTCACACTCACGGGTCAACACGCATCCGGCAGCCTCCAAGCAGAAATGCGACATAGTTCCCCTGGGAATAAAAGTTCGGACGCCCTTGGACGGTTTTCGGCGAGCAGCGTGCGGTCGGACGGCGCGGAGTTAACCAATCGACTGTGCAGCCCGACAGATAGCCGGGGGAGCCTGGAAGCGGCTTTGTTTCCTAGAGAGTGGAAGTGGTTGTTTTGAAACGACTATTCGGCTACCCGATACCGGTTGAACAGCCGTACAAATGATACCGTGGTTCGCGATAGATTCGGTAGACACCGAGTCATCACTACACAAAGAGGACCACGCAAGCGACCTCGAATCCGTAACCAGTCGGGAGGCAGGAGAAATCTGGCTGTAAATGGAAGTAAGGGCGCGAGTTTCGTCCCGTATGGTGAAATCCCGGCTTCTGGCGGTAAGGCGTTAGCTTCTTACGGGCGAGTAGCGTAACTAGAAAGTAGACTGTTTTCGTCTCGAATCTTCTACGCTAACCTCACGGGAGACAGAATGATCAAATATCCCTAAAGTCACGAATTCGCCCGTTGTAGTTAACAGCTTCAGCTGTAGTTTGTTCGTGCTTTAGATTGTGATTCGCTGCTTCCATGAACACAACACACTGAGGAAAATATTGGTTTGATTCTTACAAAAACATTTTGTTATAACAGTGTCATACAGAATAACTATGTTTTAATCTTAATTTTAGTGGGTTTAATTACAAGGAACATTGTTGAAACTCTATTACTTAATTATTTGAATCAATATTAATTATCCTTACGGTTAAAACGGAAATGTCAGTATACTGTAGTTTCAACATAATTCATGTGTCCGATTATAACCGTACGTGCTGTCATGTCAGAAGCGAGATCCCAAGGTCGCGACGTAATGAAATAAACTCCACGTCACTACACCACAATCACAATAAAATTAATGGAATGGAATTGAATTGAATTGACATAACGTTATGTAAATATTGCGACACTGTAACTGACGTTACGCCACCACCGCTATGCGTCATGTTAATTCATACGTATGGACGACAGTTATATACGTAATCCTTGTTGAAGCATGCGTATTTACTTCTACTATTTATTGTGAACTTCCACAAAGGGTGGGTTTATTGTCACATGATAATCTCTCGCAACCAACCCTACTATGACGTGTTTATACGTATGTGTGCGTGTAACATGTGTGTGGCTTGTTATTGCACTAGATCACAGAATTGAAAATGCAATTATTTTGATTTTATCCCAACGGAAAATGGTGGCCCAGTCGCGAATCGAACCCGCGAATTTACAATGTAAGATCAGGCGACCTAACCACTATTACATCGTTATTTTATTCTCAGTTCGGTTCGTTCGCGGTTCCGTGCAGCTTGGGCCGTATGACCTTCTCGGTATCTTGTGTCGGCTCAACTCACGGCTTAACTCTAAACCGGTAGCCTACTCGAAGATGGTCGAACCTGGAAAGGCTTTCCTGTTTCACTTATCGCGGCTGTGTCGTGGATATGGGTCGGATTCTTTGGTGGATGAACTTTGCTGTTGAGCGGCTTGTCCGCGAAACAGGTAGAAGCCGCCAAAGCGACTTCGAACCTACAACCAAACTGGTAGACAGAGAAATTCGACCAAATCTGGCAGCGAGGGCAGGAGGCTGCTCCCTGATTTCACTTCCCAGTGCCACGCAGAAAGGCGTTGGACTCTCGCGTTCTTGTTGGTGTAGTTAGAGGGTAGACTGTCTCGTCCACTATCGTCTCCCGTTAGCTAGCTAATGGGCCCTGTTGCAATTGGACCACTAAGACCCATGTGCAGGGAACAATATTCCACACAGAAGTGCGAGCACGGGTAGGACTCTGGCCTACGGGTTAGTTTCCCCTAGGAGTCAACCTTCGGGCGCTCCTGGACGGTTTGAACACCGTTTGGCTTCAGCCAATCGATTGTGCATTCCGACGGACAGCCGGGGCAGTCTGGAAACAGTATTGTTTCCTATAAAGCGAGGGTAGTTGTTAAACTTACGGTAACTGCTCTTGAAACGACAATTCCGCTACTCAATTCCAGATGAAAAGCCAGGAAAGGGATGCTGTGGTCCGCGATAGATTCAGTAGACACCGTATCACCGCTACGTAAGGGAGAGTACCGTGCAAGCGATCTCGATCCTGTAATCAGTCAGGAGGAAGAAGGTATCCTGAGGGTTAATTCCAGACAGAGATACTGGTAGTCATTGGGCCATTCCAAATTGATAGTCATGGGGCGAGGCTGCTCGCTAGTAACCTTTCGTCGTGCCTCGCCGTAAGGCGTTGGTCTCTGACGAGCATGTTGGCATAGCTAGACAACAGATTTGTATTGTCTCTAAATCTTCTACGTTCATCCCACGGCTGAAAGAACGATCCCATATTGGTATACCAGCCTGGGGTGACGAGTTCGCCCGTTGTAGTCGACACCGCTCCCCTAAATCTTCGGGTTCAGCCCACGATTGAAAGAAAGATCGTAATTCGTTATACCTGCCTGGGGTGGCGGGTTCGCCCTTAGTAGATTACAACTCTACATTGTGGTTCGTTAGCGTCATTCGATCACCGTATCGCGTCACGCGCGTCAATTAGAAAAATAAAACAAAACAAGCACGGATACTATCATTAAACAATCTTTAAACGAAACTCTTCGGAAAAGCTGTGCATACAAGAAGGATGGGTGGATTGCTGCAATATGCAGTGAAAGCCATTTTGGGGGTACATCGCCGATATCGTCGAAAGGAATTTATATTTTTCCGGACGTCAAATGCGGATGCAGTCAGCCGGGCGATCGGTATCGCGTTAGCAACGGCGGATCGAGATGGTGCTATACGAGAGAAAGACGTGGCAGATAGCAGCGGCACACTGATACATAATAGCACTCAGCGACAGAATGTAGCAGCAGGAATATCGATAGCAGAGCAGATCCCGATGGCGCGGGGTCTCTGCCTTTATTCTCTCAAGGACTCTACAGCAAACGACCTTGTATTTTTGGCGAGTTCGGAAAATGGTATTTCACCGGAGCAACGGGCGTGTGCTCCACACTATTGTTATGTGAGTACTGGCGCCCGTAAAAGGATTCGTGTAAAAACCCCGTCTGAGGTCGCTGTTAGAATAATTATAGGTTGCCGCACTATGCGGTGGGAGCCATTTTGGAGGTACATCGCCGATTCCCGGGCGCCAAATGCGGATGCAGTCAGATGGGCGATCGGTATCGCGTTAGCAACTGCAGAGCGAAATGCCGCTTTACGAGAGAAATAGGTGGCAGAGAGCAGCATTTCGTAGCAGCATACTGATACGAAATAGCACTCAGCGACAGAAGGCTGCAGCAGGAATATCAGTAGCAGAGCAGATACGGATTGCGCGTGTCTCCTCCTCTATTCTTTCCATAACTTTACAGCAAGCGACCTTATCTTTAGGGCGAGTTCAGAAAATCGCATTTCACCGGAACAACGGGTGTGTGCTTCACACCGCTGTTAGGTGAGTACTGGCGTCCGTAAGAGGATTCGTGAAAACCCAGTCTGAGACCACTTTTGGAATAACTGTAAGTCGCACATTATTTGGCTAAAACGATACGATTCAAGATTGCATCTTAATCGTCGCTGAAGTTGTGAACTTTTGGAAACCGGCCGGGAATCTGAATTACATTCTCACAACAACCATTAACATTATTATTCTGAACATGAGCAACCAACTTAATACTAAAGCACTTCTAATTTCAGTAATTGATATCGAAATCTCCTGAGATTATTGACTGTTTAGCGTCGAAATACCACTCAAATATCGTAGTCGACCACTACAGGGACTACTTTCAAAACATATTCATATCAGGATCGACGTGACCTAGAGAAAAGAGAATATTCTGAATAAATTCTAACGGCTACAAAATAACTGCATAATATAAATATTCAACTTGCGTAAATTTTGATCACGTAAGCGAATATCTAAACAAAATGCTTTGGCTTCGAATTCGTGAGCGCAAAAAGCTGCATGCCCTTAAAACAAAGTATCTAAATAACTATGCAAAGTTTTTGAAGACAATAAATGTGATTTGATTTGATTTGATATATACCGGGAATTTATGAAAGACACAACTTTAGTATTGGCGCCACCTCGTTATTCGAGAGAAAACGTGGAAGACTAAATTTAAGAAAAGTAAAAGAAACAAGTAAAAAAATTGCGAAAAAAAAACTGAATCAAAACTCAGGGGGAGGGTATTCAAAACTTTTTGTAATAATCTAGCCTAGAGGTAGGTTTTCCGCAAATACAATTCAGTGCAGAATTCTATATAAAGTCAAAAAAATGAAATGAATCACCAAAAAAACACGATTTTAGGTTATAACACCCGAACAAAGTTGCCTCCGACCGGAAGTCTAAAGCGGGATTATTTTACCCGGAAAATATGCTTTCTGACCCGAGACTACGCACAAGGCATTTAAATTGTAGAATCCATGTGGAAGAAAAAAGGTGGTTTGATAAAAGACCCGTAAACTCGAACGTTGAAATGTGGTTTCAGCGATGACAGGTCGACATTTGCGCGCGGCTTTATCCGATATGGTTGTGGAGGAATTTAATTTTATTTGATACCTATACAGGCGTGCCCGAGAAAAGTGGAACCAAAATGGAAAAAGATCGACCTGAATCATTGCGATCGCGAAAGCATTGCAACACAAATTAGAAGAAACAAAACTCACCTGTGTTTAATGGTAATTTGCACTACATAGTTTTGCTCTGCACTAAAAGTGGCCCTTTCTTGTCACTCTCTGTTTAAAAAACTTTCATCCTTCCTCGGCGAAGACGGTGCACCTGCCCTGCCCCGACCATCTTTAAAACAGGAAGTGAGGACCGGCCGGATCTCGGTTGGCCAACTCAACAACACCAATAACACGAATGTCTCTACTCTATGATGGCATAAATGGTAGATTTTCTACCAAAAAATAAAATAAAAGTAATTTTTTTATGTACTATTTTTTATTTTAATTAGGATTATTATTTGAAATTGAAATTTATTTAAAATTAGTTATTTATTTTTTATTAGGTTACTATTTGATACTTGAAATTTATTTACATTTAGTTATTTATATTTCATTAGGTTATTTCAATAGTGGCAACACTAATGTTATCGACATCTGACAGCTGTCAATGAAAATTTTGAGAATTTCGCAAAAGCAACAATAAACAACGTTTCGGGACATGAAAAGGTTATGGAAAACCCTGAAAACTAACCCTTTTTTTTATAATTCGTGACAATAGTGCGAAAAAAAAGGAATTTCTGTTACAGATGTCACAACGATTAATAAAAGAAATCGAATTAAAATACTTTTTACCGTTAAGGCGACATGAGAACTCAGAAAATATCCGAAATGGGCGGGCACACGAAGAAATAGGCGGGGTCAATTTTGTAGGATTTGACCAGTAAAAATCCAGCTTTGACCGGCTACCGGACGCATACTAAACGTTCAATCGCAGCGCTAGCACAGAATAACTGCCTTTGCGCAGTAGTGGTATAAGGGTGTTAAGGGCAAATCATATTTAGCATAGCTCTCAGAGCTCTCTCACGTTTTAATTAATTGTAATTAATACATTTACATTTACATTTACGTCGTGTCCAATTGGCGGCTAAAGACCGCTCTTGGACGTGTCAAAATATTTGTGTTTTAAGTAGTAGGTGTCATTACTACTTTAATCTTTACGTTACACACATATATTAATTTAAAAAAATATATAGTATCTAAGAAACTTTAGAACCTACTAAAAGGTATTCCTCGTAGAATCGTATTACAAAATAAATTAAATAAATACGTGTGGCACTCGGGGACTGCCGCGGTAAAGCTATTGCATAGCATTTTTAACAACTTATGCAATTATAATTATTTATTTATTTTATTTTCTTATATCAGATAACTGCGCTCTATCGGAAAACGTTGAAATTATTCCGAATCATTTGCGGCTGCGGAAGCAAATGATTCGGAATAATTAAAACGTCTTCCGATAGAGCGCCGCGCACGAATTTTTTATTCGATAAAGCAAAAAACCGGATATTATTCTTTGACTATTCGAAAAAATTCGTAGATAAAAAGATAGATAATTAAATTATCTTTAAAATGGTGCAGGTTTCATAATGATACGCCAGATAGTATTTGCGTAGTAGTCGTTTTTGTGTTCGGTTAGACCTAATTTCACAAATTAATTACACTATGTAATATAAACAAAATCTAAAATATTCAAAGCTAAGAATATTAGAAAAATGTTTTTGTTTAACATATATTTTTTTCGAATCGTAAGCAGTACTCGTTTAGACGTAATTATCAGTTTAAAATCATTAATTTTCGTTAAGAAATTTCTTCAATCGGTCGCCGCGCTGGCCTAGGCCCGCGATAAAAGCTATGCAATAGCTTAAAAATATATTCAATAATTCTAATGGCTACCTACTAAAAACACAATAATTAAAATAGTCAGTTAAAAAGTTGAATAATCAAAGCAGAAGCCGAACAATTGAAATAGTCAATAAATCAAATATATACGTACTAAAAACTGTACATAGTAACATCCAAAGTAGTAAGTAAATTGTTAAGTAATCAAACTAAAGCTAAATCTTACATTTAAATACTAAAAGGGCCTAAACAAAGTGTCTAAGCGCGAAGCTAGAGAATTAACAAGTCAAAATAATGAAATTAAAATAAAACACACTCACCGCTTACATTGTAGGAGTAATCGCGCTTGGAAGTTTTCGAAGTCAGTTTAAAGCCTTAATATCCAAGGCAATGTGCAACTTTTTTGAGTCCAAATTGTAAATTAGTTCCTTATCGAGGGATTCGCTTAGAAACTTTTTTAAATTAATGCTCATATTTTTCAAAAAAAGCATAAAATTAAAATTCTTCAGATATGCTCGTTTCCAGGTATTACGTCGCCATAAAAAGTAATGCAGGCCTCGGATAGGGTTAATGGCGCGCGATGACTGACGACTGTGAAACAGGTGCAGACGGGCACTCCGCTCCTCACTCCCCTTGCACCATAACCAGTATCCCCTATAGTTTTGCTAATGTGACGACTGTCACAACCGTACCCTGGCACAACTGTACAAAGTCTACCCTACGTTTTGCACTCTCTTTTCTTCCTAAATTCGCCATAATTGAATACATTTGAAGAGTCATACGCGTCTAAGTAGATATTTTCAAAGTGTTCAGCATTCTGCATATGATTATTTCCCGTAGAGAACGCGGTAGTTGTCCCGCACAAAAGACGAGTCGAAGAAGCCATTGCTCAATGTCAGGCGACGATGGTCGAATTCATTTGTGGCGTGTCGGCTGTGAAGTGGGCAGAGGGAAGCCACCATCAATAAGCCTCCGCGCTGCCCTACTTGTTTACTTTGAGCCCGATCAAAGGGAGCGAATATGGCCAATGTCCCAATCGGACATTTTCTCTCGCCTGAGAGGTTCATAATTTATTCCCGGCTGCCAGTGCGTTGACAGATTCACGATTAAGTCCATAGACCGTCCGAATACGTCTACGGCTCTATATATGTCTTTCGCAGACAAGGAAGGACACCTCTAACTATTTCGCGTTTCTTGGTACCACCATTGATTATATATCATACTAGATTGTTCTAAGTCGTACTACGAATCGGCAACCAAGATTTTACTACGAAAATCAATGTGTAGATGGTACTCATAGATCCATTGATTTTTCTTCTATTCTGTGTTCAATGTGGCGACTTTCGTGGTATGACAGTTCGGATGCGCACTATGTAGGGTGAGTTTTTAATTAGTGTCATTATTGTAGTAGGTAAATCAACACGAGGAACTAAGCAACTTTTGATTGGAATTTTTAAAAAAAAATACGTGTGGCACTCGGGGACTGCCGCGGTAAAGCTATTGCATAACATTTTTAACAACTTATGAAATTATATTTATTTATTTATTTATTTATTTTATTTTTTCTTATATCAGATAACTGCGCTCTATCGGAAAACGTTGAAATTATTCCGAATCATTTGCGGCTGCGGTAGCAAATGATTCGGAATAATTTAAACGTCTTCCGATAGAGCGCCGCGCACGAATTTTTTATTCGATAAAGCAAAAAAACGGATATTATTCTTTGACTATTCTAAAAAAATCGTAGATAAAAAGATAGATAATTAAATTATCTTTAAAATGGTGCAGGTTTCATAATAATACGCCAGATAGTATTTGTGTAGTAGTCGTTTTAGTGTTCGGTTAGACCTAATTTCACAAATTAATTACACTATGTAATATAAACAAAATCTCAAATATTCAAAGCTAAGAATATTAGGAAAATGTTCTTGTTTAACATATATTTTTTTCGAATCGTAAGCAGTACTCGTTTAGAAGTAATTATCAGTTTAAAATCATTAATTTTCGTTAAGAAATTTCTTCATTCGGTCGCCGCGCTGGCCTAGCTAGGCCCGCGATAAAAGCTATGCAATAGCTTAAAAAAACGGTGAGTGTGACCGACCCTGAACGAATGAGTCTTCGTGGCCAACCCCAACAGGGCCCATTAGCTCTCCCAAGTAGTTGTCCCAACCGCCCAGTAGTAGGAGAAGCTACCCTTGATACTAGCGGCTTTTGTATTTAGGAATTATGGCTAAAATAGTGAGTTCTATCAACGGATATTCAGCCGTATTCACAGTCGATATTTAAGTACACCTTAAGGGATCCCCACCATTTCTACTTAGAATCAGCGTCATTCCTATCAGGTCTACAACTAGAGACTTACACTCACGCCCTTACTTCCAGCTGCGACCAGATTACTTCGGTCTCTCAACTGGTTACGAGGTCGAGGTCGCTTGCGCGGTCTTCTCCCTTACAAAACGGTGAAACGCTGTAAACCGAATCTATCGCGGATCACGGCATCTTTTACCCGGCTGTTCGCCCGGGTTCGGGTAGCCGATGGTCGTTTCAAGTGCAGTCGCCGTAAGGTCCGCAACCACCCCCGCTCTATAGGAAACAGTACTGCTTCCAGACTCCTCCGACTGTTAGTCAGAATGCATAATCGATTGGCTTACGCCGCACAGTACGCATACCGTCCAGGAGCGCCAGAAGATTGACTCCTAGGGAAAACTAGCCCCAAGGCCAGAGTCCTATTCGGGCTCGCACTTCATGCTTGGAGGCCACCGGATGGGTGTTGACCCGTGAGTGTGACCAACCCTGAACAAATGGGTCTTCGTGGCCAACTCAGCAAGGGCCCATTAGCTCCCTAATTAGGTCTATAGAATTTTCGTGGCCGTTGAGCAAAATTATTGTGCTTTATACTTGATAAAACCCTGCGCATTTACTGTCGATGTTTGCTGGGGGACTTCTCGCCATTTCGAGGGGATTATTAAAAGCCTGCATTATCAGTGGGGATTATTGTAATGCCTCGCGTAACGCCGCGGTACATTCACTACGGAATGATCATGCAGACCATGTTTAATCTTCAAAATTTAAGCTTATAAAATCGGACAAATCGTTATTATATATTGTCAATGAAACCGCAGTTTTATTTCACTAAAAAACAGGGAGTTTCTCACGTTACACCCGCTCAATCCGTAACATCCATTTGGGGACATGTATGGCGGCCGCCTAAAATCCGAAACATCCGCTACGGGACATCGCGCTCGCCGATGCGAAAAATGCAATTTACGATTCGAAACGTCGTACTTAATGCTTTCTGACGGCGGAACGACATGGCCAAATAATCTGTAATTCGGCGGCCAAAGGCGATAAAATCGATCGGCGATTTAAAAAGTCAGCATAGACGTCAAAACGGCAGTCTTGATCGGCCAGCGCCGCGGCCGCGTAGTTCCGCGAAATGTTGGTTTTGTGCAGTGTTTTGTGGATAAAAGTGCAGTGTTTACTGGATAAAAGTGAGTAATTTCCATTTTTAATTAGTTTAGGCATAAGGATTAGTCAATTGAGATAGTCCATTTGCTGTTTTTCACGAATTTTTAAAGAAAACACTTCTGCGACAACAAACGGCTCGCGAAAAAATGGTTGTTATTATTTTGTAATGTTTATGAAATATCCCGATATATTGCGAAATATGACGTAATGTCGCTTTAATTTACTAACAAAATAAGTATTGTTTCATTTACATCCTAAGTTATCAAATAATTAGGCGTATTTTGAAAATTATATCTTGTTTTGTAAAATGAATCGCGCAAAGAAACTTGTTTTGATAATTGCTATGAGAGAATAAAGTGCGATTTTCCATAGTTTTTCGATGAAATGTGACTCTTTGGAGTATAGTAATTAGTTATTAGACATATAATAAGTCTATGATAGGACAATATAATTGAAAAAAATCTAACGAATTTAATATTATGAGCATTCAAAGTTTATTATAAGGTTCGGACGCGGAAACTCTCAAAACTTTAGATTTTTCTATAATATCAGACAAAGCTCAAAGTTCTGGTGTGATTTCTAAGAAGTGTGATGTAGTAATAAAGTTATTTTGAAAGAATTTCATATAAAAAAATACCATAAGTAGTCACAAATTAAAAATTTTACAAATTTTTTTTACGAGAATACATAAAATTTTTCTTGGCGGAATAAATAAATATTTTTGTATGCAAATAAGTAAAAAAAAAATATCGTTTAGGTAAAGCATTTAATAAAGAACATAACTGTATTTACAATTTTTGCATATTTTACGTATTTTGTGACAAAAAAATCGAAATGATTTTATAGGCGAGTTTTTTCAGTTTGCCAATTTTGTAATATTTATTCATTATTATCTTAATTGTTTTACGAGATAAGGTTATAATGTTTTATATGTCAAATTTCAATGCGATCATTTTTATCTTTATCTTTTTTAAATACGTTTAGTGGTTTATAAGTTATGATCGTTTTTCTCAAGGCCGTTGACTCGCGTCGATTTTTTGCCCGAATATGTCGCGCGCAAAAGTGATAGGTGAGTTTTTACCTCGCAACAGGAGGGGTTAATGGCGCCGTGAATAAATATGACATAAGACGCAGTTTATTATTGCAAGCTCGCCAGTCGGCCAATATAACGCCTGGAAATAATTATTCCTCGACTGGTACAACTTGAAGCAATCAATATGCGTTAACTTTGGTACTATCAGAATCTGACAGCTCAGCGACAAGCGAACCGACCGCGACGGGTACCATAGATAATAAAATGAAAAGGAATTGCAAACCGATTCACAAAAAAGAGACATCAAATAATGCTGTGAGACATTTCAATAGTCATTCTTTTAGCGTAATTCATGCAAACATACAAAGCATACGCAACAAAATAGATATTATAGAATAATTCCTGGAACACCATATTCTTTTGATGCAATATGTATGCGCGAACATTGGCTGCGACCTGGAGAAGAAGAACTATATCGACTATCAAACTATGAAATGGGAGCAAAATACATCCGTAATTCGCATATCCATGGAGGCGTCTCTATATTGTTTAGAGTATGCCGACCGACCGGATATATCGTTACTTAGCGTGGAATTTATATGTGAATGTTGCGGAGTCGAAATTCTTAGTCATAAGTGAGTTAACCATTTTTGGTTAGACGCTTAAAAATGCTAAAATTGTATATAACCAATATTGGTTAGGGCGCTCGGCGTTGCGTAAAATGCCAACTTTTAAATATTTATTCATTATTATCTTAATTGTTTGACGAGATAAGGTTATAATATTTTATATTTCAAATTTCAATGCGATAATTTTACAGTTATTCTTATTACGATCCCTATAGTAGTTTAAAAGTTATGGTCATTTTTCTCAACGCCATCGACTTCACGCGCAAAACTGTCCCGGGCAGAAGTGACGACTAAATTTTTACCCCGCGATAAGAAGGGTATAGTTTAAGTTCGTATATATACACCGAAAGGGATTTAATACGTTTTTTGTTAAATGTAAACAATTTCTCGAGCAAAAATTAATGAAAAATATTCCCAAAACCGTAATTATTGCGGGAGATTATAAATTTGATATCTTGAATGAGAATATACATAAAAAATATACAAAAAACTAAATTTGTCACAATTAAATAATTTGAAAAATAGAATTCGTATTCAGGCAACACGAATTACACTGTCTGGAGGTACATGTATCGATAACTTCCTAACAAATGCGGAATCGTTTACAACATATGTTTTGGATGTGGGGTTTTCTCATCAAACTTCTATAACGTTTTGCCTGGAGCTAGAAAATGGTAATAAAAATAATATTAAAATAGGATGTAAATTCAAAAAACGCATATATAGCCCTAAAAATATAGTCGAAATTCGTGACGCTATTGCCAATATTAATTGGCCAGACTATCTAAAAATACATACTGTAAATATAGATGAAAATTTAGCGGAAAGTATATAGCGAAATGAATCATAATTGTTTAGGAGAAAATATTCCGAAAAAAAAAGAAATCAACAAAAAAGCGAAAGGTCTAAAAATACACGAAAGGTCTAAAAATATCATACACAAATAAACGTTTGCTATTAATTTTGAAACAAAGTCCAAAAAGTGGTATAATTGAGTGGATCTGATCATTACAAAACATATAAGAAAATACTATCAAAAACTATAAATTGTGCAAAAAAGTTAAAAAAAAATATTGAAAAATCAGAGAACGTAGTGAAGTCAATTGGCAAGTTATAAAAGATCAGAGTGGAATATCAAAGGGAAATTTTATAAATAAACATTGAAATTATCCCCACAGTGGAGCCAAAATGTATAGCGAGAGAAAATATATTTTTTTTTATTACCATTGGAAAAGATTAAATAAAAGCTAATTCTTCAAACGGAAATCAAATAATAACAATAAATAGCGTAAGTTATTCTATATATCTAAATCGTGTCGATGAAAAATAAATATCTACTATAATAAAGGGGCTAAAATACAAGTAATCTTTTGGCTATGATGAAATTCAGACCAGCATGGTAAAGTCACGTGTTGACCAATTATCACCAACTTTAGTGCTGCTAATAAATCAGTCATTTCAAGTAGGTGTATTTCCCACTTCTTTAAAGAGGGCGATTATAAGGCCACTTTATAAAAAAGGGGATATTAGGAAGCCCTCAAACTACCGCCTGATTGCCTTCCTAACAACTTTTTCAAAAATATACGAAAAGACCGTCTACAATAGAATATATAATTTTCTTGAGAAATATAATATTTTTTCGGAAACTCAAAATGGATTTAGAAAGAATAAGTCAAAAACACTTGCTGTCTTTCAATGTGCTGATGAAGTTCTAAGTTTCCTAAACAATTAACATATTACTCTGGGGTTATTGCTAGATTTGTCTATGGCATATGGTTGGGTACTATACGAAAAACTATTACAGAAGTGCTACAACATCGAAATAAGAGGCAAAGCTTATGGTTGTTTTAACTATTACTCTACTGAACGTGAGCAGTTTCTCGAAATTACGTTTTTAACAGCAAAAAATATATGGTAGAAAGAACCTGTACGTTCAAAATGGCTTCGATCACAATATGGCATTTCGCAAGGAAGCGTCCTCGGTTGCCTTCTGTTTATAATATATGTAAATGAACGTCCTTTAGCGACACAAAAGAAAATAATCTTATTCGCCGACTACACTTCTATCTTAATTGGGGGTCAGACGAAAGCTGATGTGAAAAGCAGCGCAAATAGAAGCTTTAAAGAAGTAAAAGACTGGTTAGGCTCGAATAATTTAAGTGTAAACAATAGAAACAAAGTCGAGTCAAAGTTGGGTGACAGTATCAAATAAGCAAAAGATTAAGATTTCGCCATTCGGCTCCTGTTATTTATGTAATCATAATCAATGTTTTATAGTAATTAATTCTTATATATATAAATTAAAAAAAAGAGTTTTTACAAAATATTTTAATTTTGTGAATTTATGCCTAAATCTCGGATATATTAAAGAACGTTTACCTTTGTATATACTTATATAAGACTGGGGCATTAAGGAAAATGTTAATTTAGAAATAATGTCTAAACTATACATATATATATATATATATATATATATATATATATATATATATATATATATATATATATATATATATATATATATATATATATATATATATATATATATATATATATATATATATATATATATATATATATATATATATATATATATATATATATATATATATATATATATATATATATATATACATATTTTCCAGCATCTATTTGCAAATTAGAATAAAAACCACAGCAAAAGAATACCTTTCATTAAAAAATAATTTTTATTATTAATAAAAATCGGCTGTCTGTAAAGTCGGTTTACTGACGATAGTTGAACGTGACAACGTCATAAGAAAATACTGATGGAATGGTTGCATTTGAAGCAGTTTCATTTAAGATTCTGATATTGTTTATTACAAACACCCAAAAATATATGCTTTTATACTCACCGATTTGACTACAACATGTAAATGTATTATTGTATAGCAGTATAATTGTATAATTGTTTATTGTTTAAAGTTTATTGTTTTTTTTTGTTATTTGACAGTTTGAAATCTCAAACTGTTAAATAACGGTTTGAGAAGCGTTTGAGCACGCTGCGCCATCTAGCGGTAGGTAATACGTCGTAAATAAACAATATCAGCGACATTTTACCAACCGCTAGATAGCGCATCGTAATGATAGCTTTCCATACATTTTATTTTTTTTTAATAAAAGTTGCTTACTTCGTTGCACTTCGTTGTACCCACAAGAAAATTGTTCGTTCAGTAATAGCATTCCGTATATCAAGAATACATATAAAATTATGTCAATAATTTAAATCAATCTAGTTATTTTCATTCGTACTATTTTAGACTGAGGTTAGTAAATAATTCTTGTCGCAACCGGTAGATGGCAGCATTTATATTGAATAATAAATATAATAAATGGAACGCCTCAGAGCGAGGTAACGCCGCATGAGTCATGTTTTTTCGTGCGTGCAGCAGGCTCCATCGATTTATAAGACGTTGTCACGTCAAAAATAGTCACAGTCATAATATAGGTTTTATAAAAGGTTGTCACTCAATTAAACCACTAAATCCGTATTGACAGACACCAGCTTCGATAGCGTCGTCCCAGGCATCGTTCCCCGTCAGCTCGTCAAGGAATCTGAGGATGTGAGGAGCCAGGTAGCAGCGGTGGTCCTTGTTCAGCAGCGGATTCTTTCCTTTCTTGTTGGCGGTGTAGTCAAAATTAGCTTCCGGCCAGCTACTAGCAGATCCACCATCCGAAGGTAATGGAGACAGCGTCAAAGGAGAAGAAGAACTGCTGCAGTATTTCTCAGAACTTTCGAACGCCTTTTCCACAATTTCGCCCGATAGTATTTTTTCTCGAGCTTCTTGCAAAGATACTTTTGTCAGGAACTTGAACTTGGTACAGTCGATCAGATCCGCTTCATACGAATTATGAATCACTGGCAGAGACGAGGAAGTAGACCTTCTATTCATTTGAGGCAAATCAATATTAGAAGGTAGTCGCAAAGACGACGTAGTTTTCTTGAAAGGTTGAGGAACCTTAGACACATGATTATTTGTAGAAACCGGAGAATCGGTTGGCCTCTTCAGAATCCTGATAGGCTTGACCTCTGCTTCACTTGATGAAACAACCGACATTGTAGTTGACTGATACAACAAACTATGAAATCACTGGTTTTACAAAGCTGGATGTGCGAAGACATCAACTCAATGGTGTTTTAAGGACGACTGACAAACTTGGCAATCATCAATGTATAAGAAAGCTTTAATGACCCTATTGAACAATTAGGAATAATGCAATATTAATTACTTCAGACACAAAATATTACTGTGTGCGATCACCGACGAAAAATATAAGAAATACAACGAATTTCAGAAGCAAAGGCGGTTTCTCACTTTTAGATACCTTGTATTTTAATCGTGTAATCTTGTGTTTCTACACTGAGGAAAATATTGCATTGATTCTTACATCACCATTTTGTTTTTAAGGTTTTATACAGAATAATGATATTTTACCGGTAATTTTGTTAAAATTCCATTACTCAATTATATGTAACAACTTTTTCTTACAACTAATACGCATATAACAGTATATTGCAGTTCCAACATGATTCATGTATCTGACTATAACCGTACGTATACTACTACATGCTGTCATGTTAGAAGCGAGATCCCAAGATCGCGACGTAATGAATTAGGTTTTAACATTACGACACGGTAACTACTGTCACGACAACGTCGTTACGCGTCATGTTAATTCATACGTATGGACCACAGTCGAGTTATATACGTAATTTTTGTTAAAACATGCGTATTCATACCGTATATTATATCGTTCTATATTTCTCACAGTAAACATATATTTGTGTTATTGAATTCTACAAGGTTCTAGACTACACATTCGAGCTATATAATTAGTCAGGCTTGCGGCTATTGACAATGAAAATCTTCACGCATATTCGAAACTGCCAAGAGTTATTACCTTAATATGCTAACTGAGATGTGAGATGAGTGAGGCGATAGTACGATCAGGCACTGCTCAGGGAAGTATTTGGGGCCCAATACTGTACATCATGTACACAAACGGGATCAGCGGATGTACCTTCGACTGCCAAATGTATACCTACGCCGATGACACCTCTTTATTTGCGTGTGATACGGACATTAATACGGCTTCTCAAAACTTGCAACACGATTTTAATAACATTCAGGAATGGGCCCATAACAATGGGCTGATAATCAATGCCGAAAAAACTAAAGTAATGCATATCAGGTCATCGCAGGCAAGAGAACGAGGAAGTAGCTTTGCAATTCTTCGCATAATCCTGCACGCTAAACTGTCTACATAATCCACAACCGGACTGTCGGTGTGAGCATATAAAAAAAGTAGATGCTGAAAGGTACCTTGGACTAACGATTGATAAAAAATTCAACTGGGAAGTGCACATTAATAACATTTGCAAAAAACTTAGACAAATAATTATAAAAATCTACCACTTAAAATACATTCTGAAATACAATCAGCTAAGAACTGTGTATTTTGCCCTGGTCGAATCTATTATTGCTTATGGAATTACAACCTCCGGCAACACATTTAAATCTTATATATCGCGCATCACATCTCTACAACACCGTATTTTAAAAATAATAGTTCCAAACAAGATTCGAAATAAATTCAGAAACGACCAGATAGGACTTTTCGAGTATTGTGACATATTACCAGCTAATGTATTATTTATTTATAGATTGACAGTTCAATATTTCGAGACTGACGAGTTCCGAATTTATGTCCAACATAAACACAGCACTAGACAGATACAAAATGAACGGCTACTCGTCCCTCCATTTCGCAACCTTTATGGCAAAAGAAGATTGAATTGGCAAATCCCTCATATATTCAACCAAATTCCTCTAAATTTAAAAACCTATAAAAAATGTACAAAAAAACAAAAAAAAAAGAATTAAAAATAGTTAGCTTTAAAATAAGTGAAAGTGAAACACACGTGTAAATGATACGAATAAGATTTATACTTTATTTTATTAGCATTAAGTACGTTCATCTTTTTATGTAAACATTATCAAGGGGGTGGGGTGGCTTTCTGTGCCGACTAATCCTGACTAATGTAGCAGATATATTATAATATGGTCAAAATGGCCACTAAAGTTGCACTGAAAGTCACTCTATCATAATCTCCAGCAGGTAATCCTTAGGCTTAGCTGGATTTTATACAAAACTGTATTTTAAAAAAATGGGTATTAAATAAAAAAAAAAAAAGATCGTGGCCATTCGATGACTTCATTGATAGAATTCCTGTCTTGCTGATAGATGTTCTAGGTAGTAAATCCTCCTAATGCATTCAAGTATTTGTCCATGTGTAAATAATATCAGGCTGTGGTGGTATAGGATGTTTGAGAATGTTCGTAGTGCCGTTCCTTCAGGCCTTGGCCCCTCAGTCAATTAACAAGTTGATGTCCAAAAAAATTTTAGTAATAATTAGTAAAAAAATTGAATTATGACACTGTTTCACCAAAACATTAATTATTGCCAAACCACTTTACAAATAATTAAAATAAAACATATTAAAATAATAAAACATAATAAAATAAAACAAATTAAATTAAAATAAAATTAAAACGGGGCCGTCACGCTGAATCGTGTTTTGGCCGATATCGGCCAATCGGGGCTCTAGGGGTTAAGTATAAGAGTTGATGGCAAAAATAGGTACAATATTTGTTGTCAACCTTCGAAAAACATACATATTCTACGCAATGATCGCTTTCTCGGATTTTTTTCTTTTGTCTTTACTTGTAAAGATCCATACATAAATTAGATTTCGGACACTTAATTATCTTTAACATTTCAACCACTCACTAAGGCAAAATTCGTCATTTCCTAAAGTAGTCCAAGCATATGGGGTGTTTAGAAGAAAAAAAATATTTTTGTACTAATAATTATTAGTGACGAATATAATAAAATACATTTTATAATAACGCAACATCTCGGTTTTGAAATTTCAGTGGATTTACAAGTTTTGAGTATCGATGATACCAAAAAAGTAGTTTTTAAAGATAAATAAATAATATACATACAGTGATACTATCTTACAAGGTCCTAAACTGTGAAGTTGTCGTTTTACACAGTATATTTAAGACCATTAATTTGAATTATTGCCTATGATCTATAAAGTTTTTTCATTTTTGTGGGAACACCTTCGCTGTATATCACTCGGGGACATGAATTAGGGAATGTTTTAAATTCCTTTTTAAATACCGGAGTTTCAGCGTTGTTTTCCCCTGAAAAAAATAATGAGAGATTTTTCATAAAATATTATATCTTCAAAGCGGGATTTAGGATCCTCGTAGAAAAAGCCTTTTAGAGCATTTAGTCTAAATTTCGTCCATACATTTATCAATGTTTAGAATAAACTGTACTATGAATATTGATTTACATCCTTCTGCACCGTACCACTCAAAACACTATCTATCAGATTTCACGCGAAAAGGGGCAGTTTTGATTACGAAGTGGGCAGAAAGATGTAAGAAAAGGCTAATAAGAGATCTGGGAGAAGCTGTCAATAGCAAACATCTTTTTAACAAGCACATTACATATATTATGGATAAATCACATTTGGCATTAGATTTGTTCTCAGAATGTGCAAGCCTTGCGGTTATCTTGATGTGATATATTAGCTGTGCAGAGTATATTTTAGTTTGATTGACAGATATAATCGCCGCAATATAACATTTATTCTATAAGGAGTGAGCATATACACTAGATGTGTGAATACTAGCTATAAGGAGAGCCAGACGCACAGCGTCGGATATTTCCCGTCTTATATAAACAGAAAGAGACACAAATCTAACCTATGCCTTAATCGACACCGGCTTAGCAAAGTGCAAGACAGTTTCCCTCACCAAATTCAGATACTTTGGTGGGGCAGTCTCCCTCACCAAAGTATCTGTTTTGTTAATAATGTCAATGTCTATCAGAGTCTTGAAAAAAAAAACCAATAGAAAAAAACATTATACGTGGCTTAGTCAATTTTTTTATAAATTACAAAGTGAATACTAATATGTATCATACCTAGTGTAACTAGTTCCTTCCTACGACAACTTAGTGAATACTATTACTTCAATTTAGTCGAATATTTGCATAATAGGCGGAAGAAATGAGACTTGGGTCATTTTCAAGTGCAACTGAGTAAGGATTGTAATAGCATTCTTTGCCAATCAAACCTATTTAACAATAAATTGCCATTATGAATGTTTTAATTAGTAACCCAATTTACATAGGTCATTAAGGATTTCGACGATATTGCATTTTCTCAGGTCACTTGTTTAATTGATTATATCTATCCTTTATTATTCCTATTTTTGATTATTGTATCGTTGTGATTTTTTTTTCGGACTATTGGCAATGACTCTTATTACACGACTGCCTTACAAAAAAGGATTGTAATGTGGTAGGTTCATAGAATAAAATAGAATAACTTTATTGTGCTATAAAAACATAACTAACTTAATGAATATTGCACTGGTTTTATAAAAAAGACAATTTACGCACAAATGGCGGACTTATCGCTATAGCGATATCTTTTAGTAAACCATTTGATAAAATAATTCCTAATTTTCACCGTACAATACACAAAGAAGTAGTAAAGTTAAATTTAAAATAAACTTATACAAATATATGTCAGTAACGTATGCTAAGGTTGCACAGGGAAGGATAAAGGAGAGGACAAGGTGAGGTATTTGGTTAGTAACTGTGTAAAAATAAATGTTTCTTCAACAACTTTTTGAAGTTATGCAATGAAGGTGCATGCCTGATAGAGTGAGGGAGCTGATTCCATAAAAGAGCAGAATGGACCGCAAAAGAGTGCGTCTAAATAGAAGAATGATGTATCGGAATGGCGAGTGTGTTATCCCGGCTTGATCGAAGTGGAAGACCATGGCCTCCCAAAGGGTGGAAATTCTCCTTGAAATAGGAGGGTGAAGTGGGGTTATTGAGTATGTTGTAGAGTAGCGACAACGTAAGCAAATTTCTTCGATCCCGAATAGGAAGCCAATGAAGTTGCTCACGAAAGGTTCATCTATGTATCTTTGAGTTTCTTTATTCCGACATAACTTTTAAACGCTTAAACCAATTTACAAGTGTGTGATATTGTGAAAATTTTTATGTCATCGCGAGTGTCGTTGAGTACATTACCTGCCCTAATAGCAATCAAGATGTTTTCTAAATCTAATAACCAAATGTCAAAAAATTACATAAATATATCGTACTTAGTGTCAAATAAACGGTCTGATTGAGTACATTCCGGAAATATACATGTATCTATATGGATAAATACGTAAACCACAAATATTTCATAAAGAAAATGTAATTACATTAATTATAAATCCAATACCTGACTTTCTGTAACGGCAGTCGTATTTTTGATTATTTTTAATATATTTATTTGTTGCTATTTCGTTAACATTTGCATTTTTTTTAAATTTATTACTCCCCATACGATAATTTGTGAAATTATCAAATAACTCTAAATAATTTATTATTAGTACTATTAGTCTTTGGTAATTTGAGAGATTATTGAACAATGTTGATTGATAATATCGGAGAATTTCCTTTGTTATATACAACCAAGAAAATTTGCGCTTGAATATTAAAAAATCATAACAATTTACCTTATTATTTAGGACTATAGATGTCCTAGTAATATATTTGATAATGTTGTCTTTGCCAATATTTGGAATTTCTACCACCTAGTTTATTATTAAAATAAAAAAAATTAATAAAATTAAAACAGCCTTTATTACGAGGATGCCCAACAAAAAAGAGTGTAATGTGTTCAGGGTTCATCTATGTACGTTTTCCGTTTTTATTCCACCATAACTTCTAAATGCTTGAACTGATTTAGAAGTATGTGGCATTTCTAACTATTGTTGAAACGATTTTAAAAATAGTTAGAATCGTTACGTCATCCCGAGTACAAACGGTATATTAAATGTCGAAATATCCAGTAAGTAGTTTTCTTAGTGTCCAAATATCAATCGATTAACGTAAATATGTCATGTTTAGTGTCAAATCAAAGGTTTGATTGAGTGCTTTCAGAAAATATACATGTATATATATGAATACATACATAAACCACAAATATGTCATTAAAAACTGTAATAAAAATAATTATAAATACAATAGTTCAGTTTCTGTAACGGAAGTAGTGTTTTTTATTCTTTTAAATATATTTACTTCTTTTTTGTAGAGGAATCGAGGAGTAGATACGATATTTTTACCTGAAGTGTGATGCAAAATCTTACTAAAGTCCACTCAACCAGGTCAGAAAGTGAAGAAAACAATCACGATGGTATGTTGACAATGTTATTATATGTGATCAAGCATGACAATGTTATTTTAGGATTTTACAACATATCTCAAAAAAATAAACTACTCAGTTTTATTATAGGCAATGCTAAATGTACATAGTAACAAATAGAGCTGTTAAATACAACGGGCGAACCCGTCACCTCAGGAAGTTTTAACGATTATTCGTTCTATCTCCCGTGAAGTGAACGTAGAAGACTTGAACAAAACAGTCCACCGTCAAGCTCCGCCACATGCCCGTAAGAGGCCAATGCCTTAACCGCGGGCTTACACTCACACCCTTACTTCCAATTTCGACCAGATTACTCCGGTGTCTCGATTGGTTACGAGTTCGAAGTCGCTTGCGCGGTCCTCTCCCTTACGAAACGGTGAAACGGTGTATACAGAATCTATCGCGGACCACGGCATCCTTTGCCCGGCTGTTTACCCAGGATCGGGTAGCCGATGGTTATTTCAAGAACAGTCGCCGTAAGTTCCGCAACCACCCCCGCTCTATAGGAAACAGTACTGCTTCCAGACTCCCCCGACTGTTAATCAGAGTGCACAGTCGATTGGCTTACGCCGCACTATGCGCATCCAGGAGCGCCAGAAGGTTGATTCCTAGGGAAAACTAGCCCTAAGGCCAGAGTCCTGCCCGGGCTCGCAACTCAGCAAGGGCCCATTAGCTGTACATAGTAACAATCAGCATCGGAAATTAAAATTAAAAAACACCACAAGTCCTGGAAGCCATAGTAACTAAGAAAAAATCAATTCCATCCGATAAGGACTGTAAGCGTCAAAGAATTTTATAATATCATTAATTAAATTTACAATATCTTCACATAATTGGTTGAATAGTAGGAAAAGATCAAATATAAAAGTCTAAAAATAAGTAGGTAGAAATAATCTTTTGATTAAATATCATTGTAGGCGAAACATAAGAAGTAAAATCCAAAGTAAAAGCAAAATAAATTCGAAAAAAATAGGTTTAAATATTAGTACGATTATATACTAATAATAAAGCTGAAGAGTTTGTTTGGTCAAACGCGCCAATCTCTGGAACTACCAGTCAAATTTGAAAAATTCGTTTTGCATTTGATAGCCCAATTCTTGAGAAAGGTTATAAGCTATTTAACATCACGTTACCACCCTTAGGAGCCAAGTAAAAAGAACTTTAAACTTAAACGAAGTATTAGCGCGGGGGGGGGGGGGGGTGCGACGCGGTGAGGAGTCGGGAGCCTGTGCATGCCTTATCTAGACCAGGTTGCGACGAAAACCAGTATACTACTCTGTCAAAAAAGTACCGGGAATTATTAAATAAAACACACAATTTTCGTTTAATCGTCAATATTTATTTTATCACCTTCAAAGTAGTCCCCATTTGATGCAACACACATTCGCCAGCGTTTTTTCCAATCTTCAAATCACTTTTTGGAGGTGTTTTTCGGTATAGCCTTCAATTCCTTCCACGAATTTTCTTTAATGGACTCTATGGACTCAAGACGGGTACCACGAAGAGGCAATTTTAGTTTTGTGAACAGAAAGAAGTCTGACGGGGCCAAATCTGGTGAATACGGTGGTTGATCAATTGTATTTTTCGCGTTTCTGGCCTTAAATTCGGTCACAATTGCTGCTCTATGCGACGGTACATTATCGTCGTGGAAAATCAACGAATTGTTGATCCACAATTCAGGCCGTTTTTGAAGGATTTTCTCACGTAAATGCTTCAAAACGGCCAAATAATATTCCTTATTGACCGTTAATCCTTCTGGAACGAATTCGTGATGGACTAAACCGCGAATATCAAAGAAAACATTGAGCATCACTTTGACTTTTGAACGACTTTGTCGTGTTTTTTTCGGTTTTAGCTCGTTTTTTGTCCTCCACTCTGATGCCTGTTGACTTGTTTGCATATCAAATTCATAGAGCCATATCTCATCGCCAGTTATAATGCGTGCTATGAATGTGGGATCAGAATCGACGCGATTCAGCATGTCTAAAGAAGTTTGTTTGTGGTAATGTTGTTGTAGAAAATTCAACTCCTTTGGAACGAGCCGAGCGGCGATGCGTCTCACGCTCAATTTATCTACTAAAATCGAGCGAATGGACTCATGAGACTTCAGGTTCAGGTCACGTGCTACCTCTCTTAAGCTGGAACGGCGATTACGGAGCACAATTTCCTTGACTTTTTCGATATTTTCGTCTTTTGAAGAGGTCGAAGGTCGCCCGGAACGAAGGCTGTCTTCGACGATCTCTCGGCCCTCCTTGAATTCTTTGCACCACTCGTAGATCCGTGTTTTGGATAAAACTGATTCACCATAAGCCTTTTCTAACATTTTTAGGGAATTGGCACACGAAAATCCGTTCCCAACACAAAATTTAAGGCAAACTCTTTGTTCAATACTTTGGAAAATCGTGACGCACTACTAATGTGTACAATTCAATTGCTGTTCTAATCAAAATGGCTGACAGTTCGCGCGCATTCTAGGCATAGAGTAAATAAAGACAGTTCTACCAACTTAAGATTTGTTTTTTGATATCATTAACAGAATCTTTTTAAATTCTAAATTCCCAGAAATTTTTAGACAGAAGGTATACTAATACCACTAGTAAAATATGACAAAATATGTTACATGCCGAAGATTAATATATAGTGAGATTAATACATAGTAAGAGAAAATTATACAATCATAGTTAAAATTAGATACAATTGTAAAATCCATAGTTTTGTAGAATCGTGTTGTATTACTATTAGACTATATACAGCTTAAGATCATACCTGTATCCAGTTTAGAGTAATTTTTAATACATTTCAGAATCATTAGCCTAAGGCCATACACTCCGTTCTATGATTTTATAAATTAATCAAAACAAACAATAATACATAAATATTTTCTAACCCATTTTTTGTGGTTTTACGATTTTAAAACTTTTAATTTTACTGAAATCTGAAACTCCACGTATTGCTTAAAACCTACTAGTGCGTAAGTATTGCTTAAACTGATCCGCCATTAAAGGTTTCAACAAAAATAATTAAAGCAATCCAGTATTTAAATTGTACCTTGCAATAATTAGGGAATATCAAGGTTAAGTAGGTTTCACACTGCGTTCGGCGACTATTTTCGTGAGGTCTTCTTCTTCTTCGAGTTTCGCTTTTAAAAGCATAGTTACAACAATGATCAATTTTTCAATACTATGTATACATCAAAGTATATTTAATCTGTAGAAGTGAATGGCCACATGCATCCATATGTGCAAAATTTAAGAAAAATATTTCTTCGGCAGATATTTGAAGAAAATATCTTACGTCTAACTGAAGATTGACGACAAATATTTATGTCATCAACGCTTGTCTTTAAGATACCGACACTTTTTCAGTTTCTTAACATTTGCTTTTTATTGTAGTTTTATTTTTCTGATTTTATTTTTATACATGAAACTTTTTATAATGATTTAATTATTTTATTCTATTTATACTGTATTTTTTTTTATTGGGACAAGCTGTGGATAGATCAGATTCCTGAATTTTACAGTTTCTTCAGAACGATAACATAAATGGTGCAAAGGTAGATGGATATATAATTAGGATATTATAAATATAAATATTATCCTACTACTATTATAAACGCGAAAGTTTGTAAGAATGTATGTATGGATGTTTGTTACTCTTTCACGCGAAAACTACTGAATGGATTTTGATGAAACTTTACAATAATATAGCGTACACATCAAAATAACACATAAGCTATAATTTATAAAGATATAGTGTGAATTATCGAAAATATAACGATAAGTGTCAAGTAGGAAAAAATCTGCCATCTGCATGCTATTCTGGCGTGCGCCGCAAAAACCGTTGGAGTTACACGTATATAATGTATAATGGTATAGTTTTTCGAATATTTATAACTGGAGAACGGATGGACCGATTTTCATGATTTTTAATTTGTTGGATTTGTCTCAGTTTTGAATAGCATAATAATATAAAGACATTGAAAAATTTACGAAAATATAAAATACTTTCTATCATCATTATCACAATTTTCCATCACCACGCGGGTGAAACCTCGGGGCGCAGCTGCTAGCATTATATAACAGTTCTATTCCCATGCGGGGTCTTTTTAATTAAAACATACTATGAAACTTATAAACTTCCACAGATCATTCAAAAATTGTCTATATATAAATGTGCCTCGCTATAATAATACGGGAAACCCGTAAATGCAATGTCGAGATGTATTATTACATAAAAATATCAGCCCTCCCTGGCTTATTGTAACTCTATCAATGCAGTTTATTAAGTAGTACGATGTCAGTATGCGATATCAGTTAAGTAGCACGATATCATAAAAAAAAATTGCAGTTCCAAATTAAATCTTAATTACATGAAGGGAACGATCGCCATGTTTAACTTTAATAGTAGACACAGAAAACAGGGAAATAAAAACATACTTGGATTCATACTAGTAGATATTCCATCGATAAAATTACATTACATAAAACATCAATAAATTACAATACAATTGCATTCTACTCCAGTAAGTAAGCATTCCTATACTTAGATGCGTCATTGAGTTTATCATTCTCAGTAATGTAATTAATTACGGAAATTAGCCATTACATTACATTACATTACATTTTCGTCGTGTCCAATTGACGGCTAAAGACCGCTCTTGGACGTGTCAAAATAATTGGGTTATGTAGTAAGTTTCGTTACTACTCTTTACTGAACATACATAGTTAGTCAAGAATTAACTACTAGATTGTCAAACTATAAATATAAATAATCAAAATAGAAGTTTAATATTTGAAGTAGTTAGTGATTCGAATAGATACGTAGTAAAATTATTTATCGTAATATTCAAATTGTCAGTAAAATGTTAAATAATCAAATTAAATCTACGTTATGCATTTTAAACTAAAAGTACAGATATAAGACCATATAAAATAATCAGACAATAAGGCTCTACTTTTTTAAGTAATTTTAATGAGCACAATATTTGAAAAATCATGGCCCTCAAATTGGGCCAGATTATAGAAAGGGTGGCCTATCAGCATCTCTTTGATGTTTTTTTTAAATTTTATGTTGAATCATATCATTGTAATATTGAATATAGACAATCGTATACATAAAACGTTAAAATTAAATTAATGGTCAAACCCAGCAACATAGCATACGTCGTTAAAAATTAAAATTACGTTCTTTGGCAAATGACAACTCCCAAGATATTTTCTTTTATTTTACAGCACAATACCCTTAGAATATAGGTTCTGAATTTTCCGAATATCTTGTGTCATATCATATATTGGATTTTTTACTAAGCTATAAGCTATTTATTTTTCGATTTCTTTCTCTCCAAGACCTATGATTGCGCAGGGACCTCATTATTAAAACAAATGCTTTGGACAAGGAAACTATATCTTACTAGTGGATAATAAACTGTTGGTTTATTTACTTTAACTGAATATTAAATCATGCTATTAAACAATTATAAGCAACCAATTTTCGATCTGGAATATGTTAAGTTTTTATATTAAATACAAAATGTTCTTTTCTGCAAACTTGAATTTTTGTTAATTTTGATATTTCTGCTTCATTTTGATATTTTTTCGTTAAGGGATCTGAAAAAAATACGAAATACTCATTTTGCTTACATATTGTTCGTCAATATCCACATTACTGCTTATTTATTGAAATGGAAGAGATATTTTTATAATTGCTGCCTAAACGCCATCGTTTTATAATATCGTTACTTTTCTACGGTAAAGTGTTCCAGCTGCGATTGAAACAGTATGGAATACTGATAACAAAATGAACTCTTTTTGCAGTGGTCTTGTGCTATAAGGAAAACAGTACATCTACATTACAGTTTATTTATTTATTTATTTATTTATTTATTTAGTAACACATCTAGTAAATAATTAATGTCATATTTGTAAGTAAGATGTTAGCAAGAAATTGATGCGACATTATTTTTAATGTTTGACACAGTCGCCTAACTAGGCCTAGCCCTGTTCTAAGGCGGACTTTTAATGACTATATTAAGTGTGCACTGTCAACTTAAATTATAGTTAGTATTTTTTTTTATTCGACAAATATGAAACTACACATATTTACGCATATACAAATATAGATTGATACTCATATACATCTATAGATAAAATATATATATCCATATATGCACACATACACATACATATATGTATACGAAAATAATAATAAATAGAAATAAAAACTAAAATAATATACATATATATAATATACATATAGTACTTCTACTTCTACAGTTAGCGCTTCAATTCGAGAGTTTCATTGTTAAGAGTCGCAAACTCGACTACTTGTGTTGCTCGAAGGTGCAGTATAGAACCTTGCGGAACTTGTTAACGCAAATATGTCTATAGAATCACAAAATGGAGCAAAACAATAATGTGAATTTAACCGGTGCCTAATAGTGTAAAACCGCCTTTACTTCTGAAATTCGTTGACTTTATAATATTTTTAGTCGGCGTTTGCCTATAACAGTAGTTTATGTTTGATGTAATTAATATTACATTATCTTTAATTGTTTGTTAGTGTGCTAAAAGCTTTCATTTTTAATTGCGGTTGACAAGTTTGTCAGTTGTCCTTAGAGCTTCGTTGAGTTGAGATCTTCGTTTATCCAGTATTATTTCAAACCAGTGATTTTATTGTTTATTTGATCAGTGAACTACAATGTCGATTGTTGGATCGAATGAAGCAGGCGTCAAGCCTATCAGGATTCTGAAGAGGCCGACCAATTCTCCTGTGTCTACAGCTAATCGTGCGTCTAAAGTTCCTGAACCTTTCAAGAAAACTACTTTATCTTTGAGTCTACCTTCTGCGAGGTATTTGCCTCGGATGAAGAGAACGTCTATTGCTCCACCTATTTCAGTGGTTCACACTGCGGATGAAGCTGATCCCTTCGCCGCGTCGATTGACTGCACAAAATTCACGTTCCTGTCAAAATTGTCTTTGAAAGAAGTGCAAGAAAAACTACTATCGGACGAAATTGTGGAAAAACCGTTTGAAACTTCTGAAGATTGTTGTGGTAGTTCTTCTTCTTCTGTGACGCTGTCACCGTTGCCTTCGGACGATGGATCCGAGGGTAGCTGGCCGGAAGCTAACTTCGACTACACCGCGGATAAGAAAGAGAAAAAGCTACCGCTGAACAAGGACCAGCGCTGCTACCTGGCTCCTCACATCCTCAGATTCCTCGACCAGCTGACGGGGAACGATGCCTGGGACGACGCCATTGAAGCCGGTGTCTGCGAAATCGGATTCAGTGCTATAATCAAATGAGATCTTATATATTATCTTATCAGAGGACGTACTTAATTTTGGTTTATTTAAAATATTGTCTTCTCTAAATATATAAATTCACAATTTTGTCGGAATATAATGTGTGTTTTATTTTCTGTTTTGTTGTTATTTTTTAATTGATAAACCTATCGGTAGTAGTTCCTACTCTTGATAGAGTTAAAAATACTACTAGAATACAAATTTATTTATCTACCTACTTCAGACGGTATATTAATATAACGGTTGATAATTTAAATGAAGATTTTCTATGTTAAATAAAAAAAATAAAAAAAAAATACTTGTGGCACTCTGGGACTGCCGCGGTAAAGCTATTGCATAGCATTTTTAACAACTTATGCAATTATAATTATTTATTTATTTTATTTATTTTATTTTTAAGCTATTGCATAGCTTTTATCGCGGGCCTAGGCCAGCGCGGCGACCGAATGAAGAAATTTCTTAACGAAAATTAATGATTTTAAACTGATAATTACGTCTAAACGAGTACTGCTTACGATTCGAAAAAAATATATGTTAAACAAGAACATTTTCCTAATAATCTTAGCATTGAATATTTTAGATTTTGTTTATATTACATAGTGTAATTAATTTGTGAAATTAGGTCCAAGCGAACACAAAAACGACTACTACGCAAATACTATCTGGCGTATTATTATGAAACCTGCAGTGTTTTAGAGATAATTTAATTATCTATCTTTTTATCTACGATTTTTTTCGAATAATCCGTTTTTTTGCTTTATCGAATAAAAAATTCGTGCACGGCGCTCTATCAGAAGACGTTTAAATTATTCCGAATCATTTGCTTCCGCAGCCGCAAATGATTCGGAATAATTTCAACGTTTTCCGATAGAGCGCAGTTATCTGATATCAGAAAAAATAAAATAAATAAATAATTATAATTGCATAAGTTGTTAAAAATGCTATGCAATAGCTTTACCGCGGCAGTCCCCGAGTGCTACACGTATTTTTCTGATATCAGATAACTGCGCTCTATCGGAAAACGTTGAAATTATTCCGAATCATTTGCGGCTGCGGAAGCAAATGATTCGGAATAATTTATACGTCGCGCACGAATTTTTTATTCGATAAAGCAACAAAAACGGATTATTCGAAAAAAATCGTAGATAGAAAGATAGATAATTAAATTATCTTTAAAATGGTGCAGGTTTCATAATAATACGCCAGATAGTATTTGCGTAGTAGTCGTTTTTGTGTTCGGGTAGACCTAATTTCACAAATTAATTACACTATGTAATATAAACAAAATCTAAAATATTTAAGGCTGAGAATATTACATAAATGTTCTTGTTTAACATATATTTTTTTCGAATCGTAAGCAGTACTCGTTTAGACGTAAATACCAGTTTAAAATCATTAATTTTCGTTAAGAAATTTCTTCATTCGGTCACCGTGCTGGCCTAGGCCCGCGATAAAAGCTATGCAATAGCTTAAAATAATCAAAAGTCTTCGATGATTTCCCAAATAATTATGTGCAAAACAGTATTAAAAATCAATTAGAATTATTCAATAATTACATAAATCATCATATGGCAAGTTAAAAAATTTATTTAAAAAATACAAATAGTAACAAATTAGTAAATAATAATAATTGTCAATCGAAAAAAGACAGAATAAAATTGATTAATATTTTATCGCAATGATATAATATTCAACAATAACTAGAGCTGTCAACTATAACGAGCGAACCAGGAAGTTTTAACGATATCAGATATTTCTGTCTTCCGTGAAGTATGCGCAGAAGATCTCGCTGTAAGGCGTTGGCATCTTAAGGGCATGTGGAGGAACTTGGCGGTAGACGGTTTTGTCCTAAGTCTTTTGCGTTCACCTCTCGGGAGACAGAAAGATCAAATTATGTTGTTAAAACTTCCTGAGGCGACAAGTTCGCCCGTTGTAGTCGACAGTTCTAGTTCTACCTGATATTACAGGTAATTCAGCTCAAAATTTATCCCGAACAGTGGCGCTCTTTGCCCGTCACGGTCAGTGGAGATCGGATGACCAATGGGTCGTTTCAAATATAGCTTAAAGTATGTCAACAACCAACCCCGCTTATAAGGAAACGTATAGGAAGATTTCCAGACACCACCCGGTTATTCGCCAATGTTCACAGTTGATTGTCAGACAGTGCGCGAACGGTCCAGCAGCGCCCGAAGGCCATCTAGGTTCGACCTTCTTCGAAGAGGCTACTGGTTGGAGTTGAACGGTGAGTTGAGACGTCCCAAGATAATGTGCAGGTCATATGGTCCAAGCTGCACGGTACCGTTAGCTACCTCGTGAGCTTAGACGGGAATCGAAAATTTTCGAATATCCACTTTATTATGCTCAACGAAATATCATCGTAGACTGAGAAAAAAATTATTAATAATAATAAAAGGCTTTATTCGCTGACCGTATTGTACAGTTTTGCCTTATGTGATAAAACAATATATTTTATTAATTTTGAATCAATTTTTTAAAATAAGGTATCATATTCTTCAGCAGACAGTTTTTTTGATCAGGTTGTCCTACGACGTAGGTCACCCCTATTTTCTTCCATTCATTTCTGTCCCGAGCTAACCTCCATCCTATCGGTAAGTCATCTTCCCATATTTTAATTAGACGTCCTTTTTGTCTTTTCCCATTTCTAGGATACCATTCCATTACGTCCTTCGTCTATTTTGCTCTGTTGGTTCTCATGATGTGACCAGTCCAGTTCCATTTGGAAGAATAAGAAATTTCAACATTTTTTCTTGCATTTTAATTTATTAAAGTGCCCTATTTTTTTTAAATTGTAATTTCAATAGATGTGTCTTAGAGTGTATGTATGTTATATTATTTATATATTATTATGTATTATGCGACTGACTATCTGACTTATCTGACTATCTGACTATCTATTAATTTAGTAATTTTGGCTATATTATTAGTCATGTTCCCATTTATTTTCTTAACTTATCCTACTAATATTATAAACGCGAAAGTTTGTATGTATGTATGGATGTTTGTTACTCTTTCACGCAAAAACTACTGAATGGATTTTGATGAAACTTTACAATAATGTAGCTTACACATCAGAATAACACATAGGCTATAATTTATAAAGACATAGTGTGAATTATCTAAAATATAACGATAATTGTTAAGTAAGTAGGAAAAAATCTAAGAAATTCACATTTGAAATTTAAATTCTATCCTACTATCTTATCCTACTAATATTATAAACGCGAAAGTTTGTATGTATGTATGGAAGTTTGTTACTCTTTCACGCAAAAACTACGGAATGGATTTTGATGAAACCTTACAATAATATAGCTTATACATCAGAATAAAACATAGGCTATAATTTATAAAGATATATGGTTTACTATCATCATTATCACAATTTTCCATCACCACGCGGGTGAAACCGCGGGGCGCAGCTAGTAATATATAAAAGTAAAATTATTTAATTTGTTTTATTATACTTAATTTCCACGGCTGCTGTTATAACATATACCTATGTATCTAAATTTTAGTTTAATTTAATAATTGTAAAACTATTATTATTTAAAAGTGTTAGCCGTATGATTATGCTGTTAGAAAATCGCTCGTTGCGAACCCCTGAAAGTCGTTAATCACTGGACGATCATTTCAGTTCGTTCAATACGAAATTATCTGCCTATCTGCATTATGTATACCAATTTTACAGTGAAACGAGCGGAGTTCGTATAAATGCGATGCGATAGTTACCTATATAAGGCAAAAGAGGGGATTCGCGTTTGTAGATTTTAGTCTGCGGTTTAAATAATTGGTTGAATTATTTAAAAAAAAATTATCCTACATTTTTATTTTGACACAAACGTGGCACTCTAGTAGGACTCCGGACTTGAGCTTCCCCTAACACAGGAATACTTAGCAAGGAGGGCTAGGTTTCACTTTGCTTAGCATAATAGAAAGATAATCATTTGCGTTTAATATGCGCTATGTAACCTGAGCTCAGACATAATGTACATCTAACTTTAGAAGCATACCACGGCATTTTCATATTTTTAAATTCATTCGCTGTTGTGCGCATGCATTTGAATGTATAGGTAAATAAAAATAAAACAAAATAAAAATAGATTATAATATTTAGTTATTAGTGTCATTTATCGCATTTTTTTTATACTTTTACATTTAATATTACGGGGAGATAGAATGCCATCTATTAGTCTATCTGAAATTAAAAGTATGAAAATATTACGTATTTAAACATGTATACCAATTTTTAAAAAATAATATTTATGTTAATCGTAACAAATAAAAACAGCTTTTATTTATTTATTTATTTATTTAAGAATTAATTACTATAAAACATTGATAAGCTTACAAAAATAACAGGAACCGAATGGCAAAACCTTAACCTTTTGCTTATTTGTTTCTGTCACCCAACTGGGATTAGCCCGTTCTAGGGTGGATAGGACTCTAATATTATAATGAAGTTTGCTTGATTGCTTAAAAATGTACAAGTTTTAGTAAAAAGCTAATAACACTAAATAGCCCTAAAATGTAGTCTTCAGAATAAAAGAAAAAAAATAAAAAAATATATAAAAAAAATATATGTAATAGGCAATAAATATAATATAAAATTCGATTGAATATTATAAATAAAGTTATATTTGAGAAAAGAAAGAAACAGTCATTAATATTATTAATGACTGTCATTAACCCCCTTCTGGATTATGGAGATGTCGCATTTCTCGACCTCACAGAGGAGTTATCCACCAAAGTTGAGCGTCTCCAAAATGTTTGCATTCGGTATATCCATGGCCTCAGAAAATTTGACCACATCACGGAGTACAGAGAGAAGCTTCACTGGCTGTCGACCCGGGAGAAAAGAGACATGCGAGTTCTCTGTATGCTTTTCAAGATCTTGGATGGCGTCGCTCCCAATTATCTTACCGGCAGATTTACTGCACTATCGGCTCATGAACGCCCTCTGAGATCAAAAAACAACCTGCTACTCTCTATCCCTAGTCACAGCAGTGACTTCTTCTCATTCTCTTTCACCGTGCATGGAGCCCGTCTTTGGAATGCTTTGCCGAAAAATGTGAGAACCGCGCCAAGCATAACAACTTTTAAAAACAGACTCAGAGAGCATTTGAAATCCTCCAGATAAATTCCCTTTCCTCTCCCATTCCTCTCCTTTTAAAACTTTAGCGTCATTATAGGTGTTAGATTATTTTGATGTGGCAAATCTGTGCCCACAAAGAGTAAAGTATATACTTCTTTCTATCCTCCTCTATTTTATTTGTCATACTCTTTATATAGGTTAAGTTATGTAGTCTATTCGCAAATAATGTTCTTACAATAGTATAGGTTAGCTCTAAAATATTGCCTGCAGGCAATAAGCTCGCCTTTTCTTAAGAATAAAGAGTTTTATTATTATTATTATTATTAATAATAATATTTAATATATTTTGTTTTAAGTAATATAGGATTTAATATAAAAATACCTAGTCAAAAAAGTACAATTCATTGTCAAAGTCAAATAATTTTTGGTAGTTAGTTCAATGTTAAAATATACTCAACATACATGTTTAAAAATATGTTAATAATTTGTGCACCTAAGTTTATTAGACTATTATTTCTAGTATTTGATGTATGGTTAGTCTGTCATGATTCGATAACCATTTCTTTAATTTATTTTTGAATTCCCTAAATGTCAAATTCATTTTTATTTCCATATTGATCAGATTGTAAAATCTCGGCGCAATGAAAGAGTAATGTCTTTGTCCAAATGATGTTTTCCTTCTGGGTATTATTAAGCTATTTTTTAAAACTTGTCTCGTTGGTCGCCTGTTCTGAATTATTCCTAAATTTGAGTTATTGTCCAAAAATAGCCTTAGGAGGGAAGTTTTTAGAAAATGTTGCCTACAATCAAAAACTTTAGCTTCCTTATAAAGATCATTAGTGGAATGGCGATATGGTCTACGTAGAATAATTTTTAATATAAATTTCTGCGCAACTTGCAATGGCTCTAGCAGGGTTTTACCACATTCACCCCATCCAATTATGCCGTAAGTAATAAGCGATTCACATAAAGCATAATAAACAGTTTTTAGTGTTTTGGAATCCAGAATATTCCTCAGTTCTTTGAAAACATATCCAAGGATTAGCACCTTCGTAGCCACGTTATGTATATGAGAGTCCCAACAGAGAAAGCATTCTAGAGTGACGCCTAGATATTTCCAAGATATTTTTCTTTGTAGAGGCTGACAGTTACAAGACTCTACGCTATCGCATTCGTTTATTACAATAGTTTTATTAGTAGTGGGTTGACCTCTGGTGGTTATACTAAATGGCATGTATTTAGTTTTGCCAACATTAAGCGTCAACATAAAGTTTCCTAGCCAATTTTTAACAATTTCCATGCCCTCGTTTGCTTTCTCAAATGTGTAATCCCAGTTTGAACCCTTGAATAGTATAACAGTGTCATCGGCATATGTGATGATTTTACCTACTGGTAACTGACATAGGTCATTTATGTAGACGAGGATTAAAATGGGTTCCAAAACGCTACCCTGTGGCACACCATACGTGAGATGCTGGCTTTTACTCTGGAGGCCCTGGATGGTGACACTTTGTACCCTGTTGGATAGGTAACTATCAAACCATTTAAGACTTGTATAATTCATTCCTACACTGCTCAGTTTGCATAATAATATGTTATGAGGAACTGAGTCAAAAGCCTTTGCAAGGTCAAGGAAAACTCCTAGACATTTGTCTCCTTTATCCACCGTTTCGACTATAAATTCTGTTAAGGCAGCTATAGCGTCTGTTGTCCCTAAACCTTTAACAGCTGTGATTTAGAAATCACAGCTATTAAATAACAGCTGTGATTTAGAAATCCGTTTGTTATTTATTATACCATCATATTATTTCATGATAGGATACCGTATGGGTGTGTTTAGAGCGCCATCTATTGTGCGCCACCATACTGTCATACGACTAACTCCGCCATATTGAAAATTAGAGGATAATCAATGTTTGGAAGTATGAGTGCCATCTACACGTTGTGTTTTGTAGTAAAGTTCTATCTGCCAAACCGTAGCATAGAATTGAGCAATTAAATACCTTACAAAATCAATAGTTGTATACACTCGATTTCCCTCTATTTCAATCAAAAATATTCTTCTGCATTGTTGCACTATACATTGAGGAAAAAAATCTATGGTTTGTGAAGTGTTTAATCACGTCGGGGTCACCAGTATAGTTTTTGAAGTGGAATTATCCTATCTTCCTTACGAAGGCGCAACTAAGTAACACTATATACACGACATAAGTATCGCTTGTAACCGTTTGTGGGAACTGATTTTGCTGTTTGCGCGCGCGGTCGCGATGAAAGACACGGGAAGCGTGCGCTTCGCCCGAGTGATTGCAAACGACTGCCTTGACACCGCACGCGCTCGCGCCGCGGCGGAGATCAGTGATGAGATATTGTCGATAATCGCGGCGCGCATTTATCGATCAAATGGTTGTCGACCAAACCTGTATGGCATCTTTATGCGAGTGTTATGTGTTATGATATAAGTGTGTAGGGAGGTTGCCTACAAATCTTTTAGTTACACATATTATTTTCGTAACTCATTGTATTCAAGTATAATTCATGACAGTTGGCCGCTCTGTTTCTTACTACTATAGGTGTAAGGTATAAAGCGAGATCGGAAGCGTAAAGGAAAGGTATATTTTTCTCCCTAAGTGATGTTTTCCTTTAACGAATTCGGCCGCAGCGGTCGCTTCTCCCCTTAGTTTTGTTACTTTCGGGGTGTTGCGAAATAAATCGGGCTCGTTAACGGGGATCTACATCACAAATCTGGAAGGCGGAACGGAGAAACGGATATCGAGTAAATAGATCGAATCGATTTGAGGCGGAATGATCAATTAATTTTATATTTCTATACATAATCACTTTTTTGATTATTAACGCACTAAGCAATTATGTACCTACGTGAAGAAATAACACGCAAAAATAAAATAATAGAAAAATCTTTTTTAAAACAAGCTTATATTAAAATGTTCTGCAAAAGAAGAATAGGAACTTAGAAAGGGCTATCATATTAAATTCATATAAAATTTCATGTCTGTGCTGTTGACCGTTAAGGAGTCCCATCGTCCCGAGCCAACCCTGGGTGCAGAAAACATGTCATGGTGGAACTTATAACGGGGTAGCATAATTGAATGCATATACAAAATATTGTGTCTGGGCTATTGACCGTTGAGGGGTCCCCTCGTTGGAAGCCAACCCTAGGTGCAGGAGCCCGGTCATAGTAGAACTTATAACAGGCTATCATAATTGCACGTGTATATTGAATATTTCGTGCCTGTGCTGTTGACCGTGGAGGAGTAACCTTGTCGGATGCCAATCAGGTCATGTTTACCAATACCAAATTACATTGCCATTGGAAGTCACCAACATTAAAAAAAATCGACTTCATATGATAAGAGAGAGTGGTTGTAATTCAGCTTGCTTAATCGGCCCAAACAAACCAACAAATATTTCAAAATCAACAAAAGATTGTAAAAAGATTAACCCAATAGTTGCATGCTCAGGAAGAAACGGGAGAGAGAGGCTTATACTTTTATACCAACCAAACTATTATTATCATTATCATTTGTACTTTTTACATTTGTACTTTTTACGAACATATTATTTTGATTCATTGATTATATTTTATTTCCATACATGAAAAATTTAAATTAATTACTTATTATTATACTTGTTGATTTTTGGGATTGTAATTATATTTATGTAGTTTTGATAATTTTTAATTTGGTTTACATAATTTTTCAATTTTTAGTTTTATTTTAATATAATTTTATTGGGCTTTATTGAGTTTCTTTTGAACTAAAATCGGAAAATTGTTCATGTGACCGAGACAGAGCAGTACGTCAGAGCGGAATGTAAAATGAACGGTTGTCACTTTTCAACATTAAAACTACCCACCTAAAGATCCCCTCGAATGTGTAACGTCCCTTCCGGGGTGATAACCGACCCACGGCAAAATGTGTAACGTCCCTTCCGGGACGCAGCGATCGCCGCTGCGAAAAATGCCGTTTAAAATTCGAAATGCTATGCGCTTCTGCGTCCGGCACGATATCGCCAAATACAGATTCAATCCAAAATTTTCGTCCGCCGATAGCGAAGAATAATTTAAAAAATGAGCGAGAGGTCGCCGCCCTCGGCATGTGTCAGTTTGGTCGACCGTATTTACTGCGCGCGACGCTATGATCAAAATTGTGATTGTGAAGTGTTTCTGTGCGATTTACTGCAGAAACGTGAGTAATTTGCATTCTAAAAGAGTTTCTGAATGAGCATTAGTCGTTTGAGCTGTTTTTGACGTATTTTAAAGCAAAATGCTTCTACGAAAATATATGCGTCGGAAAAAATGGCCGTATTTCGTTTCCTACTTTTTATGAAATATCCCGAAATATGACGTAATATTGCTTTAATTCGCTGATAAAGTAGTCATTGTTTCATTTACATCGTAAGTAATCACATAATTATCCGTATTTCGTTCATTACGAGTTGTTTCGTAATATGGGGTCGCACATAGAAATTTGTTTTGACAATTAGTATGGGAGTATTACCATATTTGAGTGCGATTTTCTATGAAATGTGACTCTTTGGAGTATAAAAATTAGTTATTGGACATATAATAAGCATATATGTAATGAGACAATATATTTCAAAAAATCTAACCAATTTTATATTATGAGCCTTCAAAATTTATTACCAAGTTTCGGACGCTAACTCTCAAAACTTCAGATTTTCTGTAATAGCAGACAAAGCTGAAAGTTCTGGTGTGATATTCTAGATGGGAATCACCCGCAGGAGGCCAGCCTTCCAGCATAATGGGAAATGACCGTCCCTAATGCATTTCTGCATCAGGACAGTCACCTCCCACCTTGCGAATTCCCACACCCGCTTCACTATATCAGACGTAAAGTTGTCTATCCCCGGTGCCTTTCTGCGCGATAGCGACCCGATGATGGTGCCGATCTCGTCCGCTGTTACCTCTGACAGATCAGGTACGCGCGAGTCTACGGCAATAAGCCGCCGCAGCTGCGCGTGGTGGGGATCGTCATTGTCATTCCGATCCGATGGACACAAAGAACCGAGGAGAACTGAAGGTGACACCTTCGGTGTCAAGCGGGGCGGAAGTACCCTCGACAATGCTAGAGAGGTAGTTCCCACCCCGCTTGGCACCTTTGTCGATGACGTTCTTCATGTCCCATGGGTTTGCATTCCCAACTTCGCTAACCCATGTACGCCAGGAATCAGTCTTGGCACGCCTAATAGCCTAATAGCGGCGTGGTAGACGCTCCGAGCCGATCTCAGGGACTCCCGAAGTACTTCCCCACGGTCAGGGGGAAGAAAACCCCTACGAACTTCGCCCATGCGGCGGTACGCTTGCCGGAAGCACCTGCGAAGGTCGGATATTTCCGGAGACCACCACGGGGCTTTAAAGCCGCCGAAGGGCCTCCTCCGACCGAGGACCGACTCGCAGGCCGAGGCAGCTGCCTCATGAAGTGCAACACTAAGTGCCTCGGCCGAATTGGAGTGAGGGGACGGGAACCGGGAGAGCCTCTCACAGAGGGACTACCCAAAACGGTCCCAGTCCACATCCAAGGTGCGGTACGCCCATTCTGAGGGGGACGGGGAATTCACACGGCGGCCAATGTCGAAGGTCACTAGTCTATGGTCTGAGGAAGACGACGATTCGTGGACGGTCCAGTTCATCATCTCCCGGGCGAATCCAGGGGAGCACAGCGTCAAATCCACATTGCTGGACCCGCCGGGCCACAGAAGGTCCGGGGCTGCCCGGGGGAGTTGACAATATGCAACCCATAGGTCGCTATCAGTTCCTCGACAGCCTCGGCTCTTCCCTTCGCGACCCTGTCCAGGCGGACCAGGTTGCCGTCGTCGTGCCAGGACGGGGAGCGGGCATGTAAATCGCCCGCTACCACTACCGGCCGACCCCGAAGAGCGTCAAGGGCCGCGGCGAGTTCAGCAATGTAGGCGTCCACAGCCTCGACAAACTGGAAGTAGACGCTGATGAAGTAGCAGTCCACATCGTTGATAACTATGGACGCGCAGGCGAGGTGCTCACTGGAGAGCCGATCCAGGAACAGGGGAGGCGGGAGAGACGAACTCACCGCGATCCCGGCCATGGGTTGGTGCCCCTTCTCGAGCACAACGCACTGCCCGTCTATACCCCGGGTTTTACCGAGGAACGTGAACTGCTCCTGCATAACGCCACTCCAATACCCATTGTCTCAAGCGTGCGACCGAATTCGGCCGTTACAGCCCGGCTTCTCTGCAGATTCAGTTGCGCGCAACTTATCATTAGTTGGGGACTATGCCCCGCCACAGTTCGTGGTGGCTATCTCCCTGTCCACCGCGCGCTGATAGGCCGGACAGCCCGACGAGCCCGTCACGTGAGCTGCTCCCTTTCGCAGACCCGAGCATGTGGCACACTTGGAGGTTGCCTCCTTAGCAGGGCAAGCCGACCTCTCGTGTTCCTTGCTGGCGCAATGTCCGCAGACTACCTCCTGCGGGCACTTCCCCTGGGTGAGCCCGAAATTGTGGCAGCGGAAACACCTTACCGCCCCGATGAAATCACGCACTCTACAAGAGTCCCAGTCCAGGAACACTCTCCCCTCCGCCACAAGCACCGCTCGCACCGCCGGGTGCACGATCCAAACACTTTGGACGACAGGGCCGTCCCTCTGGCCGAACGCGAATGCCCGGCGGGTCGAGCCTAGCGCAGTTGTCTTATCCACCGAGCAGCAGCCCTCGAGGTTCTGCGACCAAATAAGCTCTTTTATCTCTCCTTCCTTTAGGTCCCGCGGAATGTCGTGGATTACAATCCGCGGAAATCGATCCTGCGGTTCGACAGCCTTCAGCCCCGCACCGCGAAGTTTCTCGCCCGCGGCCTTCACTCTTTCCAGAACCCCAGGAGTAGAGGTCTGGACCAGCACGCCGGCCCGAGCAACCTTCCTCACGGTGACCGGCCGGAAACCGTCGCCGCAGGGTCAAGTGCCTTTAAAGTGCCGCTTTGGTCGCCTCCGAGGTGGCTGCGGCATCCTCAATCGCGGGGTAGATAAGGACCGAGGGCCTCTTTGGAGGCACCTCCCTGGTCCGATTCCCCACGACCTGAAGATTGATACCCCTCTTAAGGGCATCCCCATAAGAGGGCGAGGACGAGCTTGGGGGGGAGGCCAGCGAAGGGGCTGGTCTTGCCACCAGTTCCCTCACCGAGGCGTCCATCGATCTCATCACCCCCAGGATCTCATCTGCGATCTCGAGCCGCCAGTGGGCGGCAGCGAGATCGCAGGCAAGCCTGGACACTAGGCCCAGGATGCCCGCTGTCTGGGGAGACAGCGGGCATCCTGTCTCCGGGCGGGCATCCTGTCTAGGGAGACAGCAGGCCGGGGGGCCAACCTCATCTTCTGGTCCGCCGTTAGGCGGCAGCGGGTCGGGGTATCCCCCTCGCAGGTGATGGCCGCCATACGGGCCAACGCGTCCTCCACCCCCCTTACCGCCAATTTAGCCTCGCTAGCATCGACCGCAGGTGGCGGAGTAGACACAGCCACCGCGGGCGCGCGGGAACCAACAGCTCTGGTAGGAGGGGGGGGGGGGGGCGTGGCCCTCGCCCTGACGCCCGCAGTGTCAGTGTCCGTCTCCCTCTCGCCGTCCTCGTCGCTTCACTCCATATTCGCTCTTTTAGTCTTCGGAGGGGTTGTCTTCTTTTTTAATCTTCTCTTCGCGCGAGTCATCATGGCAACCTCCCCTTCCGCACGGCGCGGCGACGCCGGGGCAGCAGCTCGCAGGGGGGGAAGGGGGGGGGGGGCGGCGAGGTCTCGCCACCACCCCTGGAACTCCCACTCACCCGCGAGAACACCGGCAGGGGCGAGAACGCCCCCGCGCCTCGCCCAGGGGACACCGCGCCCGAAACCGCCCCGGCCACCGAACCTCGCGGTGAAGTGGGGGGGCGGGAGGCGGGGGGCCGGCGGGGGGTACCACGGAATGCGAGGCGACCTCCCGAAGGGATCGCCCCCCCGGATCACTTGCCGCCATCCCCGAATCGCAAGGAAAATCTTCGGAACGCAAGCTCGCACTCCGCGCAGGCACTCCTCCTTGCGAGACTCCAACGCCGATGAAACTGCGGCGCTGCTATGCCGGCCCACTACGCGTATCGCGCCTGCCCGCAGGTCTGCGGACTCGCGCGCAGCGTCGCGCACGCCACTCAGCCGGCGCACACCGCGTCGCGTCCAAGACAGTGAAGGCGAAGGCGTGGGCGCACCTCTCACAAATGAGTTTAACGAGAGAGTTTGTAACCCGCAAACTTCCGACTCGCCCTCAGTGGCCCTCGCCGCGGGGCTCACCCACGCCGACAGCGCCCGAGAACGCGGTCGCCGGACGCACAGCCTCCCTTTAACGTCGCACCGCAAACGTCAAAATGGCTTTCGCCGCACAGGGGCCAACCCCGGCGGGGTGCAGCGCCACGAACGCTGTCGCAGGTGCACGGACACACCGGCTGAACAAAGCAATGGCACTTAACACCGGAATACACAGGAAATCACAGTTAATTATTATATTTAGCGCTTTGAGACGGAGCAGTTGCAGTCTGCGGCGACTGCTCAGCCCGAAGTGGACTCTGACTAACAGTTAAGAGTTTCAAGGCGATAGGTGAGGGCAGCAAACCCCGCCCACCGCCCGGGCAGTTATAACGACGAGGGTCGTCTTGTCTGCCCGGGATGTCGTGCTACGACAACCCTGCGCGTACCAGAAGGGTAGAACGCGCAGGGGGTGTAATAGGGTAAACCACCCCCCCCCGTACCGCCCCGAGAACCCATTTATTTATAATAAAATATATTTACAAAGTAAAAATTTACAAAATAATACTAAATTTACCATACAATAGAAAAAGAAAAAAAAAACAACAAATATCACAAATTTAGGGCCGGTGAGCGGGGTAGAGGACGCATCAGAAACGATGATGGTGGAGGCGCACGGTCCGTGGGCAGGTCTCGGAGCAGCCACGGGGGGGAGGAATCCCTGGATCCTGCAAAGAACGAAACGCCCCTCGGGGCGGTAAAGAGACGGACACAAAGACGGGCACTTCGGGCTGGAAGTAGCCGCCGAATCACGCCACCAAGGAAGAGGGTACCCCCTGGGGGGTATCCCGAGGCCTCATGCTTTCCCAAGAAGCCACCCAGTGCTCCACAAACTCGCCAAACGACTGGAAGCAGCTCCTACAACTGACCAGATCCGGGTACCAAATCGGAGAGCGCCCAACGCACGCGGCCACTGCATCCATCAACTTCTCCCGTGCAGCCGCTAGAATTGGGCAAGACCAAATTACGTGTTCCGCAGTTTGGCGACCATACCCACAGGCGCACCGGGGGTCATCGGCAAGTCCAAAGTCAAATAGTTTGGCTCTGAACTCTCCGTGGCCCCCAACCAGCTGCGTGGTATGGTGGTCGAACCGCAGAAACGAATTTGCCATCCGCACTGCGACGGACGGGAAAAAGCAATGGGTGAGGCGGCCAGTACCCCCGGCGTCCCATCTAGCCTGCCAGACACGCAAGGACTCCACCCGAATCAGGCGGGCAAACTCCCCAGCTCGGTGCGCCACCGGGTCGATCGACAGGCCATGAAGGACTACCGGCTCGCCCCGGCGGTACCGCGACAACGCTGCACGCTCCAGAATCTCCAGGTCAATCGGCAGAACGCCAGCGATGACGGGTAACGCAAGAGTGGACGTCGTTCTGTACGCCCCGGTCAGGGCCACGAGAGGGATGCGCTGTCCGCGCAGCAGCGCGACACGCGTCGCCTCAGGAACAGCAGACTCCGTCCAAGCGCGTGCGGCATAAGTCGCACGCGGGACGAAGACGCCCTTATAGATAGTCATGACCGCCGGGAAACGAATTCCCCAGTCGGCCCGACTCACTCCGCGGAGCGCAAAGAATAGATCCCGGGATTTTTCGGCTGTAATCTTTGCGTGCGAAAGAAAGGAAAGGGAAGCCGTAAGCGTCACCCCCAGGTATCGAACGGTGGCCGGGAAGGATACCGGGCGACCGTTCATCCTGATGACAGGGTTCCGCTTAAGATGTCCCTTCAGGAGAAGCGCCTGAGTTTTCATCGGAGAGAAGGTGAGTCTGTTTCGCTGACCCCATCCGAGGATCAGGTCCAGCGAGTCAGCCACCCTTCTCTCGACCTCTGCGCGACTCCTGCCGCCCACCAGGAGAAGAGCGTCGTCTGCATAAGCGCTGACGGTGCACCCCTCCGGGTAAGGTAGACCGAGGAAATCATCAAAGAGAATGTTCCAAAGGCTAGGACCCAACACTGACCCCTGTGGACAGCCCATGGTCGGGGTTTTGGTGACGCTGGTCGGGCCGTACCTCAGAGTGACAGATCTGTCTGAAAAGTAGCTCCTCACTACTTTCAACAAATTGTTCGGGCACAGGCGGGCGCGAAGCTTGCATATAAGCATCGGCCACCACGCGTTGTCGAATGCACCGGAGATATCCAAAAATACGCCTACCACGTAGCGGCCGTCGTAGTTGCGGACTCTGACTAACAGTCGGGGGAGCCTGGAAGCTGTATTGTTTTCTATAGACCGGGGGTGGTTGCGTACCTTACGGCGACTGCTCTTGAAATGACCATTGGCCATCCGATCTTGGGTAAGAGGCGGGCAAAGGACGCCATGGTCCGCGATAGATTCGGTATACACCGTTTCACCGCTTCGTAAGGGAGAGGACCGCGCAAGCGACCTCGAACTCGGAACCAATCGAGAAACCGGAGAAATCTGGTTACAATTGGAAGTAAGGGCGCGAGTGTCGGGCCCGCCAGGTAATCATTACTGGCTATCTCGCGGCAAGGCGTTGGTCTCTTACGGGTTGTGGCGTAGCTAGACGGCGGATTGTTTTTGTTCAAAGTCTTCTACGATCACTCCAGGGAGATAGAACGACTAATCGTTAAAACTCCCTGTGGTGACGGACTCGCCCGTTGTAGTCGACAACCCAAGTTGTTGCTAATGGGGATCATTAGCAACAACTAGAGCTATCAGCCCGTTGTAATTGACAGCTCTTGTTGTTGCTAATGAGACCTGTTGCAGTTTAACCACTGAGACCCAGATTAATAGGGTCGGTCAAACGCACGGGTCAACACCCATCCGGCGGCCTCCGAGTAGAAGTGTGAGCCCGGGTAGGACACTGGCCTGCGAGCTAGTTTCCCCTAGGCCTCAATTTTCGGGTGCTCCTGGACGTGTTGCGCACCGTGTTGCGTCAGACTCTCGATTGTGCCTCTGACCAACAGCCGGGGGAGCCTGGAAACAGCATTGTTTCTTATAGAGTGGAGACAGTTTATAACCTTATGGTAACTGCTCTTGAAACGACCATTCGGCTACCCGGATCCGGGTGAACAGCCAGGCAAAGGATGCCGTCGTCCGCAATAGATTCGGTAGACACCGTATCACCGCTACATAAGGGAGAGAACCGCGCAAGCGACCTTGAATCTGTTACCAGTCGGGAGACCGGAGTAATATGGTTGAAACTGGAGGTAAGGGCCCGAGTGTCGACCCGCTGGTTGATTAACCAGTTTCTTTCAGTGAAGTGTTGACTTCTTACGGGCGAGTGGCGTAACTAGACAGTGGACTGTATACGTCTTCTACGGTCACGTCACGGGAGATAGAACGATCTAATATGGTTAAAACCTGCTGAGGTGACGGGTTCACCCGTTGTAGTTGGCAGCTATAGTTGTTGCTTCTGAATGGGTTTTTAATGGTTCCTGTTTCATGTATTCAATTCACGGGAACATCATGGACATTGACATTTCCAAGAGCCACATGTCCTAAGATATTAAAGGAGTGCCCACCTTCATAAAAACATATATTTGAAATAATTCAAATTGTAAAAGAAAAAAATTATCCAAATTGTATATGGAAATAAATGTACCGAAAAATGTATCTACTTGTTCCTAAAAATAAAATCATAGGATTAGTGATGGAATCAACATTTACTTTTACTTTACGTTTACTTTTGGAATCAAGAAACTCTTAATGCAAAGCCAAACACAATAAACAAATGAATTGTAGTATTTTGAAAACAAGAATAAACATAGAATACAACACTCTAGTGGTCATTATTACTTCGAATTATATATGATCGAAATATCATCAGCCGCCCTACTTACTTAGCGTAGAGTGACTCATTCATATGTGTGAAGTCATCTTTCGTTAGAAAAACGCTTACTCAAAACGAGGAATCGAGGGGCAAATTACTCTGAAGGTTATCTAAATAGAAAATAGTTAATAGTCTTTTATTCATCCAAAATTTCAAATACAGTTAGATATGTCATAATAACAACCATTTTAAACACATATTATCAAAAATACATGAAACAAATAATTTAAAAAAACAAAGATATGCCTTAAAGTATTGCAAAAAATGATCAACAAAAGTCAGACAAAATAAAGAATAAATGTTCAATAATCACATATTATGTAAAGCGAGAGTAATTGTAATGAATAATCAAACGTAATTAAATTATTCCTCCGAGATTTATATCCATTTCTCATTCATACGTTTGCCTATGTATACATATGTACGTTTATACGTAGCTGTAGAAGTATCTTAGAGATATGATATTATTATAAATTTATAACCAGTTTACCTTATAAATAGCATGTGCGATAAGCCAGATTTTATATTCGAAAATTTATAGTTCTAAATCTAGTATGGACTTTGGTAGGCTATGAAAGAGTTTAAAGGCCAAACTCACAAATGACGTTTGGAATTACATTATATTAGATTTGCGACATTTACGTCGTGCACAATTGGCAGCTAAAAACCGCTCTTGGACCTTTCAAAATAAGTTAGGTAGTAAGTCTGATTACTACTTTAATTCTTTAATTAACATATATATGTTAACCAGAATTTAGCTATTTGGTTGGATTTTTTTTTAATCTAGTATCCAAGAAACTTTCGAATCTACTAAAAGTATTTCATCGTAAACTCCTATTAAAAAACAAATTAAAGTCTTATTATTTAAAATAGTTAATAATTATAATACCTACCTACTAAAAGCCACTTAAAACAATTATGAAAATAGTTAGTAAAAAAAATAATAATCAAAGCCGAAACCTAACAATTGAGATAGTCAATGGTTCGAATATATACCTACGTACTAAAAACTGTACATATTAACATTCAAAGTAGTAAGTAAAGTGTTAAATGATCAAACTAAAGATAAATCTTAAATTCATAAACTAAAAGTACACATATAAATATCATTCAAATTGGTATAATATTTGCAAAGTCATGGCCCTCGAATTCGGTCAGATTGGTATATGGTAGGCCCTCAGGTACTGATGTAGCCGATCTTGGCTTTGAAAGTGCTTGCACATTTGGCGCAAGTCAAGACACCATCGACGTAATTATACTTTATGGCCGCCGGTGGTCGGGCCTTCGGCTCGTCGCGCTTGGCATCTAAGTCGAGCAGCCTCTTCTTTTCAAAATCATCTACATTGCCCTGCACTAGCAGTCTTCATCCTGGACGATCTTTCGCTTTACACTCCCGCTGAGAGGGTTCAATGTTGCACCTTTTCATAGGTCTCTTCTGAGCATCCTTGTATCTGAGGAGCTAGCCGCCTTGTTTCCGCTGTTAGCTCAGAGTTCTTTAGCTCAGAGTAAAAGATACGCTTTGCGACTCTCTCATGCTTCTATTCCGCTGACTTTAGCACTTTGAAGAACTTCCGTGTTCCTCACACGGTCCGACCCTCTTGATGTTCATTAAGTCGCGTAGGCATCGAAGGTGGAATTTGTCAACTGCGCGAATGTGCTTTCGGTAGGGGCACCATGTCCTCTGACGAGGAAAGGAGGTTTGGGAGGACGATCGCCATGTATTCAGACACTTTTTTTTCCCAGTTTTGATGTCGTGTGAGCTGAAGACTTTGCTACGGAGTTTACCGAAAGCTGCAGAAGCAGCTCCTATCCTCCCGTTCAGTTCAGAGTCAAGGTCACATTTTGCTGTTATAGTGCTACCAAGGTATTTGAATTTGTCCACTTGCTTCAAAACAGTCTCTCCGAGCTTAATAGATAGAGGTTCTTCATTAAGTGTGGTTGGCAATTACTTCGATTTTCTTCACACTGATTTTAGGCCGAAGTTCTTACATGACACGTCTAGGTTAGTCATTAACCTTTGCAGGCCATCTGGGCGTTCGGCCTACGAAGCATAGATCATCGGCATACATTATATCCGGTTATCGCGGTCAGATTATAGATAGGGTAACCCATCAGCATCTCCTTAATATTTTTTAAAATTATATGTCCTCCAGCTGTTTGATAGTGTTAGGGAGTAGTTTTGTAGAATTTAATACTTAGGTATAAGTAGCTCTTCTGCACTTTACCGTCTTATTCGTGGCACGCATAAAAAGGGTTGCACCCATAAATCTAGTTGCAGTTTCTGATAGGTGCTGTCTGGCATACATTAAAACACTGGTATATGAACCCCGAATACATGGTCATTATCATTGCGTTACTGAAGTATTCTCTGCATGAGGTCCTGAGAGTTACCTGATACATGCTGGGCAGAACTCTCTTTTGCAAAAATGAGATTCCTTTGCAGTTTGCGGCATATAGCCAAAAGGACTTTTGCGAGGGAGATATTTTTTGCTCGCATCCATGTTACGATTCGTTTTCGAAGTTATTACACGATACACCCGCCGATCGACTTTTTTAATTACGATACGAATCAGGGCGGGCAGTGGGCTTCTCCGCAGCCTATAACGCGATACCAATCGAATCCGAAAAGACTATCGAGGCACGTGACGAGCCTCGATAATGCCGGTCGGGACACCGCCAAAATATCCGCGGTGAATCCCGTCGAAGGGACGAGGGTTTACTTGCAGATTTTACTCGAGAACTAGCGTCGAGAGCCTCATAAATATTCCGCAGATGCTTTTTATGATCTCCGGGGAAATATACGATATTAATGCGGTTGGCCGAAATAATTTCTTTTTTTTAGTGGCTCCTTTGAAGGAAAGCTAAGCCGCAAAGCCGCTAACCCTAAACCGCATACTGAGGGCAGTGAGCATTCTTTATTATGGGTAGCAAACAGTTTCGTGCAGTTTGGGCCATAATATCCACCGGGTTTTCGGGTCGGCCCAACTCACGATTCAGCTTTTTTTTCAGTGGCCTTCTCGAGCTAGGAACTTCCCCGGGTAGGACTCTCGCGTCCCAGGCTTCACGGCTTGTGGATCCGTTTCCCTTGGGGGAAGACCCTCCGGTGCTACTGGACGGCTGACGCACCGTGCGGCGTCTGCCGATCGGGTGTGAACTCTAATTACTGAAGGAGTTATGGAAATATACCGTCTCCTAAGCAGCGGGGGTATATGTTGTCTTATTGTCATGTCACTCTTAAAACGACCTGTCGGCCACCCGATCCCGGCGTCCTCCATGGTATAACGGGCAAAGGACTTTTCGACTTTTTGGACTTTCCGACTTTTACGACTTTTTCGTCTTTTTCGACTTTTTCGACTTTCGCATTTTTTGACTTTTCGACTTTTTGAAATTTTACGCATTGTACGGAATGAATAACAGTTATGGACAGCGCAGCTGTCAAACAATACCATCGCCGCGATAGCCATCTAGAAAGTGGCCAATGTTCCCAAAATGACTAATTTCGATTTTTTCGATTTTCAGTTGTTTCTTGGAGTTTTTCCGAAATATTTTTTTTTGTAAACCACCCCTGAACTAAGCCAAACAAAATAAAAGAAAAATAATTCAAAATTTCCGAGATCCTGCGAGACTAACGCACGGCGATTCATTTTTATATATAAATTATTCTTATTATATTTCTCGGATATTTAAAATCTATTGTAATATCATTGTTTATTTTCTGAGAAACCATAAATATTTTATTAATTCCACGATGACATTCAGTTTAATTCAAGTTATATTCAAGTTATATTCGTAACGGACATTTTAGTCTAATAATTTCTAGATAATAGTTTGGGTCACATTTATTATTCCTATTAATATGTTAGGCTTTCATCTTTTTCGGGTTGTTGTTCTTTTACTTTGGTCTTGCTTCTTTTGTGTAGCCTACGTTTATGGTTTATTTTTTTTAGTTGATTTTCTATTTCTATTTGACCGACACTTTAATGACATTTTAATTTCCATTTATTTCATGTGGTTATCGGGTTTAATTTTAGATTTTTGTTTATAATTTGGTATTACCTTTTAGTGCCATTGTGCTTTGATTTAGTTCACTATAAATTAAGTGAAAATAAATATAATTACAGTATTTACTCTACACCTTATACGTAAACTGAATAGCACATAGAATTTCACCCATCGATTTTATACGACCCACTTTCAGTTCTCAATAAAAAAATATTTAAAATTATTTATTGATGCAGTCAAGTAAACGTACAACTTCATAGGTATGTATTGGGCTCGATTGCTTTTCTTCTGGAACTAAAATCGTATATTAGTTCATGTGAACGAGACAAAGCAGTACGTTAGAGCGGAATGGGAGTGAAAACTACCCACAGGAGATAAATCAGCTAAATCGAAGACAGCACGATACGTGTTCAAACTTATTCGGACGTCTTTAAGTCCGACAGGTAGTTTTGGTGCAGGAAAATCGACGATAGTTCATTTCATATTCCGTTCTAACGTATTGCTGTCTCGTTCGCATAAACTAATTTCCAAAAATTTAGTTCACGAAAAAACGCAATCGGGCCCATTATCAGAATATAATTTGAGTACCCTATAATTAAGATAAAGAAAATGAAAAAAAATATATTAGAAAACTCTGCAATTTTTGATTACTTATTTTTATAATGGTATAAGATTGTATGAAATAAATCGTATGTACCTTAGGGTTAATATTTTAAAATTGAAAAATATTATGATTTAATTAAAACCACTTCGAAAGAAGACTCTCTTTGGAAATAGGCACAATTTCACGGCGTATATTTTAGTAAACTCTTCACGTAGCCGCCGTATAAAGGCTGATTGCATTAGGTATTCAAAAATTAGGCAGGCGGCTTAACCCTTCATCTGCACGAACAGCAGTAGTTTGCACAATAAAATTCTAACATACGAATCTACGAGTAGTTCGAGTGAAAAGCTCTCGGAAAAGGGAACCGCGTAAGATATTTTACGAACACCTGCCATTTCTTCCAGGCAAGATCGACTCGTTTCATCTGGCGATCATCCAACTCGTGAAGTAAAGCAAGAAATCCCATAAATCACTCCATATTGATGAGATGCTCGCGGAGATTTTTCGTGATTGCATTTGCGCATATTGGATTCGTGCTTAAGAGAATTACATTACCTGTGCTGTAACTTGCTTAGAAAATAGGTCATTTGACCAAAGCCTTTGACACAGCTTCTCACTATAGTAGATTTTATCTAATAGCCAGAAGTTGAACTGGCTTATCTATACTAATATTATAAAGAGGTAAAGTTTGTGAGGTTGTAGGAAGTAATCTCTAGATCTACTGAACCGATTTTAAAAATTCTTTTACTAATAGAAAGCCACGTTATTTGTGAGTTCATAGACTATATATTATTGCGAAATATAAAAAGACTTTTTTGTGGTAGTCGGATTTGCAAAGTAAGTCGGAGAAGAAACGGTCGAACGAAAACGTTTCTAACTGCCTTAACGATGAGAGATATATGATTAAGTTCCAAAGAAACGTTATAGAGCTTGATAATGCCTACAAAAAACTCAGCGACATCATATGTCTAACTTTTATATTTAAGTCACAAAAAGTAGTATGCTATATTAAAAAAAATACGTGTGGCACTCGGGGACTGCCGCGGTAAAGCTATTGCATAGCATTTTTAACAACTTATGCAATTATAATTATTTATTTATTTTATTTATTTTATTTTTTCTGATATCAGATAACTGCGCTTTATCGGAAAACGTTGAAATTATTCCGAATCATTTGCGGCTGCGGAAGCAAATGATTCGGAATAATTTAAACGTCTTCCGATAGAGTGCCGAGCACGAATTTTTTATTCGATAAAGCAAAAAAACCGGATTATTCGAAAAAAATCGTAGATAAAAGATAGATAATTAAATTATCTTTAAAATGGTGCAGGTTTCATAATAATACGCCAGATAGTATTTGCGTAGTAGTCGTTTTTGTGTTCAGTTAGACCTAATTTCACAAATTAATTACACTATGTAATATAAACAAAATCTAAAATACCTATTCAAAGCTAAGAATATTAGAAAAATGTTCTTGTTTAACATATATTTTTATCGAATCGTAAGCAGTACTCGTTTAGACGTAATTATCAGTTTAAAATCATTAATTTTCGTTAAGAAATTTCTTCATTCGGTCGCCGCGCTGGCCTAGGCCCGCGATAAAAGTTATGCAATAGCTTAAAAATAATTTAAATCGTTAGGTCATGTTTATTAGTCATATTACCAACAATTATGAATTCATATCAAAATAAGTAAATGTATCGTCTCAAGTGTTTAAAACAAAAGACTTTTCCCTTTTAATGCATATAATTTCCCTTTTACTGCATAAAAGGTTAAAGAGATAAGACACTTACAAATAAGACACTCACAAGATGACACCCACAAATAATGGTAATATATCCAAATTGGCATGCAAATACATACATACATATGCAGTAAAAATATAACCCTTCTTTTGGCAGTCAGGAAATAAATCATAGCACTCAGTACTAACCGAACCACACTCATAATTTCATCACAAGTAAAAAGTTTTATCGCCCAACGAAGTGGGCACGGGTCAGTTAGTACATTATATAATAGGACAGATGGAATTGAATGATTTAAATAAGTAATTGTTCAAAATGACGCGCTATGAATAATCGTAAATTTACTATTCTCACATTGCTTTACTTAAGTAGCGTCATTGACCATATAAGGCATTAGATTGTCGTGCAATCTAATACCATATATAATCAATGGTAGCGTTTATTACGGTTGACTTTCACTTATTATTGAAACGTCTTCCTTGGCCTATTTTGTCATAAGATGCCCCTAAATTGTACAATTCATACTTACATGGACGCAAGTAATGTGTCAAGATGTCTGATAATACATCGAATACTGTTGATCTCATTTCAGGTGTACCACAAGGAAATATATTGTCACCTCCACTGGCATCATCATGCTGGCGACCTACATTTATACACTTTACTCATTCAAAACATTACATCATTTTGCGCTCCGATCCTGTTTGAAATATTGCATTCTGGGACAAAACTGATGGAATTGTTATTAAGCCATCTAAATTGCAATATATTGTGATTGGCAGTCAGAGCTCTCATATCTTGAAATCAGTCTACCCTGGACAACGGCATTTACGACAACGCCGAAACGTCGGGTGCTACAGACTTTACGCGGTAAGTTCGTTTTATATATTTTTATTCTATTTTTGATATTTCTTAATGCTCTTTTTAATACTTAGACAATGTAATAGTTGATTTTGTATAGTTTATTGACTTTCAGATTTCTAACGTGATTTAATTTTATTTTTGCCAGATATATGACATGTTTAAAATATGAATATTATAAAAAATGTATTTATTAATTGTAAGTTCTATACCCTCGCCGGGTTTTTTTGGAGTAAATAAACTTTGAACTTTGAACTTTGAACTATAACTTATTTATAACTCTCTTACTTTCTTCGTTCCTCCGGATTTTATTTGATTTTTTTTTAATGGGTTTTTGTTATTTAATTTCTTTGGCTTAACTAACGTATTTTATTTCTTGTATTTAAATTTTTTGGCACCTAATCTTTCTCATTACCACGACGATTGGCTATAAAAAAGGGAATTTTATGATTAGCCAAAGGATATCGAAGGACATAAAGGACTTCAAAGGAGGGATTTTGATAAAAATAGTACCAATCTGGATGTATGTATGTCCTTTCAAATTTTATTTTATTTATTTATTTATTTAAGTAATTCAAAAATAATTTAAAACAATTTTATCTTAGGAACTATGCACAGAAATATTTTAAACATTGAATAAATAGCAGAAAATGAATACGTTGCAAAGTCCAGTGACAACGCCACCTAACTAGGCCGGGACCTGCTCTAAGGTGATCGTTTAATTTTGTGGGTGCTTGTTCAATTCTGTGGTTATGACAAATAAAAAAAGAATTTTCCAAAAATGGAAAGAAATCGGTTCATAAATGACGGAGTTTTGAGGTAAAAAAAACATAAAAAAAGATACAACCGAATTTATAACTTCCTTCAGTTTTTACAACGCTTTTCTTAGGTCGACCTGTATGTAACTAACTATGTAATGGAATCTAAGGTAACTAATTTAACCATCTTCCAAGGATCGTAGCGTTATGAAAATTTGCAGATGTATGTAGTTCTGATGACAATACAATAATATTATGGTACTGTCGAACTGATCTGATGATGGAGTCGGAAGATATGAACTGGAACTTCATGATGGAACATCATATCATAGCTGTGTTTGAACTTGAACTTTGACCACGATTAGGTTTCAAGGTCTGATGATGAAGCCGGAAGATAGGCACTGGTATTCCAAGATGGAATATCGTATCATAGCCGTGTTTGGACTTGTTAGAAAGGTCTTGTAATGAACTTTGACCACGATTGAGTTTCAAGGTCAGATAAATATTGAGTGTAAATAGTGTAAATATTGACATAGGTGCCTGTATAAAATGTATATAGACCTGTACATAGAGAGTGTATCTTTTGGTTTTTACGTGCATTTATAAAAGCGTGTTTTTAGGGTTTTTATAAAACTATTAATTTATTATTTTGAAGGCGGTTAAAAAAAGACAACGTGGCACCAAGAGAAGAGAATCGATACAACTTAAGTACAACAACGCTTTTATATTTCTTTTATCAGTATTGTGATTGGTTAACGAAGTGATCGTGTCCCCAATTCCCCTGGTGAACGGTTGAACGAATGAGTAATTTGATTGAAGCCCTCGTTTTCGACCTAATCGCAAAAGGTCGGTCGAATAAAATCAATCCGGATATATTATCAGGTCGTTTGTCCCTTTTTGGGTACCCTCTGTCCCCTGTGGGCCCTGTACCCGTCCCTGCGCTTGTCCTGCGGCATTAGCATTCCGAATAATCCCTTTAAAATATATTGAAATTATTTGTTATTCAGCCTGCTTTATTGCCGGATTGCGTACGGATTTGAGGGTAGCAATTTACAAATTTAGAAGTCCTAATTGTCGCATCTACATATTTCCATTAGTTGCAAAAGTTCAGCTGCGCATGTTTTAAACCCTTCGAGTAGCGGCATAATTTTATGGCAGACCGCGGCAATTTATTGGAATTTCTTGCAATATCGCCGCGCTCGACAAAAAGTACTATAACTATGGAACTACTATAGCAATCACAAAAATAATATCTATTCAATGATCAAATTAAAATTTCGTATATAGAATATTGAAATCTTATTTTGTAAAAATATTAGATAATTATGAATAAATAAGAGAATATCGAAAAAGTGAAAAAAACTCGGCATTTCTAACTTGTACTTGTCTTACGGAAAAATACGGAACCCTATTTAAAAATTGTAAATACTATCGTGATCTTTATTAGATTCTCTATCAGAATTAATATTTTGTTTTGCTTATTTACGTACAAAAATATTTAGATATTAGCTCATAAATACCAATATTTTTTTTAATGATTTCTCGAAAAAAAATAATACGTGTGGCACTCGGGGACTGCCGCGGTAAAGCTATTGCATAGCATTTTTAACAACTTATGCAATTATAATTATTTATTTATTTATTTTTTTCTGATATCAGATAACTGCGCTCTATCGGAAAACGTTGAAATTATTCCGATTCATTTGCGGCTGCGGTAGCAAATGATTCGGAATAATTTAAACGTCTTCCGATAGAGCGCCGCGCACGAATTTGTTATTCGATAAAGCAAAAAAAACGGATTATTCGAAAAAAGATAGATAATTAAATTATCTTTAAAATAGTGCAGGTTTCATAATAATACGCCAGATAGTATTTGCGTAGTAGTCATTTTTGTGTTCGGTTAGACCTAATTTCACAATTTTTTTACACTATGTAATATAAACAAAATCTAAAATATTAAAAGCTAAGAATATTAGAAAAATGTTCTTGTTTAACATATATTTTTTTCGAATCGTAAGCAGTACTCGTTTAGACGTAATTATCAGTTTAAAATCATTAATTTTCGTTAAGAAATTTCTTCATTCGGTCGCCGCGCTGGCCTAGGCCCGCGATAAAAGCTATGCAATAGCTTAAAAATGATGATGTTTGACAATGGAATTCTACCTGAAGTATCCGCGAAATGAAGCGTGAAATTATTCTAGCGGTCGTCTATGTATCTATGGTAATAATGAGATATTTGGTATGGATTTTAGGATGCGTTCGAATTAGAAAATAATATTACTGTGCGCTCCGGGAGCAAGCCGCCAATATTGGTCGTTGCGTAATCAACGGTGTTCTGATGTGCAACCAAATTTGGTCGTTACGTAGCCGAAGGGTACTAACATTTTACATATTAGTTTCGAAATTATCTACTCTTAAAATTAATATTTAGAGTATATTCTTGATAGAAAAAAAATCAGTCACTTTTTTTTGCTTACCAAATTCTTCGAATCCTGCTCTTTTCAATCTACTTCAAGTTTACATTTAAGCATTCTTAAAGGTGCATTTACACGGGCAATTTTTTAAGCGATAATTGCCTGGCAACAATCGCCGGAGGTAGTTGATCAATTAATGGAGCAATCTGGAGCAATTCCTAAAAAATGCTGTAATTGTTTCGGCAACATTGCTTATAATTGCTCCATATTTTTGAAGTTGAAACGTCTTTAAAAAGGTTTCCATACTAAAATATCTCGCCAGAGTTAACGATGAAAATTGTTATTGTTTGCTATATTGACAATAAAATTATGTTACGTTGATTATTCTACACAGAATTTGCATTTCTATTTTAATATAGTTATGTTTTTAATAATTAAATTTTGTGACGCATCCAAGTGTAGGAATGCCTATCTACTGGAGTAGTTGATTGGTGTGTATTGTATTGTATTGTATTCTATTTGTATTATTTCTGTGATGCAATCAATCAGCCTATATAACTAGCCTTTTATGAGGTCGATTCATCCGGCCGGTGATCTGCCTCTGCAACTTCTTCCCTCCACTTGACCCCATGAAAGCATTCTCTCCAGATTCTCTGGGTTTCTCCTGGCAACATGACCGAAGTACTACAGGACCCTCTCATGCATAAGGTGGAGAGTCTCCCTTGGATGCCGAGTTCTTCAAGGATATATTTGTTGGTGCGGCGTGCTGTCCATGGTAATCCTAGCATTTTACGCCAACACAACATTTCCAGTGCATTGAGTTTGGAGCCTTCAGAGTCCATGTCTCCGATGCATAGAGAAAGATCGAGAAAACCAGAGCTCGAACCAACCTGATCGTAGTCCGCTTACATTAGTAAGCGAACGAAGAACCGAAATACCTATGACAGCCCTATATAATAAAATTACCGATGCTTCTGAATGGGAAAGTTTTAAATACGCGCATTGACTTTATACCGGGATTTTCATGGTTCGAATTTTTAGACGATTAAAAAAATATATATTTTTTACCTTTACTTCATAATATGAGCTCTCGCCTTAAATATTCATTTTACTATATGGGCCGATTTGATGTCGAAGTTTTTGATGAATATCAATGATGTAGCCCTCTGATGGTTTTTCGTTGCATATAATTTCGCCGTTATTTTAAAATTCCCTGCTGAAATTGAGATATTCTGCGAGAGGCCGACGCCGACGTGTCGTGGTGAAAAAAATATACGGGCAAAGTGGAATTTTCTGCGTCATTAAAAAGTCGTCGCAGCGTTTTAGTGAATTTTTAACGCCTCGCAATGCGGATAAGCGGGTAGCTAGGTGCGACGCGGAGCTCTGTTGCCGCTTCGAGCCACATGCGGCCACCGGCTTAAAGACACCGCCACACGGTTGGTGAAGCATCATTCTACTCTACCGGTCTACCAACCGACGAGGAGGTAAAGTATTGTGAATGTTCAAGGTTTTTTTTCGATATGAAGACATTTTGACACGCTCCGAGACGATTGAGACCATTCCCAGATTGAAGTCTGTCTGAAATTATGTGTGTCTGGCTTTGTGTGTGTGTGTTTGTGGATTTCTCCACGAAGCGCCCAAATGCTTCATCCGATTGAAATGAATTTGGTCATGGCAAGAGTTCAAAAGATTGTAGTTGAAATTGTTTCAGGGCATGCGCTTAGCATGGTCATGTGAATGTGGGTCGTCGTTTACGTCGCATCATTACTTGGTATGACCATTTTATGAATTCCACATGTTATGTTTAAAATAAATAAAATTAAAAAAATATATATAAATACAATACTTCACTTTCTGTAATATCAGTCGTGTTGTTTATTATTTTTGATATATTTACTTGTTGACAATAACATTTATTATAATTATTATTATTATTTATTCCGTAGCCGGCGATTGGGGAGGGGGTCGCCCTCGCAGCCAATACGCTGCTGTCGGTGCCGCTGGATCTCGTACTCCATTCACGATTCGCTTCCATTTTTGACGATTTTTGCCACGTCTCGAGCATCCCTAGCCGATAATCATTTATTCATAAGGTCGTATTTGATGTTATTTAGCCAGGTTTTCTTCGGTGCCGATCGCTGAATTCTCCATTCTATCGGATTCTCTCGTCAAAGAAGTTTACGTGGCAAGCGATTATCGTTCATTCGGTAAACTTGCCCGAACCATTGTAATCGACGTATTTGTACTTCTTCTTCAATCGTTGTTAGTAGCATTTCTTTTAACAGTAGCTGCTGGGCATTATATTAAAGTAGATACAATTTACTACAATTTACACATATTTACAACTTATTACAATGTTTAGAACCGCTGCTAAAGCGCGTTTAAAAATGGTCACTTTTTTGTAACTTAGTGAAAAACACATAAAATGCCATTTTGAAACTGCATTGGATTAGTGCTATAAGATTTATATGCTAAAAATCAATTATATCTAAATCTAAGTCTCTTTGTCGAGCCGAATTTTATGTCAAAGGAATTAAAACTTAACCGTGTATCGAGTTGCGAGCATTTCAGCACTTCTTCACTTCGCGGTGGCCTCCTTTGGCGGTTTCCTCAGATGCCCGGGCGTTAAAATTCAGCGCGACACTCAAAAAAAGGAAGCTTCTGCGACGAAACAGGAAGCAAATAGGAAATTCCCTTTTATATAAGTAACCGGGTGGTTGGGTGACTTCGTATTGGCCGCATGTCATTGCCCCGTTTCAAGACACAGGAAAGCAATAATAGCAAATGTTCTCCATATTAAAATATAAAATTAAATATATTATTTACCTTTCGGCTACGTAACGACAAAATTTGGTTGCACATCAGAACACCGTTGACTACGTAACGACCAATATTGACGGCTTGCTCCCGGAACGCACAGTAATATTATTTTCTAATTCCAACGCATTCTAAAATTCATACAAAATATCTCATTATTACCATAGATACATAGACGGCTGCTAGAATAATATCGCGTGTCATTTCGCGGATATTTCTGGTAAAATTCCATTGTCCAACATCATCAGTTTTTTTGAGAAATCATCAACATTTTAATTGGTTTTCATGAGCTAATATCCAAATATTTTTGTATGTAAATAAACAAAACGAAATATTACATTTGATAGAGAATCTAATAAAGTTAACGATTTTTGCGTAAAACAAGTACAAGTTAGAAATGCCGAGTTTTTTCACTTTTTCGACTTTCTCATAATTTTACTAATTGTTTTACAAAATGAGATTTCAATATTCTATATACGAAATTTCAATGCAATCATTTTACAGTTATTCTTTTTAAGATTGCTGTGACAGCTCCATAATTATAGTAGTTTTTGTCGAGCGTTGGGATATTGCAAGAAATTTCAATAAATTGCCGCCGTCTGCCATGAAATGCATCTCGACTATATCTCTTTCTGTAATAGGTTTTTAATCGATTTTCAAGTTGACTAAAATATATTAACTATTTCTATTATTAAGAAGGCACATATTAATTATACCTTGACTATTTTTTTTTGCAATATAATCACTAAGACATTTTATTTTACTTTTTGACAATAGTCACATTTTTTTTGTTATTTTTGACATTACATTTATTAATTTTATACTAAAAAAACTTATTTTTATCGGTAATTTAAAGAATTAATTACTGTGTGTTTTTATCTCGTAAATTAAATGGGGAGACTCGATTTAATTCTACAATAATACCTTCTTATTCTTACGAGTAACCTTTTATGTTTTGATTATTATTAGAAGAATTTGATTGAAGAATTCAATCATATCACGGCCAAATGTAAATGTAATACAACTGTCTATAAAACTATGTATTGGGTTTTAGGACAATAAATTATTTGATTTGATTTGATTTGACATTATGCCGCTTCTCAAAGGGTTAAAGTATGCCTATCCCTCTTTTAGTTTCAGTGCATTGGTGTTCAATAAATGCAATAAATGTGATCTGAGCATGTGTGCGAGAGACCTAGGTTCGACCTGTAATTATTTAGAATCGATGAAATATTTCCGAGATAAAAATAGATCAATTATATATACTGATGAGATATATATCCATAGCAGTCACACTATTCCTAATTCATGAACACGTAGTCCGACAAAAGGCTTCAAAATTTCTATTGCCAAAGGGGCAGCGTTTCATAGTGATATTTTGCAACGTTTGTACTTATTTGAACTGAAACCTTTTGAAATTTTATGAATCATACCGTTTACTTGACCCCTCAGGAGATCTATCTATAATGCAAGGTTTAGGCTGTACCCGAAGGCACATATCAATATAATCATTTTGGTATTCGTTTGACGTTTTTACTTTTTTTGAACTGAAAATCGTTTATTTGAACTTTTTATCTCATGCGAAGATTTTGGCGGGCTTGTATTGTATATGTGAACGCATTTTTGAGCATGATGATCTGAAATAATATGTTTTATTACTTATTATTTTATTTTTATTTTTATTTTATTCCAACAAAAGAGAAAAGCAGCGCTCGGGTCTTAAGTTAATAAATAATAATAACAATATTACGGCCAAAATAGTCTCCTGATAATATACAGTTTATGTGCGTGATGTTGTGTAATAATATTTAAATATTATCTATACTAATATTATAAAGAGGTAAAGTTTGTGACGTTGTAGGACGTAATCTCTGGATCTACTGAACCGATTTTGAATCTACTGAACCAAAATTCATTAACCAATAGAAAGCCACGTTATCTGAAAGTGTTATAGGCTATGTATTAATCCGAAAAATGAAAAAACTTCTTCGTGTTAGTCGGATTTCCAAAGTAAGTCGGAAAAAACTGTCGAACGAAAACGTTTCTAAATATATGATTAAGTTCCAGAGAACAGTTGTAGAGCTTGATAGTGCCTACAAAAAAGTCAGCGACAGCATATGTCTAAATTTCATATTTAAGTCAGTACTGCATAAATGATTAAAGAGATAAGACACTCACAAGAAGACACTTACAAATAACGGTAATATAGTCAAATTGACATGCAAATAATTACATACATATGCAGTAAAAATATAACCCTTCTTTTGGCAGTCAGAAAATAAATCATAGCACTCAGTACTAACCAAACCACACCCATAATTTCATCACAAGTAAAAAGTTTTACCGCCCAACGAAGTGGGTACGGGTCAGCTAGTGTTATATAATTATGTTCTCTCGATTTGTGAGTGTGTATGATAGAGTAGGATGAGTGTGTTTATATGTGTGATTGTGATGTGTGTTTAATGGGTGTGTGTAAGTACATCTTGGTGTATGTGTCATAGTTGTGTATATATGAGAGTGTGTGATTCTGCACATGTATGTATCTGTTCAAGCTTTTATGGTCTGGTCTATTACCGCTCTGATAAACTCGTTTTTGCTCATTGAGAATATGTCTAGTTCCTGTAACGATTCATCGTAGGCTTCCATAATTCGATGCAGAGTTGAATTCCTTGCTTGATTTGTATGGAGTCTGGGTACATTGAATACCCCTGGGCGACGAGTTCGGCGCGATGGGACATTTAAGGCTATTCTGCTTAGAATTTATGAATGTTAGAATGTTATTATTGAGATGAGCCTGAGAATAATATGTAATTTTAAAGATATTTTAGCATACACATTATTTTATATAACTACGACATTAAAATATACAAAAACTTTGCATTTTGTTAAAACTGCTAAATAAAAACTATTTAAAAACAATTTTGCGGGTAAAAGAATGAAACATAATCGGTCGTGTCACCCCAAGACTTTCCAGACAATTAGCCAAGGCGTCATATCGTTCAATTTAAAAATTAAATTGCAAACGCGTGTCGCCGTAAAATTCGCCTTTAAATATTCGAATTTCGAAAGAGCGACACAACGTAATAAAGTTTTAAATTTCGAACTATTTGTGTCGTATATGAGATAATCCAACCAAAATTTCACAATGTTATTTTGCCTCAAAAAGGCATCAGCGTACCAAATTTGGATCCTCTAAGTACAATATTTTGATGATGATATATGACTTGTGCACCCCCTGGTAGACCGATTTCAACCACAATCTTTTCCATGACCGAATGATGCCTGCCTACCAAATTTCAGCTCAATCGGATAAAGCGTTTGGGCGCTACCTTGAAAGAATACTTAAACACACCGACATACACACATACATGTAGACAACATTTCAGTCTGGAAATGGTCTTAATCTACGCGTGGGTGGTGAGGTAGGTAGCGTGCATCTGAGGGGAGACTTCTTGCACTATATATCTGTAACGGACCTTAAGTCCATTACATGCGATCAACAAATGCATCGATTTCCAGTGAAATCCACAGACACAATTCAGCTATTATTTTGACTCGTGCAGCTATGAATCAGCACGATGAAACAATACTTTTACTCGGAATATTTTCGATTGCATCATTTCACGGCCTATATAAACCGGCGAAAAAGCAACCAAATTATCATTCCTCGAGTGGTCATGTCTCCAGATAGCGACGGCACACTTCGTTGTCCCGGCTTCTCGGTCATATGTCATTCCCCGAGTGATCACCTTCCCCCAAAGTTGCGACGGCATATTCGGCACTCTCTCTCACGAGTTAGGTCAACGAATCCGGCTCCTTGGTTTCCTTTCCTCATTCTCCCTGAGTCTCGAAGCATCAGTCTGTAATCCCACAGACTCGAGCCGTGCCCAGTACAAGATACCAGGAGCGCACATACAATCCTCATCCGTATATCCTCGTAACCGCAGTCGCGCATCTGTACACTAGCGTCAACGTAAACTATTCGGCAAGCGTTATAACTGGCAATATTCAAACCTTCGATCAATAAATTCCTTCTAATTCACATCAAAACCGCCTTTCAATACGGTGATAACTCGTAAGTTGATACCACCACCTCACACCGAACAACCTGGAGTCTTGTGAGGGGTGGTCCCTCACATATCTTAAGGTAGCGTCTAAAAACGCAAATAAAGCCACTCTACTCAAATGAACAAATCGATTCGAAAAATTACGCGAAGCGAAGCCGCGGGCAACAGCTAGTAGATAGATGTATTAAAACTAAATCAACTTCGAGTGGCAGATTTATTCCACCCATCGTTCTCTAGAGTTTTTACCCTTTACTCAATATTGATAATTTATTAATGATTAAACTTTCCAGCGCGCGTTCTGGCGTATCAAAGCGATCAGGAAATTGAAAAATATGTTCCATCGACGAGGGATTAAATCCTGTAATCGCTAAAAATGGCTTCGGTTAATTTCAGAGAACTTGGTCTGGCTTACGCTTTTCAGGGAGGCTTTACACCGATCATAGTCATGGGAATTGATGAATTTTAGTTAATGCTGTGAAAATAAACGTAATGTTGTTTATTTATCATTGAGAGCCCACTCAAACACTTGCTTCCCGTACAAAATAAGGAATAAAATAACTTCTTGATGAACTTGTGAGGGACCACTCCTCACAAGACTACAAATTATTCGATGTGAGGTGGTGGTGTCAACTTACGAGTTATCTCCGTATTTAAAGGCGGTTATGATGAAGCAGAAGATGTGAATCGATTGAATATTGCCAGTTATAACCCTTGCCGAATTAACGAGTGCCCGGATTACTTTATCGAGACGCGAGGATTGCGCGAAGGCGGTTATTTAGGAAAGGGGATGAGGATTGTATGTGTGCTGTATCATGTACTGGGCAACGCTCGAGTCTGTGGGATTACCAGGAAGGAAACCAAGGAGCTGGATCCGTTGAGCGACCTAATTATATTTGAATATAAAGTAATTCAAGGAACTATGTAAGTTTGAATTGTACGTACACAGCGAGGAGATCGCATCTATTGTTTAATGTGCCGTACCACCGTACAAATATTTTTGTAGACGTGGAAGGGTTAGAGCTCTTCTTAATTCCTTACCGACAGAAATATATATCTTTTGTACATCCCTTTGGCAGCTAAAAAGGCAACTCCCTGCTATCTCATGTTTATCATAATCTGTCTTTTATTTAGTTTTATATTTTTATGTTTTTATCTTGTTCAATGTTAGCATTAATTTAGTTATGTAGTCATTTATTTTTAGACTTACTTTCTAGCTTTATTAATATTCAAAGGCGAATTGGATTCATCAGTAATGCCCTTGAATACTATTTGAAACTAATAAATAATAAATAAATAATATGTATCAATGATAATAGAATTATCCTAAGAGGTTTTATAAGGCAAATGTCGAGAGGTTTTACGATGCTGACTATACGCTGAGTGAGTCTGGCGCTGAAGATGGGTAGCTGGAGTTTGTTATCGTGTTTATGCTTGACCTACTGACGGTGTTGTAACATGATCCGCAAGTCGTAATCTCAGTGCGTCGTACCTATCCCGCTTGGCCTTTTGATTAAAATCGCAACCGTGCGGCCGATTTTATTTCGCGAGTATAAGTTGAGATGCTAATTTCCTTCTGGCTGTTGTTCTAATGAAATTTTTTGCTCTTGAGAGTTATCAACTACAACAGGCGAACCCGCCGCTCCAGGAAATTATAACGATATTAGATTATTCTTCCTTACATATTATAGTGATCGCAGATACTTGGGAACAACAGAGTCCATCGTCTAACTACGTTAACAAGAGCGTGAGAGTTCAATACCTTACCGCGAGGCACTGGGAAGTGAACCCAGTGGGCCGACCTCACGCTCTCACTACCAGATTTAGCCGCAATTCTACGTCCCCTAGTCTAGTCACAGATTCGAAGTTTCTTGAGCGACCTATACCTGATGTTAGCGGTTATTCAGTTCGAATTGTCGAGGATCGTATCGCCCTGTAACGGACCTTCCAAGTCCATTACATCGATCAACAAATGCATCGATTTCCAGTGAAATACACTGACACAATTCAGCTATTATTTTAACCCGTGCAGCCATGAATCAGCACGATGAAACAATACTTTTACTCGGAATATTTTGGATTGCATCATTTATCGGCCTATATAAACCGGCGAAAAAGCAACCAAATTATAATTCCCTGAGTGATCACCTTATCCCAAGGCTGCGACGGCATATTCGGTGCTCTTCTCACGAGGTGTGTCAACGAATCCGGCTCCTTGGTTTATTATTATTATTATTATTATTACATACAAACCTCATCCGTATATCATCGTAACCGCAGTCGCGCATCTATACACTCGCGTCAACATAACTTGTTCGGGAAGCGTTATAACTGGCAATATCAAACTTTCGATCAATCAATACCTTCTACTTCATTCAAAACCGCCTTTCAATACGGAGATAACTCGTAAGTTGATACCACCACCTCACACAGAACAATTTGGAGTCTAGTGAGGGATGGTCCCTCACTGCCCTTTTACACGCCAATATCACACGGGATCGAGTTGCAAACGGATCGTTTCAAAGGTAGCTGGCATCAGGTCAACAATCACCCACACTCTTTAGCAAATATTCGACGGATGAGCAGCGTGGTTGGCAAACCGGCCATTAGGGGGGGTGTCGACTACAACGAGCTAACCAGTCACCCCAGGCTAGTATAACGATGTGTGATCGTTCTTTCAGCCGTGGGTCGAACGTAGATGACTTAGAGACAAGACAATCTACTGTCTAGCTCTGCCAACAATCCCGTTAGAGAACAAAGACTTACGGCGAGGCACCGGGAAAGGTACTCAGCGGGCAGCCGCGGCCCTTAACTACCAGTTTTGGTAGGATATCTCCGTCTGGAGTTAACCTTCAGGATACCCTCAATCCTCCCTACTGGTTACGGGTCGGAAGTCGCTTATGCGGCCTCTAACTGTTGTAATTACAGCGGTAATTCAATTTGAATTTATCGCGGACCTGGGCGTTCTTTGCCCGTATTGTCACACGAGATCGAGTGGCCCAAGGTCATTTTAAGAGTGGCATGACAACAGGTTAACATTCACCCCACGCTGCTTAGGAGACAGTATATTTACATAGTCTCCAGACTCTTTCAGCAATTAGTCAGAGTGCACAACCGATTGGCGTAATTATTACAGGTATAGTCTGCGTAGGCGACTTCGGACACGTAACCAGTTGGGAGGATGGAGGTACCCTGAAGGTTGACTCCAGACGGAGATATCCTACCAAAACTGGTAGTTAGGGGGCGAGGCTGCACATTGATTACCTTTCCCGGTGCTTCGCCGTGAGGTGTTGGCCTCTAACAGGCTTGTTTTCGGAGCAAGACGGTAGATTGTCTTGTCTTTAAGTCTTCTACACTCATCCCACGGCTGAAAGAATGATCACATATATTTATACCAGCCTGGAGTGACGGGTTCGCCCGCTGAAGTCGACACCGCCCTTCTGATGCATTTGGCCGCCAGATTCACACCAACATAAATATTCTTGTGAATCCTCAGGACCAATACCTTCAACGAAAGGCGATAAGACCGAATATATATTTAGAGTACGTGGAGTTCAACGCCGAGAAGTATCTAGAGACTCTCGAAGACAACATACCGGCTTTTACTAAGAAAATTAAAGAAGCTGAGCCCCATCGCATATTCACTTAACGACATGTCTGTGCTGCAATGATTAAAAACTATTACAATTATAAGTTTTAAGGAAGGAAATACATTAAACTTAGTTAATTACAACTCCATAAGAAAGAATAAATGGCAAATTCTTTAAGGATCAAGTCCGCAACAAACCACATCTACGCAATCCCAGGAAACACTTTATAATTGACCGGGTTGCGGAACAGGTTGAACTGTAACAGTTACGTACCGAAGCGGTTGAAGCATGTAGGGGAGAGCCAGGCAGAATGACATGGCAGCAAAATGTCATATTTGTTAGCTTAAATATGCAATCCGTACATGGCAACACTTAAATGTCATTGATATTTTTAAATTTTTTAATTTCAAACCAGTTGATAGGTGTTCCTACACTTGGTTATGTCAAAATTAATAAAAATAACAAGTATAATATTTAAATAAATACCTATTAAGGTATAAGATATGAACGTCGGTATTGCAAGGTATGAACGTTGAACATCCAAGAGCAGATTTTCTAGGTTATATAGAGGAAACAACATTTTGCAATATTTTCAATCAAAATTCTTAAATAATTTCGTAAAATTTTCATGAAAACAATAGTACTAAATAATCAAACAAATATGGGATAATTTCACAAATTATCATATGGGAAGATATTTTAAAGAAAAAACACAAATACAAACAAATCAGTAATAATAATTATAGGCAATAGGCAATAGATAAACGTCAAAGTAATACTTTCAGATCCCAAATAAGGCGCCACGCGTGTTGGAGATTATCCATGTGATTTTTCTTCCGTAAAAATGAATGAATGAATTAATTAATGAATGAATGAAAATCTCTTTATTGCACAATAAAAATAATGTAAAATGGCGGACCTATTGCTGCATTATGACTACGGACCTATTGCTACACGTGATGACGTTATCCTGCCTAAAGTACGCCTTACGCAGATTTAAAAGTCCTTTGGATATTTGAGCTATAAGCTCTTTAACCAGCTACCACTCTCCACAAGAAAGATGGAAACAAAGGCGTTTAAAAGATTTATGAAACAAAACTGAAATCCACACATGCTTTCTATAAGCTGGGTGATTTTTTTGAGCATGCCAATTCTTTCAAATAGGAATAACATTAATATGTAACTTTCAGGTACCTCATTTTAGTTTTTATTATTTAATTATAATATTATGAATTTAATATTTGATATGTAGATTACAATTTGTAATGTAACATACCTGATCATATACATACGTTGTTTTTTTTCAATTTTGTTTTGATACTTCCTATTGTGTGATTATTTTTTGTATAAAGTGCTTGATGACTATTAATTTTCTTATAATAATTATCTATTTTATATGTATACTCATGTACATGGATTCAGCTCTATTTTTTAATTTTTTATTTTATTTGTCTGCCGTGTAAAGTCGACTCTAGTCAACACTATTGTCGAATTAATATTTATGCTTTAATAGTTTTATATCTACATATACACTGACGAATTCTAATATGCGATAATTAGCTTTAATTCATAATTCATTCTTTTATCTGAATAAATAAATTGAATACTGAATACTGAATGCTGAATTACAATATCTTTCAGTCAACCAACTAATCAAGGTAAGTACAATTTCTTTCCATTTTTTTGTGTTAATTCGTATTTAGCGTTAGTTCTTTGTACTTCCATGATTTCAACACATATTCAGCAATCTAAATTAAGTCAAATTGCCAATGTAAATTTTGACGTTATCAAAGAAAATTCAAAAAGGCAAATGACATAGCGGGTATGCCATTTTGGGTCCACATGTTTTTTTCAGTATTATTTCACATAGATTTAGGTACTTACGCAACTACGAGTTTTATTTACTTAACATACCTTCTCTTGTATCTTCTTTAGTACTGGTATGTCATTTTGATTGTATGAAAATTCATTATGTCATTTTGCCTTACACCCGCAGGGCATTTTTAGATTTATCGAATGCTTTCGAAACGGTGTCATATATAATATTAATCAAAAAACTGGAACATTATGGAATAAATGACACAGCATTGCAGTGGCTCCAAAGCTACCTTGAGGGAAGGATGCAAACAAGGTCGATACATGATCAACAAAGCGCGCCACTTAATGTATCTTTCGGTGTTCCCCAAGATAGCGTCTTGGGACCCGTATTGTTCCTAATATATATAAATGATTTATGTGATCTACCAATAAAAGGAAAAATAGTGGCGTTCGCGGATGACACCGTGTTACTTACATCTGCTAACAATTGGGAAGATGCTTACTTCAAAGCCCAATCGAACCTAAATCTGACGAAGCAGTGGCTCGACAACCATATTCTCACTTTGAATATTTCTAAAACAAAAGCTATACAATTTCACATCAAGGCAACAATAAATAATTCAGAAACCGAAAACCAACTAATAATGCACTCAACTTTTTGCTCTAGATCTCACGTCTGCAATTGTCAAACCATTGAAAGGACTAGGGAATATAAGTATCTGGGTGTCACTATGGATGCAACATTGACATGGAAGCAACATGTAAGCAACCTAGCCACAAGTACAAGGAAACTCGCCTACGTGTTTAGAGAGCTTCGAAATATTCTACCAAAGCCCCTTCTAAAACTGTGTATATGGCGTTGTGCCAGAGCCTGAGGTCCTATGGCACAATCGCATGGGGTGGTTGCACCACACAAGTACTCCTTCCTCTGATCAATGCGCAGAAGCTGATTCTGAAGGTCATAAAAAAAACCCCTTCAGCGAAACTCTATACAGAATATGGAGTACTTGATGTGAGGCAATTATTCATAAAACAGTTACTAATTCAGTTTCACAGAATTAAGGATCAACAGACAAGAAGCCAACAAATTAAAAACACAAGGCAAGCTACTGGGTCAAATTATAATATTCCGATTGTAAAGTCTTCATTTGCCCAAAGGCATTTTTACTTCCTTGCACCAAGATTTTATAATAATTTAAATGAGAGTTATAAGAATGCAAACAACTCAAATTCATTCAAAATACTTATAAAAAAGTACCTGCTTGAAAGTGGTCCAATGTATGCTGAGTCTCAATTGCTCTCCCTAATAATTTAAGTTGTTTTATTAAATTATGTATTACTAACTAATATAAAATCTCGTGTATAATTTGCTTATGTATATATATGTGTAGGTATGTATATAATTTATGTATGTGTGTATGTATGTGTATGTATATATGTATATATTCTTATGTAAATAGGATAGAAAACGAATTTACCGCGTGAAATTTGTAGGACCCGACGTTTCGGTGACGTTGCAGCCGCCGTTGTCTAGGGTAGACTGAAGAGCTGTCAGTTTACCCTAGACAACGGTGTTATAACTGTGGTGGGAGGCCGGGCTCGGAGCGCGGGAATTTTTAAAATCCGTCTTGCACACAACACTCACTGTATCCTGTTTTACGTCTTTGCGTTCGGCGTTCGGCGGCGGGAACATTTTAAGAAGAGGGTTTCACGTAGAAGAGAGTTTGTAGCCGTCATCTCTATTGAAGTTCGGAGTTCTTCTTATTTCAATGGCTTCAGTTGATGCAGTTTCAAAATCCCATTGTTCTATCCAAGGAACAATTCTACTTTCCTCGCATGATCCGGGAAATATTGTTATAACAATATTTACGTAAATATTGTTAAAACATTAGGACGGTTCGAAGGCCAGCGTTTACCTCGATGGAACCCAAATCGAACAGGTCCCACAATTCAAGTATTTAGGATCATTGGTTACGGAAAAGAAAGTGGCATCGACGGCCGATGTCCATAGCCGGATCGGTCAGGCAACAGCAACATTCGCCTCGCTCAAGTGGGGCATATGGAAGCTAACGAATATTACCATCAAAACCAAAGTAAGACTATACCGAACGTTGGTTCTTCCCATTCTTCTTTATGGATCGGAAACGTGGACGTTACTACAATCGGACCTCAAAAAGTTCGAAGTCTTCGAAATGCGATGCTTGAGGCAGATTCTCGATGTCTCACTCCGCGACCGAATTCGAAACGAGACCATTAGAGAAAGATGCGATCTATGTACAATCGTTGTAGTAACAACGATCGATGAAGAAGTACAAAAACGTCGACTACGATGGTTCGGCCATGTTTGCCGAATGAACGACAATCGCTTGCCACGTAAACTTCTTTGACGAGAGCGTCCGATAGAATGGAGAATTCAGCGATCGGCACCGAAGAAAACCTGGCTAAATAACATCAAAGACGACCTTAAAAATCAACGATTGTCGGCTAGGGATGCTCGAGACGTGGCAAAAAATCGTCAGGAATGGAAGCGAATCGTGAATGGAGTACGAGATCCAGCGGCACCGACAGCAGCGTATTGGCTGCGAGGGCGACCCCCTCCCCAATCGCCGGCTACGGAATAAATAATAATAATAAATAAAAACATTAGGAGTTATGACTAAAAAAATATTTCGTTATTATGCTATTATTTTATTTCGGGATTGTATACCATATAGGCGTGTTTAGAGCGCTATCTATAGTGCACTACCTTGCTGTTATACCACGAACGCCGCCATATTGAACATAATATAAGATCAATTAATATTTCGATCTGAGTGCCATCTTCACGTTGCGTCTTGTAGTAAAATCCGAGCTGCCAAATCGTAGCATGGCTTTTAGCAATCTAATACGCTTAATAATCAATGTTACTACCTGACTTTTTCATTGGATTTAAGCTTTTCATTTGGATGAAATTTTATTTACTTTTTTGTATGGAGAGTAAGCTACGGAGTGAGCTCTTAACATTGGCTAAATCTTGTAAAGTCCCATTATAAAAGGAGATCTTGTATATCCTCTTAAATAAAAGTTATTGAAATTTAGATAGGGAGTTATGATAGGAGAAACCCAATTTCACAAGACAGCTTGTTTTTATAATGAATTGCAGATAAGGCCAACGGATTACAGGACACTTAAAAAGTAATAATTTCTCGGATATAGAACGACAAAGAGGGACAGAGAAATGAAATAAGAACAGCAGATAAGAAGAGAATTCACGTAGATTTTAAAGACATTCTGAAGATATTCTCGTTCCTTTAGAATAGATGACATACTCGCCATAAAATCTCCTTTCATATTAAGTATAAGCGTCTGCAAATCGAACCGTGAAAGGGAACGATATGCATTGGAAAATCGCTGCAATTTCTTACGACGTCAAATCTTGAATAGAAATCCAAGACAGATGCATGAAGAGGGATATTGAATCCAACTTTGAAATGGCTTGCGCTGAAGAACATTATATTAATACTATACTATTATATCTTTTCTAAAACCCTACTTATATCCGTCCGACGAGCTTTTAACATAAAACGTTTTTCAGTTCGGTATGTAGACAGTCACATAGTCACGGTGGCACAGTGGTTAGGTCGCCTGATCTCAGGTTGTAAGGTCCCGGGTTCGATTCCCGGCTGGGTCACCATTTTCCGTTGGGGTCAAATTAACGGAATTGCATTTTCATTTCTGTCCATCGTGTGCAATAACAAGACACACACTTACACACATGTTACTCGCATACATACATATAAACACGTCACAGTAGGGTTGGTTGTAAGAAATTGTCATATGACAATAAACCCGCTCTCCCATTGTGAAATTTTCACAATAAACAATAGAAACAAACAAACAAACAAACTTGTTAGAACTGCATACAACGAAAACATGTCGCCTCGGTGATGATTTAAGCTCTGTGACTACGTGCCGTGCGCGTGCCATATATCATCATCATCATCATCATCATCATTTATTCATTCCATAAAAGCATTTCACAATACTGAGGAACATGTCATATTTTACAATCATAATTTACCGGATGATAAAACCACTTTGATTAATTAAAAGGAAAAAAAATAATTGTAATCAGAGGTGATTACTTAAAAATAGTCAAATTTACAAAATAATCAATAATCAAACAAATAATAATCAATATCATGAAAAGAAAAATTCTGAAACATGCGTAATTAAAAACAATGTCAATAAAATCTAAAACTTAGTTCGAAAGTATAGTCATAATAAGGATATTTATAATCAAGCAATTGTGGACGCAATATCATAAAAGTCGTCCAGTTTGTAAAGGGCATGTTTGACTAACTGATTTTCCAAGCAGATTTTATATGCTGCCATCTCAAGTCTTTTCGTTGATGATGGCAAAGCATTGAACAATTTAAAACTAATATATAAAAATGTTTTTTGATATTTAGTCAAGCGTACTTTAGGCAATAACACATTGTTTTTTTTTTGCGTATTATGGCTACGCCGAGTTGAGTGAAGCTCGCAATTTAAAACATTCTCTTTGGCATATAAAAGGTATCCTTGAGTAGAGGTATCCTTGGTATCCTTGAGTAGAGCAAAGAAGCCATAACCCGGGGTTTCTGCCTCATGCAGCTATCTGCATTATATGGCGGCACTATCGCCATCTATATGACGAAAGTGCCGCGTTACACCAATTTAAAAAGATAATTATAAATAATTTGGTAAGAAACCCAATTTATGGTATAAGGGAGTTTGAAAATTCCGAGTTTATTTTCCATGTTGATAATTAGCAAAATTTGTAAAATTTTAACATAACGTGATTATGATAGCTGATATTCTAATTCTCATATAATTTAGTATACATCTATTTATGTTTAAAAAATACGAAGGCATATTGCTGGATTGACAATAAAATTATTTTACGTTGATTATTCTACATAGAATTTGCATTTCTATTTTAATATATTATTCTCTCTTACTTTTAATGACATTAGTATATTTTGATTATTTGTAAGTAGGTAATATTGAACATAATATTACAGCCATGACAACTATCATGATAGATATGTTTTTAAAAATTAAATTTTAAGCATTTAATTTTGTGACACATCCAAGTGTAGGAATGCCTATCTACTAGAGTAGTTGATTGTATTGTATTGTATTACACACGTCGCAGTTTGAGCTATTAATTATAGCTTACAGGGCGTTCATTTGCATTTATTATGTCTACGAAATATTATTTGACAAAAGTGTCGTTACCACATTGACACCTTTTTGACAACGATTGAGAACTTTTTCACACCTATCGTCGAATGTCTAATGGCTTGATATGGTTAGACTAAATCACCTTGATCGCTTAATAATATTAATTATTTATACTTATTAATTTGAAAGCAAAAACACTATTAATAACATTTTCTTCAGAATCTTTCAATGACAGCTGAATAAGCATTAGAATTAATTTAGGAAAAATCTTTATTGTATTAAGAAGTAACAAAATATTTGTCAAACTTTACTTATATAAAATATTGAAACGATTTACTGGTTATTTCTTCTACAATGATATTTATTACTTTATCAATTTTATAAACTGAAAACAATATTAAACGTTTTTACAATAAGTCGAACATGTGATGAAAGTATTAAGACCTTAGAGTATATATAAAAAAAAAAAAAATATTTCTCTAAGATTAAGACTAAGAACTAAATGTAAAAAAGTTCACAAAATCAACACAGGAGTAAAACAAAACAGTATTGATTTCTTCTGCAATATTACGGCGATTTACTTCCCAAAGGCGAAACATCTTTGAAAATAGTAGAGCAAAATTAAAAACGTGCAGATAGACGAAAGTAAAAGCTTTGACTGAACTGAGAATAATAGTGCGAACGCAATGATCATTAACTAGCTAAACGATTAGGACTATTAATTATTGAAACCCTAGCAGTTGGATTTCGAAATCATTAATAATTAGTGTGTATTTTAATATATCTGTATGAAGTACACATTTTACAATTATTGTTATAATTGTAAAATCGAAATCGGTAATCACCGAATTTAACATGGTAAGTAGCTAACCGATTAAGACTATTTATTAATTAGTGTAATTTTATTTTATTTTATTTTTTATTTATCGGAAAGCTTACAGCGTTTTATACTTAATTCTAACATATGTTATATTAAGTTATATGTTATATGTTATATTATATATGTTATATGTTATTTATTATACAAATCTAAGGCCAATTAAAAGTTTTCACAAATAAACTAAATCTTTTGTTACAGCGCAATGAGCTATAAAAAAATGCAGATTTAAGTACGGGGAAAGGGATAGGGAAGCCACATAATGAGTTATGTAGATGTATTTAAGATATAGGATGTTATATAACATACATACATATATACATACATACACGTGCACAAATAATATATTAATATAAATAATACGATAAGGTAACAATAAAATGTAAAAGTATAGTTAATATAAATATATATAATATACATCACAATGTATTTATAATGTTAATAAACATATGAACTTTTATAGAAAATATTATACTGGCTAGAAAGCATTGTTATAGTGTAGTAACCATTTTACCACAGCCTACGTACCTAGCGGACGAAGAAATACCAATCAAACCCGAAGGCTGTTTATCGTATTTCTAATTTCTTTGAAGCAAGTATTTGAAGATAAATTAAAAATATCCAAACATTGAAAGTTTAGGTTATATGATCGAAGTGCTCTATTAAAATACATATTTTGAGCATAATTGGTATTGACTCTCGGTAGATAAAGTAAATCGCGAGCCCTTGTCTTATTATTTGGGATTCGGTAGGAGATTCTGCCAACAGAATAGGGAATGTCTATTTTATTATTAATAATGTTGTACAGAAAACGTATATCATATTGGAGGCGCCTATCCTCGAGTGAGTCCATGTTATGACGGTTAAGTCTCTCTGAGTAACTTTCGGAGGTTTGAAACGATTTGAAATCAAGATGTCTCATGAAGTACTTCTGGAGTCTCTCAACTCTATTTTTATAGACTGTATACTTAGGTGACCAAATGATAGATCCGTATTTGAGAATGCTGCGTACATAGGAGAAGTATAAAATCTTAAGGGTTTTTGAATCGCTAAACGGTTTACACACTCGCTGGATGAATCCTAACATTTTGTGAGCTTTTCCGGTAGCATGGTCAATGTGTTTATCAAACAGCAGTTTATTGGCTAATACTAAACCCAAATCGCGCACCTCACTCTTTTTACTTAGGGGGATATGATTAAGTTTATAAATGAAATTTATTTTATTGTTTTTCCTGGTGAAAGTAATTTTTTGACATTTTGAAATATTTAATGTTAAGTTATTCCTAACACAATAGTCGTAGAACCGGCCGAGATCTCTTTGGATGGAGACGCTATCATCGATGCTATTTACAGACTGGTAAATTTTTAAGTCGTCAGCATAGGAGATGTGAAAACTATTGGAGAAATAAGTGCCTACGTCGTTGATGAAGATATTAAAAAGCGATGGTCCTAAATGAGACCCATGCGGTACCCCAGATGGGACCGATATAAAATTCGACTTATGCCCCCCGATGACAACAGCTTGATGACGATTGCTGACATACGAAGGAAACCAACGCAGTAAGACACCATGTATACCGATGTTGCCGAGTTTGCAAATTAGAATCGCATGATCAACTCGATCGAATGCCTTGCTAAAATCGGTATATATAACATCGACCTGAGAGCGATTATCCATTTGGCAAGATATATAGTCTGTGAATTCACATAGATTGGTCAAAACAGAGCGTCGCTGTGTAAACCCAAGTTGCTGTTGGGAAAGAGACGAGGAAATAACATAGTAACAGTTCGATTTCGAAATCATCAGTATTTAGTGCGTATTTTAATCTGTCTGAAATACACATTTTACAATTATTGTTAGTTACGTATATTGCAATATTTACTCTGATCGTTCGTGGTATAAAGTTCAAGATGTTATGATCGAACCCGGTGCAGCGTTCAGTTTGTGCCTTTAAAGCATTTGTTGAAGTGTTCCAGGCAGGTAGAATTGATCTCCATAGTAACATAAACGGTTACAACTTGTTGGGAATCACTGTTTATTTTATAACATTTTAACGACACTTTTGTCAAATAATATTTCGTAGACTATACTCGTTAGTGCTTGTCGGTACATGAAATCTATATGAAGACGAAAATGGATGCGTTTTTTAGAATTCGTAGCTCTCTAAATACGTCTAATATACGTATAATTAATAATTCAAATCAAATCAAATCACATTTATTTCCAAAACCCCGTTTAGAGTGTAGAAAATACAGATTAAATAAAATCACATAAAATAACAAGTTAAACAAACATTTAGATAAGAAATATTGTTTCGTCCGTTTTCTAAAGTCAAATAAATTATTGATATTTTTCAGGTTTTGTGGCAGCTTGTTATAAAAATATACGCTTCTATATATCGTTGTGGGTTGGAATTCTGTAGTGGCAGCTTGCGATGAATGGATATAAAGTGACTTGTTCCTTGTATCTTGCGTGTATAGGTATATGCGATTGCGTTAAACATATTTGCTTTTTCTTATTAAATTCGATGTTAAAAATCGTGTACATAACGCTATGCCAAAGCTTACGGATGCACGATGTCATTGCTTGGGGAGCCTGTACGAAACAAGTACTTGAACCACTGGTTAAAGCCCAGAAATTACTACTGAGGGTTACTTACCGGAAACATCCCCGCCATGACTGACCTACCCATTAGATAACTAACCTACCCTCTATCCATTAGATAACTATCTAACTCTCTACCCATTAGCTCCCGGTAGAGAGTTAACACTGTTAACTCTCTAGCGGCTATATAAAGTGTCTATACCACTATGTAAAATTTTTGAAGACAATAAATATGATTTGATTTGATTTGAATCCGATGGTAATGAGAAATTTCAAAATAGATTCTGGCGATGACATGTTCGCTCAAAGTTCGAATGAAAACTGCGGAGCACTCGTTGTTTTTGAATTGTGAGGGACCACCCCTCACAAGACTCCAAATTATTCGATGTGAGGTGGTGGTGTCAACTTACGAGTTATCTCCGTATTTAAAAGCGGTTTTGATGAAGCAGAAGATATTTATTGATTGAATCGATTGAATATTGCCAGTTATAACGCTTGCCGAATTAACGAGTGCCCGGATTACTTTATCGAGACGCGAGGGTTGCGCGACGGCGGTTATGTAGGAGAGTGGATGAGGATTGTATGTGTGCTCCTAGTATCTTGTACTGGGCACGGCTCGAGTCTGTGGGATTACAGACTGATGCTTCGAGACTTAGGGAAAATGAGGAAAGGAAACCAAGGAGCCGAATCCGTTGAGCGACCTCGTAGAGGGGTACCGGATATGCCGTCGCAACCTTGGGGGAAGGTGATCAATCGGGGACGGATAATTTGGTTGCTTTTTGGCCGGTTTATATAGGCCGTGCAATGATGAAATTTGAAATATTCTGAGTAAAAGTATTGTTTCATCGTGCTGATTCATAGCTGCACGAGTCAAAATAATAGCTGAATTGTGTCAGTGGATTTCACTGGAAATCGATGCATTTGTTGATCGTATGTAGTGGACTTAAGGTCCGTTACAGAGTTGATGCGCGAACCGTTTCCATTTGAGCAGTTGCAGATGCGCGGAGCAGAGTTGATGCGCGAACGTAATGGATATCACGGAAATTACTGCGGTGGTCTATCTAATACCTATTAATTGTTTTAATGGTAATTTACATATTGAATGTGAAACAATTGTACGAGCGAAATATTATTACGCATTTCCGTAGAAGCTCTGACTGTCATTCTTCGCTAAACCACTCGCATGACACTCGAAATAAAAGTAAGCAAGTCCACCAACGAGTGAATAATAAATTTGCACATTATGTATTACGCATTTCTGGCACCGCGTCTGTATGATTCCTTCTGCTCTTCCTTGGCGGAGGCTAAAGTGCAAAACTCAATCAGCAGAGTAACTCCGGAAAAATATATTAACAAGTAGCTTATGACGAAAACTAAAGTGAAGGCAAAGAAATGGTAACTCACATCCTGATGTAGGCTATGATCTTTCCTATATTTGGTACTTGATAAACTTAAAAATATTTTTATTTATTTTTTAAAAATTTATTTTAGCGCGTTCACAATAATTTTTCTAACCGCTGCTTGGTCAGGAAAGTAAAAAGTAAAATGGGTCACTATGTTTCAAATACTATTACCCCATAACAGACAAATTGGGCTATATCACCCCAGAACAGACATATAGTGGGGTGATAAAATCCACGCAAATATAATCTACTCTGCTTCGAAAATTGTTTTTGAATCATCATCATCATCATCATCATCATCATCATCATCATTTATTCATTCCATAAAAGCATTTCACAATGCTGAGGAACATGTCAAATTTTACAATCATAATTTACCGGATGATAAAACCGCTTTGATTAATTAAAAGGAAAAAAAATAATTGTAATCAGAGGTGATTACTTAAAAATAGTCCATTATATTGCATATATAGTCCATTATAGTCCAATATATTATTGCATTACATTACATTTACATTGCATTTTGGTCGTGTCCATTTGACGGCTAAAAACCGCTCTTGGACGTGTCAAAATAATTGTGTTAGGTAGTAAGTCTCGTTACTACTCTTTACTGAACATACATAGGTATTCAAGAACTTTTAACTACTGGATTGTCAAACTATAAGTATAAATATAAATATTCAAAATAAAAGCCTAATATTTGAAATAGTCAATAATTCAAAAAGATATGTAGTATTTTTTTTTTCGTAATGTTCAAATTGTCAGTAAAATGTTAAATAATCAAATTAAAGCTACGCAACACATTTATAAAGTAAAATTACAAATATAAGATCAAATTAAATAACCAGACAATATGGCTCTTCTTTTTTAAGTCATTTAAAATGTGCACAATATTTGAAAAGTCATGGCCCTCAAATTCGGCCGGATCATAGAAAGGGTAGCCTATCAGCATCTCTTTGATGTTTTTTTTAATTTACGTCCAGCTGTTTAAGAGTGGTAGGGAGTAGATTATAGAATTTAATGCTAAGGTATAAGTAGATTTTCTGTACTTTTGCCAGTCGTATTCGGGGTACGCATCAAAGGGAGCTACCGCTGTATGGTGCGAGTGAATGTCTGCATTAATTGCAGTTATAAATATAATGGTTTATTACGGTTATAAATATAATATTTTGTTTTAAAAATCTATTATTTGCATTAGACATTTTTATAAATAAATCTAACCTAAAATTGTTAAATGTAAGTCTTAACCGGAAGGTTTCGGTTCTGTAGGCAATTTAAATAGCAAATTAAAATATTCGCTTTACGTGTTACCCTAAAGGGCAAGGGCGTTCACGATGCGAAAACTCATTATCATGTTTATTTACTTTCTAGGAAAATTCATTATGGAATATTACTTACTAGCAGTATCTTGTGAAGAATGAATACCCATTGATTTTTTTCAGTGTCAAAGATAATTTCGTCTATTTTAAAAATCTAGTCTAATGGAAGTAGAAAAAACCTGCGACAGCTTCTCGATTAGGATGAAAATGGCTAGGTCTCAACGCAATCCCGCTAAGTCCTAATACCTAGTTTGTTTGAAAACCTTTATTGTCATCGTCTATCGTCAAGTGGCAATATCTTTACCGCCAGGGTTTTTTTTATTTTTATTTATATATATATATATATATATATATATATATATATATATATATATATATATATATATAATAATAATAATAATAATAATAAAAGCCTTTATTCGCTGACCGTATTATACAATTTTGCCTTATGTGGTAAAACAATATATTATTATTTTAATATATTTTTTTTAAAAATCTAATTTTTAAATAAGGTATCATAATATTATTCTTCAGCAGCCAGTGTTTTGGTCAGGTTGTCCTTCGACATAGGCCTCCCCCATTTTCTTCCATTCATCTCTGTCCCAAGCCAATCTTCTCCATCCTTTCGGTAAGTCATCTTCCCATCTTTTAATTTGACGTCCTTTTTGTCTTTTCCCATTTCTAGGATACCATTCCATTACGTCCTTCGTCCATTTTTCTTTGTTGGTTCTCATGATGTGACCAGTCCAGTTCCATTTTAGTTTTCTAATTTTGTTTAAAACATCGTTCACCTTTGTTGTTTTCCTTATTTATATATATATATATATATATATATATATATATATATATATATATATATATATATATATATATATATATATATATATATATATATATATATATATATATATATATATATATATATATATATATATATATATATATATATATATATATATATATATATATACATTAGGGTTATCAGATATTAATGTGATCGTATAGATCTACATTGTACTCGAAACTAGTTATATAAGCAATAAAAAAATGAACACAACCCACACGATCATTCTACACGAATGCCTAACTAGACCGAGCAGCCTGTATCTGGACGTACGAAATAGACTTCCTTGGTTTTTAAGTAGTACTGACGTTACTTGATATCTAACCTACTCTCAATATGGTATAAAATATTATTATTACTAAAATAATGGTATAAAATATTACACATATCATTATAAATATACAAGATATATGAGGGTTAATTATATAAGAAATAAATACATACATGTTTTATACACACAATTATCCTCCAAACCCCCAATACAGTTTGTGCGGGATGGCTCTAAAGGCAAAAAACATTTAACTACAAAACCTTTCTCAATAATCGAGAAAGCTACAGATTGGATTCTGGAGGATGATTCGGTCTCTAAGCAGTATAAATTCCCTGAAAGTCTCGGATGCACAGCCCTCCGTCCAGATATAACTCTTTACTCTGTATCTCGGAAGGTGGCTCTTATTGTAGAATTAACTGTTCCATGGGAATAAAATATCCCAAAAGACCACGAGTACAAATTAAATAAATACCATGATCTTGCAAATGCCGTAACCCGGAACGGCTTCACTGTTCACCTTCATGCTGTGGAAGTTGGCGCTCGTGGCCTGCCAGCTAAATCTCTATTTCACCTCTTTAAAGATCTTGGCCTTTCCAGAAAAATAATCAACTCTTTCTTAGAAAAATTATCTAAAACTGCGATTTGCGCATCTCAAATTCTATGGCTTCGAAGGGGGAGTGAATGGGTGGTAAGGTGAACGCTCACATGTGGCAAGACAGCTGTCCTAAACCTACCACAGCCGGTTCGTAAGTCCGGAATCCACTGCTCACCCCCTAGAAGTGTAAAAAAAAATTGTATTATGATGGGCCCGACTCCGGTCGGTGAATTCCATGGCAGCTCCGTTTGTATTTATTTATTGTAAACCAAATACTATATATTTACATATTTCATATTTATTCCAATTTATAATTCCACATTTATCGTTGTTTTAAAGTTACGATTTGAAATTCTCATGTTTAAAAACATACATATAACGAGACACGTCACGCTCGTTTTCAAAAAAAAATTGAGCAATATAGTGCTGGCGTCACCTTGAAATACCGGACCAACGTTTTCTTACCGTGTATTTTTAAATTCCCCATCCTCAAATACATCTAGACAATTTGGACGCGTTCCTATGTGAAAGGGGGGGCTCTTTACAGCGTTGATTTCTGGTTTCGGCGCCATATTAGCGGCCATCTTGGATATCCTATTTCTAAATAGGGTTAAAGACCTGTTGCCAAATAGTTAAATGGTTTGCTTCTAAAAGTAAAAAGGAGAGCTCTTTCTCGATATTTTCACTGTACTATAACGCCTGTATCTAGACGAATTGAGTTGCATCCCAAATAATTGCAGATTTTGAAACAAAAATGGTATTGTTTAACTTGGGGCTGTGCGGCGAAAACGCTTCTGGCCACCCTTTACAAAGCGCTTAAGGCTATACTGAGGGTGATCAATAAAAAACCCCAAACATATTCTTCCCATGACCTTTTCCGAGAGTATAGAGTGTTGAGTGTGAGAAAAATGTTTGTGCTGGTAACTCTCACTAAATTCCAGAGTGAGTTAGGAGAACAGAAAAAAAGCCAGCAATCTCGTGTAACAAGAAGATCGACACAAACAAATTTTGCAATACCACTCAGGAGATACGCTTTTGGCCAATCCAGTTTCTCTTATCTTGCCCCCAAACTTTATAATTGCCTACCACCAAACATTAAAGACATTAAAATATCATATAAATTTAAAAATAGTTTAAGTGCCTACCTCTTAAATTGTACAAATGCAGACATTGAACACCTTATTAAATAATTGAATCTTTATAATAAAAACATAATAGTATATGTAGTAATACAAATTGATTATTTCTAAATGTAATTTTATTTTAATTTTTCTGAATTTATTTTGTATATTAAAAATGCATATTAATACTTATTAATACATATATGAATATATATAAATTTTTATCATGTTTTAAAATAAAATAATATTGTCAATTTTCATGATATTTTCCTACGAATTTTTATTAGGTACCTAATTAAGATATTTCTGTTACATTATATATGATTTTGTTTATTTATATAAATATAATATTATAGATTTCTTAGGATAATTAAAATCAATTGTCTACCTTGGAACAGGCGGCAGCCTAGTTAGGTTATGACTTTTGTAAATTGAATGTAAATTGAATAATTTGAACTCAATAAATAATTTAGATTTTTTTTAAAATGATGTATATACATACAATATTAGTACTTTTAGCATATTTATATAATTTTTTTTTTTTGATGCATGGAAAGTTGAGACGATCATTTATTAATTCATCATCGTTATTATAGGTGATAATAAATGGCTCCTTTTGTGACATTTTTAAATTGCCTGTCGGTGTTCACTATTCTGTTCAACACAAGTGAGATTTCAATTTAAAATTGTAATTTTCCGCAGGCGGCCGCGTAGCAAGCATACAAATTATGCAAACGAACGGATTTGTTACATCCGACAAGCCGCACCCCCGCTGCAGCCTAGGCGCATAGATAACGCCAGCGAGAGAGAGAGGCGATATACGCGACGAGGGAGATAGGCAGAGAAGAAGCGGTCTGCAGGGCCTCGTAATGCATATTAATATAGCGATTCACAAGATGGCTTAATTACCTTTGAGTTGCGCATATGGGGAGGCTACTGCGATAGTGAGCATCCCACGGATAAATGCTAACTAATGTTAATGATATAAAATTACTTTATAACAATTATCATCTAGGTAGTTTTGGATAGTACATGACATTGACATTGATTACCAGCTTTTTTCAAATTGGGAATTCTGGCTTGGAAGTCTCAGAAGGATAGTGCTCTGTTATTGAAGTGAAATACTGTTATTTATTTTTTTCATTTATATATTTATCCATAACATTCATAATTATAATTAATTAATTACTAACTATTAAATAAAACTATAAGTAGAGTATCAATAAGTAGAGTGCTTAACTAATCAGTAAAAAAACAGTAAGTAATCAATAGGATTAGGCTTGTGTCAAGGAAGTAGCCTAGTAATGATTGTCGAATAACAGCTGTGTCTTTAAAATATATACAATCAAATGTAAGAGTATACAATCAAATGTAATGTAAATGTAAATGTATACAATCAAATGTAAATGTATACAATCAAATATATACAATCAAATATTGAGCGAACATTGGCTGCGACCTGGAGAAGAGGAACTATATCGACTATCAAACTATGAAATGGGAGCAAAATACATCCGTAAATCGCACATCCATGGAGGCGTATGTATATTCGTAAAGAAATGTTTAGAGTATATCGACCGACCGGATACATCGTTACTTAGTGAGGAATTTATATTTGAATGTTGCGGAGTCGAAATTCCTAGCCTTAATATAGTTTTACTTTGCATATATAGACCTGAAAGAGATTTTAATACGTTTCTTGTTAAATTTGAACAATTTCTCGAACAAACATTAATGAGAAATATTCGCAAAACCGTCATTATTGCGGGAGATTATAATGTTGATATCTTAAATAATAATGTACATGTTAAAAAAATTCTAAATTTGAAACAATTTTATAATTTAAAAATTGGAATTCGTAATCAGGCAACGCGAATTACACTGTCTGGAGGAACATGTATCGATAACTTCTTAACAAATGCGGAAACTTTTACAACAAACGTTTTGGATCTGGGGTTTTCGGATCACACTTCTCAAACATTTTGCCTGGAGCTAGAAAATCTTAATAAAAAGAATAATAAAATAAGATGGAAGTTCAGAAAACGTATATACAGCGCATTAAATATTTGCAAATTTCGTGATGCCATTGCCAATATTAATTGGTCAGAACATTTAAACATACATACTAAAAATGTAGATGAAAATTTAAAAGTATTTAGTGAAAAAATTCATAATTGTTTAGAAGAAAATATTCCAAACCAAACCTGTAGTACGAATTCGACAAAAAAAGCGAATTGGATAACTAAAGGTCTAAAAATATGATGTAAAAATAAATGTTTCCTTTTAGTTTTGAAACGGAGTGCAAAAAGTAGAATAATTTCTGATCATTACAAAACATATAAAAAAATACTATCAAAAACTATAAATTGTGCAAAAAAGTTACATTATAAAATTTTTATTGAAAAATCAGAAATTATAGGGAAGTCAACATGGCAAGTTATAAAAGATCATAGTGGAAGATCAAAGGAAATAAAACAAAAAAAAATAGAAATAAACATTGAAAACATGCCCACAGTCGAGTCAAAAAGAATAGCGAGAGAATTTAACAATTTTTTTATTACCGTTGGAAATGATAAACAGACAGCTAATCCTTCTAACGGAAAACAAATATTACCAACAAATAGCTTAAGTAATTCTATATATTTAAATCCGGTTGATGAAAAAGAAATATCTACTATAATTAAGGGGCTAAAATATAAGAAATCTTTTGGCTATGATGAAATTCCGACCAGCGTGGTCAAGTCGTGTGTTGACCAATTATCAGCACCTTTAGCGCTGCTAATAAATCAGTCATTTCAAGAAGGTATATTTCCCACTTATTTAAAGAGAGCTATTATTAGGCCACTTTTTAGAAAAGGGGACAGTAGGAATCCCTCAAACTACCGTCCGATTGCTCTCCTATCAACTTTTGCGAAAATATACGAAAAGACCGTCTACACTAGAATATATAGTTTCCTTGAAAAATATAATATTTTCTCGGAAAATCAAAATGGATTTAGAAAGAACAAGTCAACTACACTAGCTGTCTTTCAATATACTAATGAAATTCTAAATTGACTAAATAATAAACATGTCACCCTGGGGTTATTGCTAGATTTATCTAAGGCATATGATTGTGTACTACACGAAAAACTCTTAAGCTGGGCATTGACGGTCAGTTTTTCCCGTCAGTCTAGACGTAAAACTGTGGCGTCACTCCAAATGGTTTTATGCCAACTAGATTTCCCTATTCACTGGCGTCACTCCGGCTCTTCAGTTTTCGACCGGCCCGGCCGCTTGAAGGACGTGTCTCTTTGCGGACGTCCACGAATAAAAATGTATTCCGATTCCGAAGAAGAAACATTCCTTGTTACTACGTCTACTGTTTGTTGTCATATACTCACAAGAAAACGAAAAAGAAATAATGTATGAAAGAATGGCTTAAAAAAAGGAGTCAATTCACGCACGTCAATTTCTTAAATGAGTTGCTAAATGGCGAAACTATGTATTTAAGGATGGACGAAGCGAAATATTTCAAGATTCTAGAACTTGCAACTCCATATATTGTTAGACAAGATACTATTATGAGACAAGCTATAAACCCTCATGAGAGATTCACTGCCACTCTTCGTTTCTTAGCATCGGGAATGAAATCTGACTTCTATAATATCTAATGAAATTTTATAAATAAATTGGAATATTTTATCTAAATAAAATCTCCTACAGCTTTTTGTCGATACTGTTTATTTTTTTAATTTTTGTCGGTTATTTTCCATAAACATTCTGAATTTCTATATTTTTTGATGAAATCTATCATTCAAGTCCGACACCGCCATGATGACGACGCCATTATGACGACGACGACACCGCCATGACAAAAACAAAAACACAGCACACGCTATCACCGCGAGCGCTGAGAGCGAACTGACGCGTTGGATTGCTGATTGCGCACTCACGGTCAGTTTGGCGCGACGCGACGCGCCAGTTGGATTATGGTAGCCACGGAAAATATTCGTGGCGCGTCGTCAGTTAAAACTCTGGAGTGATGATTCGACATTCACGATCAAATTTTGGATGCACGCCAGTTCAACTGACGCGAAAAACTGACCGTCAATGCCCAGCTTTAGAGAAATGCTACAACGTCGGAAACCGAGGCAAAGCCTATGATTGGTTAAAATCTTACGATCAAAATGACGAACCTGTACGATCAAAATGGCTTCGATCACAGCATGGCATTCCGCAGGGAAGCGTCCTTGGTTGCCTGCTGTTTATAATATATGTAAACGAACTTCCTTTAGCGACACAACAGAAAATAATCCTATTCGCCGACGACACTTCTATCTTAATTGGGGGCCATACTAAAGCTGATGTGGAAAGCAGCGCAAACACAAGCTTTATAGAAGTAACTGAATGGTTAGGGTCAAATAATTTAAGTGTAAATGCGGAAGAAACAAAATGTATGCAGTTTCATTCCTATCAAGCACAAAAATACAAATTCGAAATTAAACATAACGCTCAGGTTATTGATATGGCGCAAAAATTCAAATTACTAGGGATAACAATCGACTGTAATTTGAACTGGAAAGCCCATGTCGAAGATGTAAAAATAAAAATTTCGAAATTTTGCTACGCTCTAAAGATTTTAAAACGAACTACAGATTAAAAAACAGCCTTTATGGCATATTATGCATATATTTACGCCTGCATAAAATATGGAATTACGCTTTGGGGCAATTCGGTAAACGCAGAGGAAATATTCATAGTACAAAAACGATGCTTACGAATTATATGTGGAATTCCAAAGACTGACAGCTGCAAACCACTATTTAAAAAGGAGTTTGTGCTAACTTTTATATCGATATACATCTTGGAAACCTGCAAATTTATAAGGGACCACGGTTGGTAAACAATGTTGAACACGGCTATAACACAAGAAATAAACATGAGCTACAAGCACCCAAGCCAAATTTAACTCTATTTAAAAAAGGAATGTTATACAATGCAATAAAAATCTATAACCACCTACCTGCAAATATCAAAGAAATAAAAGGAAAAGGGTTTACCGCAGCGTTGAAAAAATGGCCTATCCATAAAAGCTTTTACACATTAAACGAATATTTCTCATAATATTGTAGGCATGCATTTTCATTTTCTTTTTACAATAATTTAATTAGGAAGATTACAAATTTTCAATTATATACATTTCGTATTTATAGGCGGATTTTTGATTATTCCTTGATTTAGATTTTTTTCATTATTTTTTATATTATTGGTGAATTATTTTATTTAATTGTTTTCTACTGTTACATTTTAAATTATATACATTTCGTATTTACAGGCGGATTTTTTATTATTCCCTGATTTTGATTTTTTCTTTATTTTTTATATTATTGGTGAATTATTTTTATTAATTGTCTTCTACTGTTAGTTCTACTTATCCGGTCTGTTTAGATTTTTTCATGTTAAACCAGTGAAATAATTACATTTCTTAATAAGATATTATAATTAGCAAATAAGTAAATTTAGCAGATAAGTAAATTTGTCAATCTGTTTTAATAACAGGTAATTGTGAGAAACATAGTTTTACGCATTATCACCATAAATGTACCACCACAATTTCGGACACTAAAAATATTTCTATTTCTATTTCTATTTCTATTATTATTAATAGATATTTTCAATATAACGATATTTTTAATATAATTATAGATTTGATATGTATTAATAATGAAATAGCATTATAATAACGTATTACTTCATATATAGTTAAAATATATGTAAAAATTGTAATAAATCTTATCATGGTATTTATGAACACAAATGCCTACTTTGCAGGTAGATGTATGGAGTCAGCATTATAATATGTGGAAGTCAATGCCATGCAAACCCAGGAGAGGTTGAGGAAGCGGTAGCTTCTAGGAAGGTGGCTTTGATGAGGATTGGTGGTGAGCATAAGAGGAGATCCTGCTGGAGAAATGCCTTAATATTAGACTTATAGTAGACGTAGGCTGCGGTTGGAGACCGCCATATAGACGTTAAATACCAGCAGGTGTAGGACGCATGCATGGACACACTTATTTATGCGAAATAAATGAATAGTTTTAAAAAAAAAACACTAAAAACACGCTTTTGGGCTATGATACGATATTCACATACACACGGTAATGATACGATTTTCCATCATGGAATGCCAGTGCCTACCTTCCGGCTTCGTCTTCAGACCTTGAAACCTAATCGTGGTCAAAGTTCATTCCAAGACTTTTCTAACAAGTCCAAACACAGCTATGATACGATGTTCCATCATGAAGTTCCAGTTCATATCTTCCGACTCCATCATCAGATCATTTCGACAGTACCATATTATTGTATTGTCATCAGAACGACATACAGCTGCCAATTTTCATGACGCTACGATCCTTGGAAGATGGTTAAATTAGTTACCTTAGATTCCATTACATAGTTAGTTACATACAGGTCGACCTAATAAAAGCGTGTTAAAAAGCATTGCAATTTCCGTTATTTATTTAATCGCGCGCAATATTTGTCAGCAGAGATGGTTGATAATGGCAATAGAACAGATTGTCGTGCTCGAATGATTGTTGTTTAATCGAGAATAAGAAAGTCTCTATTCGCTTTGGTTACATTTGCAACCAAGAGCAACGTGACATACCAACGTAACCAACGTAACGCTCGTTGGTTATTCAAAGCGTAACTTACCGCAAAGTGCAACATTATGAGCGTTTCACCCAAGAGCTGTGACCTGGAAGTGGCCGACGACGCTACCGGACATACCTGTTTGCTTTTATGCCTGGCGTGGATTAACCCTTAATTACTCGCGTCAATAAATTTCCACTAATGCTCGCGTTAGGCATATTTAACCCTAAATTCAAAAGTAAAATTAAATATAATATTAACTGCTTTAAATTGTATTTGTTATTAAAATTGGAAAAAAATCAACATTGTACTAAAGGATAACAGAATTATTAATCAATATTTTCATGAGAGATCAAGTCTTGGAATGAACTTTGACCACGATTAGGTTTCAAGGTCTGATGATGAAGCCGGAAGACAGGCACTGGCATTCCATGATAGAATATCGTATCATAACCGTGTGTATGTGAATATCGTATCATAGCCCAAAAGCGTGTTCTTAATGTTTTTTTTTTAAAACTATTAATTTATTATTGTTCCTAACAACAAGCAGCGAACGGTTTCGTGCAGCTTGGGCCACAAGATCATTTTGTTCTCGGATCAGTTCAACTCACGATTCAGCTCCTATTCAGAGCCTCCTCGTGCAGAAGGCTACCCCGGGTAAGACTCCCGCGTCTCAGGCTGCACAACCGGCTTCTCCTGGTGGGATTGCATCCCGGCGCTACTAGATGGTTTGCGCACCGTTGTCGCCAATCGGTTGTGCACTCTGACTAATTGCTGAAGAAGTCTGGAGACTATGTAAATATGAGTATACTGTCTCCTAAGCAGTGAGGGTGGATGTTGACCTGCTGTCACGCCACTCGTGAAATGACCTTGTGCCACTCGATCCCGTGTGGCAATGCGGGCAAAAGGACTCCCAGGTCCGCGAAAATTTTAAATTGAATTATCGCTGTAATACAGCAGGTAGAGGCCGCGTAAGTGACTTCGGACTCGTAACCAGTCGGGATGACGGACGTATCCTGAAGGTTAACTCTAGATGGAGATATCCTACCAAAACTGGTAGTTAGGGGACGAGGCTACCCGCTGGTTACCTTTCCGGTGCATCGCCGTAAGGCGTTGGTCTCTAACGAGCTTGTTGGCGGAGCTAAACAGTAGATTGTCTTGTCTGTCTTCTACGTTCATCTCACTGATGAGCTTATGGCCCTTGCTGAGTTGGTTACGAAGGCCCATTATGTTCAGAGTTGGGTACACTCACGGGTCAACACCCATCCGGCAGCCTCCACGTATGAAGCGCGAGCCCGGTAGGACTTTGGCCTTAGGGCTACTTTCCCCTAGTATTACGCCTGCGCACTGTGCGGCGTAAGCCAATCGATTGTTCATTCTGACTAACAGTCGGGGGAGTCTGGAAGCAGTGCTGTTTCCTATAGAGCGGGGTTGGTTGCTGACCTTACGGCGACTGCTCTTGAAACGACCATCAGCTACCCGATCCCGGGTGAACAGCCGGGCAAAAGATGACATGGCACGCGATAGATTCGGTTTACACTGTTTAACCGCTTCGCAAGGGAGAGGACCGCGCAAGTGACCTCGAACTCGTAGCCAGTCGAGTGACCGGAGTAATCTGGTCGCAACTGGAAGTAAGGGCGTGAGTGTAAGCTCGCTGGGTAACATACATACCTGATTATCTCGCGGATAAAGCGTTGGTCTCTTACGGGCATGCGGCGGATCTTGACGGTGGACTGTTTTGTCCTAAGTCTTCTGCGTTCACTTCACGGGAGATAGAACGAACATTTCGTTAAACCTTCCTGAGGTGACAGGTTCGCCCGTTGTAGTTGACAACTCTAGTTGCTGAAAGAACGATCACATCACTGGGGTGACGGGTTCGCCCGTTGTAGTAGACACCGCCATACCGTTCGTAATAACAAAAACTAAAAAAAACAATTAAAAGGTATCTCATCGCTTGAAACTATAAATAATTATCGCTCAATTTTTGAATATCTTGTGTTTTCGGACGAATACGTCGGACATCTTTAGTCAAAGTATAAAATCAATCGTATGAGAAGAAAGCTTTTTTAATTCTCTATGCGAAAGATTGTGACAGTAATAATGGGTGTTTCGAAAAATCGACCGCACAAGCAAATTACGAAACAAATAAATATATATAAAAAAAAATAATATAAAACACAACTGCCGATACAGAAAGTTAACTATTTTATTTAAGTTTATTTGGGTGTTTTTTTGTGAAATTTTTGTAGTTTATGTTTTTATCCATATACATAGATACGTGTATTTTCCGGAATGTATGCAATCAGACCTTTCATTTGACATTAAACACGATAATTTTACGTTAATTTATAGACATTTGAACATTTAGACAACTGTTTACTTAATATTTGGAGAGTTACAGTATTCTATGACACTTTGTATGATATAACGATTTTAACAATATCACAAACTTCTAAATCAGTTTAAGCGTTTAGAAGTTAGAGTGGATCAAAGAAACGGAAAACATACGTAGATGTACCCTGAACACAATACTCTCTTTTTTTTGTTGGGCAGTCGTGTATAAAAAGGCGGGGTGTAGCTACCTGTTGTGTTTCGTGGAGCTATGGACATTGTTTGACGGTGCTGCTGACCGGAATTGTGTACTAGTCACCATTTTCCGTTGGTATTGTGAGGACTTCGACCCACAACAAAAGAAGTAATTTCTATAGAATCGAAATCGCAAATACGCTCAAATATACACGAGTCAACTGCAATTGAATTCCAACTAAATTCGGCATTTTATGCACAGTCAACCGATGACTAATGCCATTTCTTCTGATCGATCCAATTTGACACAATTAATTTCCCCCACACAGTGACCATTGCATCATTCACACGATATAAAACGCAGTACATTCCGATCGATAAATATCATTCCCCTAGTGGACAGTTACCGCGGTTACACATCATCATCATCCTCTCAGCGGCCGTCGCCCGCTCTAATTACGCGCTCATACATCGATCAGTCATATATTATCCGCGATCTTCAAACTTCACACTTCGGCTACACAACCACGACGTCACCTCGAGCCCACACTACCTACACACCGGCGAATTATCAAACAAGGCGTTACAAACTGGCAACCGATCACAGACCTTCTGAATAAATACTTCAACTTCAACAGCAACGACTTTCAATACGGAGAAGACTTATTGATGAGAACCACCCTTCGCTCACAATCAATTGGAGTCTAGTGAAGGGTGGCCACCCTCACAGTATCAAATTAACGGAATTGCATTTTCAATTCTGTCGATCAAATGCAATAACAAGACACACACTTACAGACATTTTACACGCACACATACATATAACACGTCATAGTAGGGTTGGTTGTAAGAGATTGTCATATGACAATAAACCCGCCCATTGTGATATTTTCACAATAAAGAGTATAAACAAACGAACAAACTAGTCATGTAGATATAGATACCATGAATACAAGACTATGACTCCAACAACATCCGTCTATAAAAGATAATAAAAATCATGATGAAATACATAATCATGAATCATCTAAAGAACTGTTTAATTGAAAAAGCCGCTTATCACAGAATCCCTTTATAATATCACGGATTTACGAGTAATATCGCCCGAATTTCCTCAGAGCTCTCCCCTCCCATGATAAAATACTTGAATAGAAGTGTTAAATTCTTCCAACGGAGCCCCCTTTACTGTTGATTAAGCCGTAATGCGATTGGTCTCTTCTCCGATACGGAAAAGGTACTTATTAATGTCGTATTTCATCGCGAACCCATCTGAATCTGTCGACGAAATTCGCAAAGGAAAATTCCACCGAAGTGGAGATGTGTAGATTGGTCATGACATAGCCAGACGCTTATTAATTTTGTGTTTTTTAACCCCTCCTATGGCGGGGTAAAATTTCTGCCCGGGATAGTTTTACGCATAACTTTTAAACTACTATACGGATCGTAAAAAGAATAACTGCAAAATGATCACATTGAAATTTGAAATATTATAACGTTACAACATTATCTCGTAAAACAATTAAGATAATAATGAATAAATATTACAGTTAGCACAGCGCGGAAAGCGTCTAACCAAAAATGGTTAGCTCACATAGGAAGGGTTAAATCAGATTCGATTTGATATGTCATAACATCGACTGGAACTTTGACGTCGGTAAACTAATTTGCAATATTTATCCTTATGTAATACTCCTTGCTATATAATGCTTGGGTCTCATCTATTACTTTCTCTGTTTTTACGCCCCCCGGACTGTTCCCTCGATTCTCTCGAATTTAACGACAGAGTCTTCATTAAAATGGTCGTGCTCTGCCTACACAATTCGCCGACAAGCCGCTGAATTGAAAATGCTACTTCTTCCTAATACTTGGTCTCTTTATTTCATGTTTTATTAATTTATCATAGCGTTAATGTCGATTTTGGGGAATTGTATTTCCAATTTTGTGATTTGGCTTGGTGAAGTTTCATTTGGTATTCGGTAAGTTGCATTTATTCTTTCCAAAAGTAATGATGATGATGTCCTCCTCATCGTGATCCGACGACGGCGACCTCTTGATTGACAGGACTTCTTCGAAGATGCACTCGGAAGTGACTCGTGAATCCCAGTTTGTTTTTGAAGGTCCGATTACAACAACTACAATAGAGTTCCCCGCAGTTGTGTATGTGTACGTGGGCTTCGGACGAGTTTTGCGCTGTTGGCGGTTTGAGTCTAGGTTTACAAGCCGGGCTTCCTCAAACTCTTTAATTTTTGTGGTCACCGTGGAGCGCCACTCGCTGCGTTTGTGAGCAGCCCTCTCCCAGCTCTCAGGTGGAATACCACTGGCGGGTAGGTGCCTTTTTAATACATCTTTTTAGCGTAGGTGCTGTCCGCCGACTTTGCGTGCGCCTTTTGAGAGTTGGGCATGCAACAAAAGTAATACACTGTGGAAGTCGTACATAAATATGAATTTTAAATCATCTCTATCTCTTTTCATAATTATAAATCAATATTTCTACTTGGTTTAAAAGGTAGCCACAGTAAATATAAAACTATTGCATAACAAAATCCTTTCAAAATTAATTTCCGTAAAATAGGGAAATAATTCAAACGATCGTTTATGAGAATATTCACTAAAGATATGTTTATGTTTCCTTGGAAATGAGAATTTAAAAGTAATTAATTCAATTACAATATGAAATAATTAAATACAACCTGAGTTAGCGCTTTATATACCATGGTATAATGCTAAGTAATTTGTATCTCGGATAAAAAATAAACACGGATGTTAAGCTAAGTCATAATTTCGTAACACATTATTTTTATTAATACATAAATATTTATGCCGTTGCGAGTGCCTTCCATAGCATTTCAAATTTGCCTTTGCATACTAGGCAGTAATATTTAAATTAGGCAGTAATATACAATTTTAGGGTAAATATTTTATTAGCGCTGGGCACTGTGAATATCCCTGTCTAGGCGAAATATTTTCCTGAGTGCATTCTTTTGTAGAACATATTCGCGCTAGCCTCTGAGATGTATTTTTCCACTTTAAGATGCCATAGGATATCTCAAATGAAACAAACAACTAGAGTTGTCAACTACAATGGGCGAATCCGTCACCTCAGGAAGTTTCAAAGATTAGTCGTTCTATCTCCCTGAAGTGAGCGCAGAAGACTTGGACAAAACAGTCCACCGTCAAGCTCCGCCACATGCCCGTAAGAGGCCAACGCCTTAACCGCGATAAAACCAGGTGTGTTACCCAGCGGGCTTACACTCACGCCCTTACTTCCAATCGCGACCAGATTGCTCCGGTCTCTCGATTGGTTACGAGTTCGAGGTCGCTTGCGCGGTCCTCTTCCTTGCGAAGCGGTGAAACGGTGTATACCGAATCTATCGCGGACCACGGCATCTTTTGCCCGGCTGTTCACCCAGGATCGGGTAGCCGATGATCGTTTTAAGAGCAGTCGCCGTAAGGTCCGCAAGACTTTCAGACTCCCATGACTGATAGTCAGAGTGCACAATCGATTGGCTTACGCCGCACGGTATGCAGACCGTCCAGGAGCGCCAGGAGGTTGATTCCTAGGGGAAACTAGCCCTAAGGCCAGTGTCATGCCCGGGCTCGCACTTAGTGCGTGGAGGCCGTCGGATGGGTGTTGACCCGTGGGTGTGACCAACCCTGAACAGAATGGGTCTTCGTGGCTAACTCAGCTAGGGCACATTAGCTCCCAAATGAAACACAATGGATGAAACAGACATAATATGCGGTGGTCGTCGCCTGTCTCCGGCTAGAGGGAGCTAATGAGACATGTACAAGGACTGCTTCCGGGCCGATGAAACTTGCCGGTCTCGGAATCAGGGTACAATCCTACTTAATCTACTAAGTGAACTTTTATTTTGTTTTATTTTCTTTAATGCCAGCAATTTTATTTGTAGGATTGAAAACATGGATATCGATTTAATTGAAGAAAGAAACCTTAATTTGTATTCATCCAGAGAAACACCTAGTGCAAATAACCTAAATAATCAAACATCGTGAGTAGAAAATTGTTATTGGTAATTTCATTACATAAATCATTGTAAATTTCATTATATCGATCATTTAATTTGTAGGACTGAAGTTATGAACGGTGATTTGATTGACAACATTGGGGATAATTTAACGATTAGTTACGTTGAGGTAAAAACTAATTTCTTTTTTACTTTTCAATTATAATGAAACTTGGAAAAAATCCGTTAATTTAATCTTTTTTTAGGTTACAAAAACAGAACCGGAATCTATAACTATCGAAGGAAGACGCGTGGTAGATTTTCAGTATTTCTTGAACGGCTTAAAAAAAATTGCAGAACATAATAATCGGTTTGGTTGTTCATTACATAACCTGAAAATCGTTAAAGAAATTCAAAGGGGACTTCAGTCAACTTTTTACTTTAAATGTGATATGTGTTATGTGACACTTCATTTAAGTCGGTACTTATACAAATAAACAACTAAAAAGAGTTGCTTTTTATTAGTACCTATATAGGTAGTTTTATGTAATTATAATAATATTGCATCATCCATATTTGTATAAATTTAATTAAAATACATAATTAATCTATTTTGGACAGTCTTTTTATTTTCTTCGTAAACTTTAGTTATTTACTTATTAACTAAAAATATAGGTACGCCATAGCTACAGATCAAGATCGTTTAGTCGCCGTAACGTCGCAACTGTGTCCCGTACGTGAGGAAAACCCCACACAGGCGCACTCACCTCGCGCGTCGAGCGGTAAATACCTAAAACCCGAGTGCCTAAATTTGAGACAACGCTCTTAATAGCGGCGGCCGCGGCTACCGCATGCGACGAAAGTACTGCAGTAGACTGTATTGTCTTAGGGTTAGTGTTATGATTACCCACTTCGCCAATTGCTCTATAGGTTCCCAGACGTTTTCGCCGCTCACGGCCGGCTGCTTTCAGTTTTTTTTCATATTCACATTTCTTAGGAAGGATCGGTGCAGTAATATTCATATTCATATTCATTTTATTAGTATACTGGTATACAAGTCAGATACAGATTAGCAAACATTCATACATATTAGCAAACAAACATTTTTTTATGGTAAAGAAAAGATAAAATAAACAAAACAAAACGAAAAAAAAACACACAAGAATAATGTAAAAAGAAGAAATACAAGACATAATGCAAAGAGACCATTAAATACTTCAGCCACCAAAGCATTTTAGACTTCACTCGAGTAATATTCCTCCAGTGAGTAAAACGGCTTATCTGTAAGGTATCTCTTAAGGCGTCTCTTAAACACGTCAAAAGATTGCGCCTGCCTAATGTGCTCGCTGAGTTTGTTGTAAACCGCTGGGCCGACGATATAGGCTAGCCTCTCCGACTTGGATAATGCATGACTTACCGAACGTAGCATGCTACGGGATCTTGTTTGATAGTGATGATGCACACCATTCACTTTATAATCGGCTATATTTCTGCGAACGATCAGCGCTACTTCTATTATATAAATGGACGGCAGCGTCATGATGCAGAGATCTCTAAACAGAGGCCTAGCTGGCGTATCAAGCGCCACACGCGCTATTGTGCGGACTGCACGCTTCTGCATAAGGAAAGCCCTCTGCCTGTCGGCTGCTCGCCCCCATAACTCCGCGCCGTACGTTAGCAGTGAATGAACGTATGCTTGAGATGCTTGAAAATGCGGTTTTATTTCAGACACCAAGTCCGTTTTACACAGAGTACTACGTAGTCCGACCTCATACTATTTTGCGCGCGATCACAATTTTTAGGCGAATTGCAATTATTATGTAAATTCAAATGGCCCGCGACCTGTTATAAAGGTTGATATCTTTCAATCTGCGTGCGGGTTGCGGCTGCGAGGTGTCCGCAGAAGTCAAGGGTTCGTATGTGACTGACTGCCCCATTTTAAAATGGAGCGCAAAATTTGCCCAGCGCGCTGATTGGCCAGAATTACTACATTCTCTTCGACGCGTGCTCGCTCCTCGATTAATGACTATTAACATTTCGAACCGAACCATATCGCTTCTTCACGCCCTTCGGGGCGGTACGTTCGAGAACCGGCGGCTTCTGCAACGTCTTATTTTGGGCCTACATTTCGTCCCCTTAACGGTAGAATAACTACCGTTTCTCCTCTATTCTAAATAGTGATCGTGAATCGAGTCTAATATGATGTTGGACGTTCTTCCCTATTTTATGGAACGCGTTCCGCGATCACCTAATTTCAATTACTCTAATAGTATTTACGAGAATATGATTTAAACTATACGATATCTTAAACTATATGGAAGTTGGTCGTATTCCTGATCGCTGCAATTGAAAGTATTTAGAATGATGTTATTATTATATTTATGTTTATCTTTATAATAATTATATAAACTTCTTATAACCGGTATTTCGCGGCGTTCTAACGCCCCTCATTCATCACTTCGGCTACGACGCTTCCTTAACCGCTCGAACACTTTTTTGTTACTTCTTGGTAGACGGTCGACTTCGTATGTGATTTATTGAAAGGTTCTTTTGTGAACAATATGTTCGGTAATATGACACTTCCTATTTCTTCCCGTACCGCTTTGCTCGTCATCGTCAATTAAATCGCTCTCTCCTTGCCTGTGTGAGGTCCAATATCTTACCGAGCCAATCTTTTTATTTTAACTTATTCTTAAATCTCAACGAAATTCGTAAATTCGTATAGGACCAGTGCAGTGGAGCCATTATGACTCATGTGTTAGGGTCGGCCGGACTCACAGGTCAACAGACATCCGGCAGCCTCCAAGCAGAAGTTCACCTGGGAATCGCAATTCGAGCGCTCCTGGACGTTTTGCGCGCCGTGCGGCGTCAGCCAATCGACTGTGCATTCCGACAGATAGCCGGGAGGGGGGGGGGGGGGGTCTGAAAACGGCTTTGCTTCCTGTAGAGCGGGGGTGGCAGAACCGGCTACCCGATACCGGGTGAAAAGCCGGTAAAGAATGCTGAGGTTCGCAATAGATTCGGTAAACGCCGAATCACCGCTACGTAAGGTAGAGAATCGCGCAAGCGGCTTCGAACCCGTAACTAGGGGCGCGAGTGTCGGCTTGCTGGTTGTAAACCGGTTTCTCGCGGCATGTGACGGAGCTTGACTGTGGACTGTTTTATCATAAGTCTTCTGCGTTCACTTCACGGGAGATAGAACGAACATTTCGGTAAAACTTCCTGAGGTGACGGGTTCGCCCGTTGTAGTTGACAACTCTAGTTGTTACATTGCATGATATATTGCACTAATGTTAACGGAAAATTCTTTCATATCATGTTACGTTTTATGTTACCTATCGTCAGTCTGTACGCAGCATTAGATGTCGCAGTCCTTCAATTAATTTATTTACATAGTATAAAAATAGAAAAATTAGTGACGGAGCCATCAGAATGGCGTCGTGTGGTATTTTTATTTATTTATTTTTTGATTTTATTTATTTAATTAGGTAAGTAACAGCATGAACTTATAATTAGATACTTCTTTAAAAAACATGTTCTTATGCCGATTATAACTTACGCCGTTCGAAATTATTTGAAAAATATTTTACATACTAAATTATGAAACAAAAAATACATGCGTAAATATTTATTAGTTGAGAGAAAATGGGTCTATACCGCGCGGAAATAAACGACAGTGCTCCCGACGCATTTGTAATAGATAGATGGCCAATGTAACTTTGCCGAAAATGTAACTTTGCCGGGAGAACTCATCGCCCAAGACTCATCCACACCAACAAAAAAATTTCAAAAGACCGCAAAAGTTATAGAGTTAACCGCAGACATATATAAATCATACTTATACAACATACATTCAAAATAAGTAAATGGGAATACATATATAAATTGTATTACGGGAATACATATATGTATTAAATGGGAATACCATATATTAATTGTATTCTACGAGTGGTTTATTTTAGTGGTTGATTTATAATTGAGGGAGTTGGGCATACACATAAGTTGTTACATATAGACCAACTATTAACACTCCTTCCTGAATGCAGATAATTCAGGTGAGGTTTATGCGCCTAATCCAGTAGCCATGGCGTCTGGTAAATGGGCTTATTAAGCTGGCGCACAGTCAAAAGATTTACAGCATATCAAGATACGTACAAGGCGGGTACACTCCTATCTTTAGGCTTTCTCTGCAAATCCGCAGTAACTAGCTTACCGCCGTATACGGCCGCCATTTTGCCAGCAATATTCACTATTTCAGCGACTCTTAAAGTGCCAGAATTATCTCTGATATGTATTCATTGTATAAGCATTGATTGTATATGGTAATAGGTTGCGCGACTCCATAGAACGTTTTTGCAACCCTTATGTGCCGGAGATATGCAGTTGGCGCTGATAGCATTGACATCCAATCTAATACCAATGTATTTGGCCATCTATAATTGCACAAAATAATTCACAACAATATTGACAGACTTCATTTGATAGAGAAATTGTCATTGTGCCGCCGCGAATGGTTCGCTCTCCTCGTACGTTTGGAGTTACTCGTGTAAGTTCTAGTTACGCCTTAAACTCTATCATGTACCAATTGATGACCACATACAATGGTCGATTTCACATGAGCCAAACTATTTTCAAAGAGGCTGTTCATAGCTCACTTGGCAACTAAGGAATTGGTATATAATATCCATATATGAAGAGTTCGTAAACGAACAGAACGAAAATCAGTCTTCCCTATATCCCATCCCACTCCTTACCTATCCTAATAATAGTTCGATAGTAATTTATTAAATCCGAATAAATTTTTATTATTATAGAGAAATAAATTGAATTGTATTGAATTGAATTAATAATAGTAGATTAATATTTTATTTCACTATGAGTGCATTTCGTAGTAAAAGTTTGGTTGTCAAAATGTAGTACGACTTTGATCAATCTAATTCGCTATATAATCAATGGTATAAGTTACTCTTGTAAGCAATCTGGGAGCTGAATTTAAATTTAAAATCTACCCTCATGAGCCTATTGATTCTAAGACGCAATCACCAATTTAAATTAATTCAACGGTGTAATATAAATGTAAATACATTATCGAGACGCCTGCTTCTAGGCGTTTCGCGTCGGTCGATGTAACAGTAGCGCAGGGATATGGGCGAGCGAAAAGTTGAACGCCTCGAATTATTCAGCGTGGAAGCTCAAGTTCTTCCTCATTCTTGAGATTACGTACCGTTTTAGCGGGCGGGAAATTCTATAGGCACGTACAGTCTGTAGCGTTTGCGATGGTTTTCTCGAGTGGCTTCAGCGATTTCTCCCCATATAAGTTAAAGAAATGGTTTGCCTTTAATTTGCGAAAGTCCTATCGCGTTAGCTACTTCCGCGAGCAACATCACTGGCTTTCTATTCGCGATCAAAGAAATTTGCATACATTGTCGCTGGTCACGATATTCGCACTATTTATGCGCGAATACCTCTATTATCGCTCCTTTTCGCAGCAACCCCGGTAGACACGTCGGACTGTATTTCGATAGCTTTTATTTCTTTCCGGGGTTCAGTTCCATAGGTGGCAACCCCAAAACCGCTGCTCGACTGCCGACGAATCTAAGGTTTTTGCACTAATAGTCCTGTTGGTTCGAAAGAGAGAAGGTCAATTTCATTATAAGGACGTTTATTTTCTTAAAACTGCAACCGCTCATACACTATTACAATATTACTTAATAAAAAGATTCTTTGTACACTATAATCCGCCCGAAACATAAACACTATTAGAACGGGGGAATTCTCGCTGCCAAGGGAGCGACCGGTGCGAGTGTAACACTTTTAACCACTGTCAAATATTTTCAAATAATATTTTACGAAGGGTCAGCATTTCAAAGCTCAGCCCACCATAAAACACAAAAAAACCCTCAACCGAATTCGGCCTCCCACGGTCAGTAGGCGATGGCGATTTATGGCAAGCGGTTTCGAAGTTCTATTATCTCGTTGACAAAGAAACGTGAAAAGTGTGCTATTGTATATAAGCGATTTTCTAGAGAATTCTTGTCCCCTAAACTTACGCCTAAAAGTATAATTTATAGCTAACAGAATGTCCGTTTCGGAGAGTTCCAGAAAAGAGTCGTTTTCAAAGGCGAACCAATTCTCTGAACTCTCTTCAACGAGACCTTCAACGTGGCTTATAATATTATCCAGTCGCTATTCTACAACATCCCTAATAAACCCACTTCACCTTCCTATTTCAAGGAGGAATTTCACTCCTTAGGACTCCACGAACATCCGCTTCTCAAGCCGTTATAACATACTAGCAGTGATGTAAAGGATGCCTTTATATCACTCTTCTCTTTACACGTACTCTTTTACGGTCCATTTTGCTTGTTTATGGAAATTGCTCCAAAACTTTCTCATATATGAACTTCCATTGCTCACTTTTAAAAATTGCTGACGAAACATTTGCTTTTACACAGACACTAAACAATTGCCTAATTTATCCTCTCCTTTATTATTTCCTTGATTACTATTACTAAAAGTAGTAAATATGATATATTGTAACCTTAATATAATTTATTAACGTTTTGTAATAGCTTGAATATGCGATATTCCAAGCAAAATTTCACAACGTCGTTTCGGCCCCACAAGGCATATGTGTATATATTGAGATGTCAACCACAACGGGCGAACCCGTCACCGCAGGACGTTTTAACGATTCATCGTTCTATCGACCGTGCAGTGAGCGTAGAGGACTTTGGACATAACAAATCCGACGTCTAGCTACGCCACAACCCGTTAGAGACCAACGCCTTACCGCGAGTGCCAGGTATGTTACCTGGCGGGCGGCACTCGCGCCCTAACTACCAATTGTGACCAGATGTCTCCTGTCTCTCGATTGGTTCCGAGTTCGAGGTCGCTTGCGCGGTCCTCTCCCTTACGAAGCGGTGAAACGGAGTGCACCGAATCTATCGCGGACCAAGGCGTCCTTTGCCCGACTCTGAACCGGGATCGGATGGCCAATGGTCATTTCAAGAGCAGTCGCCGTAAGGTAGACAACTACCCCCGCTCTATAGGAAACAATACAGTTCCCAGACTCCCCCGATTGTTAGTCGGAGAGCACAATCGATTGGCTTGCGCCGCTCGGTCTGCTCGGTCTGCGCATATGTGTAATTAAAATGTATGGTTGACTTTAAATATTATTAGTGTAGATTGTATATGCCATATTCTAACCAATATTTCACAATGTGGTTTCGGCCCCACAAGGCATCGGTGTACCAAATGTCAGGACTATAAGTTCAATATTTCGAGATTAAAATATGAGTAGTGCGCCCCCTGGTGGACCGATTTCACTCACTTTTCAACTCTTGCCATGACCAAATGATGCCGGCATGCCAAATTTCAGCTCAATCGGATCAAGCGTTTGGGGGCTATCGTGGAGGAGTACACACACAAAGACACACAAACAGACTTCCGTGTGAAAATGGTCCCTAATTACCTTAGGACTCAAAATAGGTATTTCGATATAGTCGACTGTAAGATATCGATATAGTGATAAGTCCGCCAGTTGTTCATCATTTGCTGCTTTAAATCCAGCGTAATGAACATTATGTAATGTTATTTTTGGCGTATAAACGTATTCTATTCTATTTCTTTCTGTAAGGGATATGTAACGATTTGCCAGCGTCGAAATGCGAAACCTCAGTTTGACGTAACATTCCCGTTATTCCGTGAATTTTCATCTCATTGCTGAACATTCCAAGCGTTTTGTATGAAAACAACAACCGACAAAATATTGTCGTAGTTTCTCGCGGAAACGTTTAAATAAATATGACGGCGGAGCGCGGTCAGACATCCACGCCGGTAACGTATTTGCCGTAACTGCGGCTGTAATAGTAGGTATACGCTGTAGTGGTTACACGTACGATAATTTACTAGATAGGAAAGATGTATATATATATATATATATATATATATATATATACTAGCTGTTGCCCGCGGCTTCGCACGCGTTAAATTTGGGTTAAGATAGATCCCTTTTTCCCAATCAAGTGGTAACTTTTGCGTGTAATATATAAAGGTATCCAACGTCCTTCTCTGTACTCCTGTCAATATTTACTTCATGATGATCAACTAAGTAATTAAGGCGTGAACATTTGACGATCGCGGTGCTTGCGCTACGCATGTTATTGAGACAAATGATGAATTTATAATAAGGTTCTAGCGCCTTCTCGCGTCCGGGAACCGTCAGGCGCGACTCATTTGATTTTTAGCGTTATTTACCCCTTCATACCCCCTTAGTGGTAAATTTTAGAAAAATATGAAACATGCATTTGCTTATTTGTTTAATATCATTTAAACCCCTTTTCGCCCCATTAGGGGTTGAATTAAAAAAACGATATACGTATTTGCCTAAATGTTTATTAGAGTATTCCTACAAATTCCATCTAATATCGTTTCTCCATACAAATTTTAAACCCCTTTTCACGCCTTTAGGGGTTGACTTGTGAAAAAACACGAAAGACGTATTTGATTATTTGTTTATTAGAGTAATCCTACAAAGTTTCAAAATAAAAAGTCCATCTAATATCGTTTCTCCATAAGAACTTTAAAACCCCGTTTTACGCATTTAGGGGTGAAATTTAAAAAAAATACGAAGTTCCTCTAATATCGTTTTTCCATACAAACTTTGAAACCCCTTTCCACCCCTTTAGGGGTTGAATTTTAAAAAAATACGAAAGACCTATTTGCTTATTTGTTTATTAGCCCCTCAAATGTGAGGCGTCCCTTAAGGGATGCCTTGGCAAAATGTATACAAAATGTATATAAATTTATATAAATATAAATATAAATGTAAATGTGCGCCGCTTTATAGTAATCCGCTCTATAGTAATGCTATAGCTCTATAGTAAACCCCGCTCTATGTAAATGTAAATGTAAATGTAAATATAAATTTATATACATTTTGCCGTAGGCAACCCGAGCTAATCGCCATTCATTTGAGGGGTTAGAGTAATCTTACAAAGTTTCAAAATCGTACAAAGTTTTGAATTAAAAAGTCCATCTAAAATCGTTTATCCATACAAATTTTAAAACCCCGTTTTACCCCTTTAGGGGCGGAATTTTGAAAAACCATAAAACACCTATTTGTTTATTTGTTTATAAGAGTAATCTTACAAAGTTTTGAATTAAAAAGTTCATCTATATCGTTTCTCCATACAAATTATATAACCCCTTTTCACCCCTTTAGGGGTTGAATTTTGAATAACCACGAAAGACGTATTTTCTTACCTTTTTATTAGAGTCATCCTTCGAAGTATCGAAATAAAAAGCACATCTAATATTGTTTATTTATACAAAGTTTGGAACCCTGTTTCACCCCTTTAGGGGTAGAATCAAGAAAAAAAATTAAACACCTATTTCATATTTGGTTAATAGAGTAATCTTAAAAAGTTTCGAATTAAAAAAACCATCTATATCGTTTCTCCATAAATATTTTATAACCCCTTTCCACTCCTTTAGGGGTTGAGTTTTGGAAAAACCACGAAAGAAGCATTTTGTTATTTTTTTATTAGAGTAATCCTACAGGAATTCGAAATAAAAAGCACATCTAATATTGTTCATTCATAGAAATTTTGAAACTCCGTTTCACCCCTTTAGGGGTTGAATTTTGAAAAAACATGAAATACCTATTTTCTTATTTGTTTATTAGAGAAATCTCACAAAGTTTCGAATTAAAAAGTACATCTATATCGTATCTCCATAAAAAAATCGAAACCCATTTTCACCCCTTTATTGTTTGAATTTTGAAAAAATATGAAACACGTGTTTCCTTATTTATTTATTAGAGTAATCTTACAGAGTTTCAAAATAAAAAGTCCATTTAAAATTGTTTATCCATACAAACTTTAAAACCCCGTTTTACCCCTTTAGGGGCGGAATTTTGAAAAACTATAAAACACGTATTTATTTATTTGTTTATAAGAGTAATATTACAAAGTTTTGATTAAAAAGTTTATCTATATCGGTTCTCCATACAAATTGTAAAACCCCTTTTCACCCCTTTAGGGGTTGAATTTTCAATAACCACGAAATACGTATTTTCTTATCTTTTTATTAGAGTAATCCTTCGAAGTTTCGAAAAAAAAAGCACATCTAATATTGTTTATTCATACAAAGTTTGGAACCCTGTTTCACCCCTTTAGGGGTAAAATAAAAAAAAAATAAACATCTATTTTCTTATTTGTTTAATAGAGTAATCTTACAAAGTTTCGAATTAAAAAGACCATCTATATCGTTTCTCCATACAAATTTTATAACCCCTTTCCACCCCTTTAGGGGTTGAGTTTTGGAAAAACCACGAATGAAGCATTTTGTTATTTTTTTATTATAGTAATCCTACAGGAATTCTAAATAAAAAGCACATCTAATATTGTTCATTCATACAAATTTTGAAACTCCGTTTCACCCCTTTAGGGGTAGAATTTTGAAAAAACATGAAACAACTATTTTCTTATTTGTTTATTAGAGTAATCTTACAAAGTTTCGAATTAAAAAGTACATCTATATCGTCTCTCTATAAAAATTTCGAAACCCCTTTTTACCCCTTTAGGGGTTGCATTTTGAAAAATTATGAAACACGTGTTTCCTTATTTATTTATTAGAGTAATCTTACAAAGTTTCGAATTAAAAAGTACATCTAAAATCGTTTGTCCATACAAATTTTAAACCCCCGTTTTTCCCCTTTAAGGGTAGAATTTTGAAAAACATGAAACACCTATTTCCTTGTTTGTTTTTTAGAGTAGTCTTTCAAAGTTTCGAATTAAAAAGTACATCTATATAGGTTTTCCATACAAACTGTGAAACCCCTTTTCACCCCTTTAGGGGTTGAATTTCGAAAAATCCGCCTTTAGTGAGCGTTTGCGTCCTAAAAGGAACCTATGTTAAAAATTTCAGATTTCTAGGTCTAAGAGTTTGGGCTGGGCGTTGATGAGTCAGTCAATGAATGAATGAATCGGAACTTCTCTCTTTATATATGAGATAGATGTATATATATAAGTGGCTTTTATAATTATTTATAATTTTATAATTATTTATACACTTATATATGTATATATATATATATATATATATATATATATATATATATATATATATATATATATATATATATATATATATATATATATATATATATATATTTATATATATATATATATATATATATATATATATATATATATATATATATATATATATATATATATATATATATATATATATATTATATATATATATATATATATATATATATATATATATATATATATATATATATATATATATATATATATATATATATATATATATATATATATATATATATATATATATATATATATATATATATATATATATATATATATATATATATATATATATATATATATATATATATATATATATATATATATATATATATATATATATATATATATATATATATATATATATATATATATATATATATATATATATATATATATATATATATATATATATATATATATATATATATATATATATATATATATATATATATTAGTGGCTTTTATAATTATTTACTTTATAATCATCTTATTGATCAATTCTAAAAAGAATATATACATAAATCTATCAAATATTTCAAAACATTGAATTTTTACATATTTTATGTTTTGTTCATTGTAAATAATCCATTTAGGTTAAAGGTAATCTTTCCAACTATTAGGAAAGAGCTGACTGCTTCTTTTCACTGATGTGAGGGCATGTCACGCTTTTAGTTTTAAGTTTTCAGCTGAATATTGATCGCAGCTTCTTTATATCGCACCTTTAGAAAATAAAAAAACGAAATTCGAAATTTTAAATTCTTCCATCTGTCAAGTAGCTCGTCTTGTCTTGTTATTTCCCTTGAAATAATAGTAAATTGAGTGAGTTTACGTATAAAGAAGGATTGTAGCTTAATTTTTGAGATAATTGGATGAAGGGTGAGCGTTACTAGTTGTAAAATGGGCCCAACTTAAACCTACTTCTCTTTCCGCAAGTGAGAGACATTCATCATTCTCGTTAACACCTAAAGCATTCCCGAATCCGATCAAGGGAATCCTTCGTCACGATGTAAGTGGCTTTTATAATTATTTACTTTATAATCATCTTATTGATCAATTCTAAAAAGAATATATACACAAAACTATCAAATATTTCAAAATATTGAATTTTTACATATTTTATGTTTCGTTCATTGTAAATAATCCATTTAGGTTAAAGGTAATCTTTCCAACTATTAGGAAAGAGCTGACTGCTTCTTTTCACTGATGTGAGGGCATGTCACGCTTTTAGTTTTAAGTTTTCAGCTGAATATTGATCGCAGCTTCTTTATATCGCACCTTTAGAAAATAAAAAAACGATATTCGAAATTTTAAATTCTTCCATCTGTCAAGTAGCTCGTCTTGTCTTGTTATTTCCCTTGAAATAATAGGAAATTGAGTGAGTTTACGTATAAAGAAGGATTGTAGCTTAATTTTTGAGATAATTGGATGAAGGGTGAGCGTTACCTACTAGTTGTAAAATGAAAGATGTAGATGTACTTACACCCTTTCAATAGAAAGATGTAGATGTACTTACACACACCCATTAAACACACATCACAATCACACACATAAACACACTCATCCTACTCTATCGTACAAACTCAGAAATCGAGAGAACATGATAATATAACATAAGATATAAATATTATTACACAACATCACGAACATTAACTGTATATTACCAGGAGACTATTTTGGCCGTAATATTGTTATTATTATTTATTAACTTAAGACCCGAGCGCTGTTTTCCTCTTTTGTTGGAATAAAAATAAAATAAAATAAAATAGTGATGTATAGTTACTTTCGGGTTTGTGGGTCATCTGTTGTTTAATATTTGACGCAGACAGCGAGTCAGAATTCTTACGAGACTCTTCGTCAAAGTTGAGTAACTGCTAGTCATGCTAACATTGCTAAGAATGTCAACAATATTAAATAATTTATAAGTCTTAAATACCAAAAATAAAATCATGCTTTATAATTTCCTATAATATATATTATGTTTAAAAATTGTGTTAGTTTCGTAGTTTTTTTTTATTGACTATTTAAACTACGCTATCTACAGTTAGGTTCAGCTTAAATACCCTATACATACAGCCAAGACCCACCCTTTCAAAAGAATACTTGATTTTTTTCTTATTACTTGCTTCAGCATTATAAACAATTTGAAGATATCGGTAGCATTACCCCACAAGAAGAATCAGTACGATAACAGTCTTATTGTGAAAAAGGGCATGACATGCTGCGTTAGATGCTGATTCGGTAGCTAGGAATTTTATCCGTTAGATGGAGAAGTTCCGCCTATTTGATGGGTTTTATGCCAAAAAACTGGAATATAAAATCGAAGACTATCGCGGTTGTTTGACATTATAAATAGGATAGAAAACGAAATTACAGCGTGAAATTTGTAGCACCCGACGTTTCGGTGACGTTGCAGCCGCCGTTGTCCAGGGTAGACTGAAGAGCTGTTAATCCGAGAGCCGTCTCCCCTAGGGAGACGGCTCTATAAAGGATGTAATACCACTGCGAACCCCGGGTGTGTATAAAGTCGAATGCGGTTGCGGTCTAGCCTACGTTGGACAAACGAAACGGCCCATAGCCACGCGACTGACAGAACACATCAAAGCTGTTAAAAACGTTCAGCGAGAAAAATCGGTGATCTGCGAACATATTTATTTATTTATTTATTTGCAGCTGTTATAAAAAACATATACAAAAAAAAAAAAAACAAGAACACACAGATTAAAAATTAAAACTATAAATAGACAAAGACAATGAAATAAAGCTACAAACGCTGCAAATTAGGGGTATCCTCAGAATATCTCTTATCCTGGTTTTCAGGACACACCTATTAATTATTGATACATAGGTATATGATTTTTAAAATAAAATAACCAAATCAAATAAATCTTAAAACAAAAAATCCAAATAATCATAATCAAATAAATACACAAATCGAAATAATCAAAATCAAGATATTTAACATCAAATGATATTAAAAGAAAATAACGTAATTACATAAATTTAATAATCTACATATAATAAATCAAAAATAATCAAAATCAGAATATTTAACATTAAATAATCAGGTTACAAATTAATAAATAAACGAAGACAATAGTAATAATCCAATTAGCAATAGTTATTTTAAAATAAAATCAAATTATGACATCTAAATATCTTCCTTTAATAATAAACTTTTAAAGTGGTCCTTAAATACTGCAATTGATTTCGATCGCAAAGCCATTCCCAACCGATTCCATACAACCGCAGAATAATACGAAAAGCTGCACTGGAAATGTGTAGTTTTGTGCTTGGGTATTATAGCAAGTTGTTCACGTGCCCGTGTTGAATGGACATGCCGGTTACGGGACCACGTCATAATCGAGTAAAGATATCGCGGCTGTTTATTGCGTACTACCTTGAGTACAAGGGTCGCAAGATGGAGCTGCCTTCTTTTACTCATATTCAACATATATTGGATAGTGGAAGTAACCACTGGATGCAGTGGTTACTTCTACTTTCCTAGCATGATCCGGGAAGCCATTGAAATGAGAAGAACCCCGAACTTCAATAGAGACGACGGTTACAAAGTCTCTTCTACGTGGAACCCTCTTCTTAAAATGTTCCCGCCGCCGAACGCCGAACGCAGAAGTAAGACAGGATACAGTGAGTGTTGTGTGCAAGACGGATTTTCAAAATTCGCGCTCTCCGAGCCCGGCCCCTGGCAGCGGTATGCGGCCTACCCGCAAAACAAAGGATTGACAGCTCTTCAGTCTACCCTGGACAACGGCGGCTGCAACGTCACCGAAACGTCGGGTGCAATGAATTTCACGCGGTAAATTTGTTTTCTATCCTATTTATAAAAACTGGAATATTTGTGTTACAAAGAACACCGGATCACTAACCGAAAGTTTTTCTTAGTATAAAAATAATTTTATAATACCTACTTATTATTTTAAATGATTTTAGATAATCGAATCAAAATATATGAATTGTCACAAAAAACTACAACTCCGATTTAAAGTGCCACTACTTCTTTTATGAAAACGAGAAACGGCCAAATAACCGTTACAAAATTTAGACCTAATTGTTGCTTCTTTTCTCAGGGTATGAATTCGCTTAACATGGAATTCAATTCGTATTTTTTTGGAAGGTCGATTAACCATTACAAAAGAAACAACAGACATGTTGCTAGCAAATCTTTCGAACACAACATTTTTTTATAAAAGTGTTGCTGGGAAGAAAGAATAAGAACGATGTCAATAAAATTACGGGTTCAAATAGAATTTCTGGCTGAAATCCTAGCTACCAAATTGTAGTATGAAATTGAGCAATCAAATGAGATTTTTTGACCCGGGGTAATGCACCAGATAGTAACCATATTTTTATACTGCAAAAACATGCTCTCAGGACGATATCTTAGCCTCTCATTTTAGTTCTTATTTTTTTAAAATAATTTTATGAATTTAATATTTAATATGTAGATTACAATGTGTAATGTAACATACCTGATCATATATGTACATACGTTGTTTTTTCCAATTTTGTTTTGATACTTCCTATTGTGTGATTATTTTTTGTATAAAGTGCTTGATGACTATTAATATTCTTATAATAATTATATATTTTATATGTACTCATGTATGTACATGGATTCAGCTCTAATTTTTTATTTATTTTATTTGTCTGCCGTGTAAAGCCGACTTTAGTCAACGCTATTGTCGAATTAATATTTATGCTTTAATAATTTTATATTATTATCTACAAACTGACGAATTCTAATATGCGATAATTAGCTTTAATTCATAATTCATGCTTTTATTGTATATTCTGAATGAATGAATTGAATACCTAATACTGAATACTGAATATCACCGTGTTGCAATATTTAAATATATATATATATATATATATATTGACTGTAAAATGTTAATTTAGATGCAAATAAGTTTATGCGAGAGAAAAATTGGAAGGCCACGAATAGCACAAAAATTTTCACGAACATAACACACACATAACAATTAGAATAACATTGTGATGCCAAAATTGTGGCTGGATTATACCAGTTTTTTTTAAATTTTTCAATCTCCTGAATTTTTTCAACAGATATAAAAAAACTCAGAGGTGGCATTCAAGAAGTGCATAGAAATAAACCTAGCCATCCACGCTCTCTATAACTTAGATGAATTTGACAAGGTTGACGTAGGTTGTAAAATGTAATTATAGCATAAGTACATGAAATCTATTTGTTTATTGTTTTAAAAACATTTTTTAAATTAATAATTATGTGAAAATATGATATGGATTATTTCTACATATTTTAGTCTTTTTTATTTTCTGTTAGAGTAATTTCGTTATTATATTTTTTTTTATTGATTATTAAAAAAAAAAATTTTTTTTTTTTGTTATTTGAGATTTTTTGTTGATTATTGAACTATAAGTACCTTTATAATGCAATACCTTTATATGCAATAATGACGATAGAAAAGACAGCAATAATGAAGTTCTTAATAATTGTGCGGCAATGCAAAAGTAATAATTGTGCGGCATTACACAGTGGGCCCGATTGCGTTTTTTTGTGAACTAAAACTGAAATTAGTTCAAGCAAACGATATAGAGCAATACGTTAGAGGGAAATATAAAACGAACGTGACACGTAATTGTTACAATCTTTCTCAGCACACGAATCGGCCAAACATGGAATACGCTTCGTAGTCCATCTGAAAATACAGAAATTCATATACATAGATATAGATATACATTAATTCTCCGTATTAGGGTGTAATATTTATGGTGATAATGCATTTCGTCTATCATAATTTCCTGTTATCATAACAGATTCACAACATTAATTTATTTTATATGTTTATGATAACTAATTAATTTTTATCATAATTCCACTGGCTCACCTATAATATTTAACAAATGTTATTAGTTACAATAGTTTGAAATATAAAAAACAAATAATTGCAATCTTTCAATATCAAAACATCGAAATGGACATTGTAATTTCCTGAAATAATACAATAGGCCCGATTTCATTTCTTTTTGAAAAAAATAGGAACTTAGTTCAACCGAAAATCATCAGGGACTGCTTGGAGCCGGAACATCGGGCATCCTGGAAACAGAGCCAGGGATGTCGCCTGGCAGAAGCCATGATGGAGCAATCACTACAAAAGAAAACCAAGGCCCTACTTGACATGAGCAAGAAGAACCTTAGAAGCACTATCGGTCTCCTCACCGTACACACGACTCTTAGAGCACATCTAGTCAACCTTGGCTTGGCCGAGAGCAAGGACTGCCGAATACGTGGCGAAGAACCTGAAGACAGCATACACATCGTTGGTCGCTGTCCAGGCCTCGCCGCAAAAAGACACAGTTTACTGGGACGAGCCTTTCTCGAACCCAGCGATCTTCCCAACTTAAAGGTCAGTGATCTACTTGGACTGGTAAGCTGACCACTGACCTAACCACAAAGTGGGTAGTTACAAAAGATCCTATAGATCTAGGTGACATCAAGGGCTGGAAACAACCCCCCCACTCCGTTTACTACTACTACTACTAGTTCAACCGAATGAGACAGAGCCATACGTTAGAATGGAATATCAAATGAACTATCGTCGATTTTCCCGCTTCAAAACCTGCCGAACTTATAGTCGTCCGAATAAGTTTGAACACATTTCGTGCGGTCTTAGATTCAGATGCTTTATCTTTAGTGGGTAGTATTAATGCGAAAAAGTGAAAACCGCTCACTTCACCTTCCGCTCTAGCGTATTGTCCTGTCTCGTTCACAAGAACTAATTTCCGATATATAGTTCAAGTAGAAACGCAATCGAGTTCAGTATGTACTATTTGTATTAAAATTAATAAAATACGACTATGACTAATGCGCTTTATAATCAACGCTGCAATGTATAGTATCACCTTGAATAATATGCTCAAATTGAATTACTTAGTTTGACTTGTCGAGTGATGAAATTGGCCCGCCTCTTTAATATTCCGCAGCGACGGTCGTCTGAGACGTTGGACCGCCGAGGCGCCGGTGGTTATTCGATTATCGGCCTTATCGACCGATCTGTCTCTGTCTTGGCCGTATATAAAGTGGAGCCAAGCACTGCTCCTTACGGGAATTGAAATTCCTCTGCCGTTTTTTGTTCGCGATTGTCACTAGCGCGCTATCCGCTATCCGCGCTCCGCCTCTGGCTGGCAGGTGTCGCGGTCGTCCCGCCCAAAGTAGTTTTCCGGGAAAGTATCACGCTCGGGTCTGCTATCGGCTTCGTACGCTGTGTAATAAAAAGGTTTAAATGCAAGCTGAGAAAACGATAATGTGAGTGGTACAGAAAAGCTACGTATACCTTAGCATTAAATTCTATAATCTACTCCCTACCACTGTTAAACATCTGGAGGATCTAAAATTGAAAAAAAAAACATCAAGGATATGCTGATAGGCCCCGCTTCCTATGATCTAGCCGAATTTGAGGCCCATGGCAAATATTGTCCTCTTTTAAATGACTTAAAAAAGTAGAACCTTAGATATTGTATGGCTATTTTATTTGGTCTTATATTTGTACTTTTAGTTTTTAAATGCATGGCGTAGCTTTAATTTGATTATTTAACATTTTACTGACAATTTCAATATTATCATGAATAATTTTACTACGTATCTTTTCGAATTATTCACTATTTCAAATATTAGGCTTCCATTTTGATTATTTATATTTATATCTATAATCTGATAATCCTGTAGTTACATTCTTGACTACCTATATATGTTCGGTAAAGAGTAGTAAGGAGACTTACCTACTACCTAACACAATTATTTTGACACGTCCAAGAGCGGTTTTTAGTCCTCAATTGGACACGAAGAAAATGTAATGTAATGTAATGTATCGGTTGTGTCACCCCAATACATTCCCGGTAAGAAGCCAGGGACTTATTTCATCTGAATATTGATTTCACAAATAAAGCCTATGAAGAGTTGGCGAAAATTCCTGTTAACATGAGACGCTACGCAATGAAAATTTGAATTTCGAATGCGCGTCATTTCGTTCAATTTAAAAATCAAATGGCAAACGCGGGTCTCCGTGGGCCTTCGAATTCGAATTTTGAACGGCCTTACTAAATAATTAATGTATGTCAAACTTTAAATATTACAACCTAAAATATTTACGACTATAAATATGAATATTATTTTTATCTAATATATTTACGACTACTACTTAAAATAATATGAGTTTAATATCAACCAAAATTTCACAATGTGATTTCGGCTCGACGAGGCACCTGTGTACCGAATTCCAAGTTTTTAAGTCCAAATTTTCGGATGGAAGTTGTGACGAACTACTCGTCACGGGAATCTACTTCCATAATATATAATAATAAAACTTCGATATAAATCACCTTACACTTCACGATAATTTAATCGACATAGAAACGAATGCCATAATCGCATCATGCGATACAATAACGCGCACCCCTAGTCGGATTCACGGCAAAAAATTGCCAGTCGACTAAATTTAAATTGACTGGATCGGGTGATTAATTCTATACCCTCTCTTGGATTTTGACCGCGGAACGGAGCGGACTGCTCGTGGCCGCTGGGGGGTCAGACCCCCAGCGGCTCCACATTTTCCTGCAAAACCAGAGCCGCAGTGGCACGTTTATAATTGTCTGAAGTTTCAATAGTTTTACCGGCCAAATAACCGGATAATATCAGTGCGCCAATCCTGCATTCGAGCCGAAACGAACCCCAGTCTCCGTGGGACCTACCCTCCATACCAGGCGAGTTTTTTAGGGTTCACGTTTCTAACTCCCCAAACTTTTAAAACCCCCAAGAATTCAGTTAATAAGTTTTTATATCTCATGTTAAATAATCTAATCAATTAAACCTAGTGCAAGAGCGCTCTCTATAGTTCGACTTAGGGCGTTTCTCTTTTAATATTCAATTGACATACCATTCAGCCTAGCTGAGCGCGAGAGAATCTAAGGATTCGGCGCGTAGTTCCCGTGAAAACCGTAGTGCGATTCAGGGAACACGCTCCCTAATAGTCGGCGGCATCTAGGCCGACGAAACGCGGAAGCGCCCGCGCCGGTGGTCGTTGAGGATTCTCACCTTAAAAAGGCCCCTTGTATAAAGTACTATAAAAGCATATCGATAGAGGTGTCCCCAAAATCCATCCGAAATCCCCATATTAAGCCTTGATCGCAGACCTACCGTGAGTTTACCAACCTACCTACCGTGAGTTCCCACATACGCCCTCGGCGACTCCTCCGCTCTGAAGGGCTTGTAAAGGCATTAGCTATCCTCCCGAATACACTTCAAATATTTAAAATTAAAGAATGTTTTTCCGAACCAAACTTGTAATATACGCACAATAAACCTTGTAACATACATTGAGTTTTCTTAAAGGATTAACCTCTCACCTACGGAGAGAATTCAGTCATAATTTACGATATAAATGGTATAAGGTCAAGCCAAGTAGCATATTGAAGGAACCGCTCCGAATTAGCGTGAAGCTCGTCCGCTACACATCGATGCGAAATCGCCGCGCGGTGGCAGTACTAGCGCAGCGATCTGACAGGTCGGATCGCGCGCGACTTCACAGCAGTCGGATATTTATTTTATTTTCAACTCCAGCGGTAGGCCACGGTAAAGTACTTGCTATATTCCTATTTTTTACTTTTTCCACTTTCCTTTCCATAATCTCACCCCCCTTCTCACAACAGAAGCAAGGCTGTCCTTCTCTCCAGAAGCTCTCCTTTCCTCGCGCAGGATTCCTTGGGTTTACCACGACCCTTTCCACTGAGCAGCCGCGGTCCCGGATCCTGTTGCGTATCCCCTTCTGCGGCGTTCAAGGTCAGGCAGCGACCACGCCTGCTTTTTCTTGTAGCGTCCCGATTCCCCTTCATCCAGGATTTCCGTGGTGGCGCCCACATTCACACATTCAAGAGACTATTACACCTTTTTTTTCCACGGTGATCCTAAATCCCACTAAAGACATCTTTTCTCCATGACCTAACAACAGGCCATTTTAATCGGGTAACGTTACAAAGTATGACTAGCGCGCCTTCTGGTGGACCAATTTTAACCACAATACTTTCAACTCTTGCCATGACCAAATGATGCCTGCATGCCAAATTTCAGCGTAATCGGACTGAGCGTTTGGGCGCTATCACGTAGGAATACAGACTCACAGACACACTGAAATGCGTCCATAATAAAGATAAAAGATAAAAAGTACATATTTATTTCCAATACAACCATATAATTGTGTAGGAATGACAGTAATTAATCTTAAACTAGTTACTCAATTTAGCCAAGAGATGATGTACAATATATAGCTTTAAACTTACCAATTTACAAAAACATAGACTATACATATGATAACAGTTTACAACAAAACAATTAACGGTAAATAATATGTATTATATACGATGTTATGTATTTTCAAAATATAAAAAAAATCGTTATGAGCATACATGTTGATTTTAAGCAGATAGACTCGGATGGATCTCTTGAAAATATCGATGTTTTTAATCGCTTTTAATCTTTCGGGTAATTTATTGAAAAGTTTGAGGCCTAAGTATCGACTAGTCGCCTGGAACTTGGCGGTACGTGCTACGAACGATTGCAGATACAGGGTTTTATTCCTGGTGTCATGCCGATGTACTTCCTCGTGGGATATGGCCGAGCTCTTATTGCAATAGAATTCGCAAAGAGCTTCTTGAGCAAAAATCGCATATACGGTCAATATCCCTAGTTTTTGGAACTGTTCACGACATGACTGCCGTGGACTCTCTGGCTCGTGGACGTATGGTTCTTTTCTGGAGAGTGGATACACTGTTGATGTGCGCTGCATTACCCCATAAAATAATACCATAGCGCAGGTGTGACTCAACTAGCGCGTAATAGGCCGATATTACTTCAGTTCTCTCCAAACAACTTCTGATGCGTAATAGAGCATAGCAGGCTGACGAAAGTTTTGACTTAACATGCTCTATATGTAGATTTCATGACATCTTTCCATCCAGATGTATGGAAAGATCCAGATACATCTTTCCATCCAGAATACTTTTCTTGCCAGAAAAGTAAAATCACTCATAACCAAAAATACATAAATGTACCTACATAATAATTATAAGGAATTGCATTTCTGCTCTGATGGGCCACCAGTCACCACCTATCAATTGTTTATGTGACTCAGTGTTATGGTGGCGCAGCGTAGTAATTATTTCGAAGACGGGCTCGAGTACAGAATCAGAAGTCTTTGTGGTTTTGCGGAAGCAAAATCAGTATACTTTGGGTATTTTAACTCATTAATGACTTATGGACTACTATTTTGGGGAAATGCTGCAACCAGTAAAAGAATCTTTCTTTTGCAGAAGAGAGTACTGCGCAGCATGTATCAGGTAACGACTAGGACCTCATGCAAAGAATATTTCATCAAGGCAAGGGTAATGACTATGTATTCGGCGTTCATATACCAGTGTTTAATGTATGCTAGACAGCACCTAGCAGAAACACCAATTAATGCAGACATTCACTCGCATCATACCCGCGGTAGCTCCCTTTTATGCGTACCTCGAATACGACTGGCAAAAGTACAGAAAAGTTACTTGTACCTTAGCATTAAATTCTATAATCTACTCCCTACAAAATTTAAACAGCTGAAGGAGATGCTGATAGGCCACCCTTTCTATAATCTGGCCGAATTTGAGGGCCATGATTTTTCAAATATTGAGCCCATTTAGATTAGGTACTTTAAACAGTAGAGCCTTATTATCTGATTATTTTATATGGTCTTATATCTGTACTTTTAGTTTAAAATGGATAGCGTAGATTTAATTTGATTATTTAACATTTTACTGACAATTTGAATATTACGATGAATAATTTTACAACGTATCTTTTCGAATTACTATCTACTTCAAATATTAGGCTTCTATTTTGATTATTTATATTTATAGTTTGACAATCTAGTAGTTAATTCTTGACTACCTATGTATGTTCAGTAAAGAGTAGTAACGAAAATTACTACCTAACCCAAATATTTTGACACGTCGAAGAGCGGTCTTTAGCTGTCAATTGGACACGACGAAAATGTAATGTAATGTAATGTAAAGTTGACCTACTGTTCCTTCCGTCTACTGTGCCTCTGTGCCCAGCAGTGGGAACTATATTTTGCTGTTTTATTTTTCATAATTGAAGAATAAGAGTTTATAGAATTTATAGAATAGAGTTTATAGAATATTAGAGTTTATAGAATATAAGAGTTTATAGAATATAAGAGTTTATAGAATATTAGTTTATAGAATAAGAGTTTATAGAAGAGCTTTGTTATTGTATAAAATTTGGATATAATCAACAGAAAAAAAACCCTCAAAATTACCGTTTTTGGACATATTTGGATGTTGCTAATTACATATCAATCAACGAAGAGAGTGAGAGCGCACTTTCTCTCTCTCTCTTTCTCTTCATAAGTGATGCGAGTATACTCGTATATATCGCTTCGGTGCAACTTGAAATTTTTAGCCGTTTGGCAGCAATCCCACCACAGTGCTTTTTCTCCCTTTCACCGCTTATTTACCTGTCACGGCGAGTGCTCAGTGGCGATAGCCAGACACTCTTTCTGAATCTTTTGGCTTGGAAACAGACCGACTACGTCACCGTCAGACAAACCAACAAAGTAACTTTCTTTACACATTATTATCATTGCTTTTTGTAATTTAATAATAACATGGCACCATTTACAATTGGGCGGAGAAATAGCGTAATTAATAAAGTGACCTTTTCTTTCGGCGCTCCAGGCGCCGTGCCGCGTCGATCGTGTTTACGAATGGGAGGCGGCCACAGCGGCCTTCAGATGAGACCGCTGCCGGCCTATTGTCATTTGAAGAGGGGTGCTATTTATATTGGGAGGAAACCCGAGAGGAACGCGGCGCCTATCGCACGGAAAGATTCATAAATTACATTTCTTATCTGTATGATATTATAACCAACAGTATGAACCGATTTATCAGCCGCAATTCTGCATAAAGCCGGGTCCGCTGCGCCATGTCAACGTGTTTTGCTAACATAACAACCAAGGTCATGTTGTTTTGGGGCAGGGCCTATCAATTTTGTTTGCTGTTTTTGTTTGCCGAATCGAATGGATAACTTCCCCCGAGTTCGCATGCGGGTTGCCGGGGGGACAAAATCATTCATTTCGTATTGGTGCTCGCCAGAGACACATCTTAATGTTTCTACTATATAATTGTTTAATCCGTAGCATACTTGAATATAACTCAGTCATCTGGTGTACAAGTGAAAACAAATACATTCAGATGGTAGAGCGTATTCAAAGAAATTTTTTAAGATATATTTATTCCAGAAAATACAATATTTATCCATACTTATTTCCGTCCGATTTTGTGCTAGGAATGGTAGGATACAACAGTCTTGAAACGCGTCGATTTATTTCCCTAATCATATTGCATATAAATTAATTCAAGGAACTATTTATTTGCCAGAGATACTCAGTAAGTTTTAATTGTACGCACCGGTAAATTACACAGCGAGGAGATCGCATTTATTGTTTAATGGGCCGTACCATCGTACAAGAAACTGAGTAGCGGGATTCAATGCGTTGCCTCGAGACAGAAAGGTACTGGGAGGGTGCCATCAGACACCGCATAAGGCGGGGATGGTCAAGTAAAAGTTTCCGATCTGTGCCTGATGGAGGGTTAAATTAGGTATTTTTTACGTTAAAACGTTTTTTACATTAAATTAGATAATTCATAAAATAAAAAATGGTCTAACCGCTGGGCGTCGGGCGCAATCGCAGGCTAAATAATTAAACATGTCGGAAAAATTGCGGGTTTCAAACGATTTGTTACACAAAGATTTTAGTATTTTTCCCTAGCGAAATGGCACACTTTTACGATGGGGCTTATGGCCCGCTCCACCAATTAAAATAATTACTGGCGACCAGCCCCTGCTTCGCACGGGTGCAACTTACTAAGAAATAAAATTAGAAGTGCGATTAGTAAGAAAATATGATGTATATTTATTTTATAACGTGTATTTATTTATAAGTTTTTAAGTATGTCACATATGAGAAATATGACTAATATCAACATTGGTTTGAGTCGTAATTTTATCGTAGATCGAAACTTGACCACGGCTTATAGAAGCACGTGTAGCCTAACCTCAAAATATCTTAACAGAGTGTGGTGCAAACAAATTTGGGATTCAACCTTTACTCATGCGTCTGTCAAAGCATAGAAGACGTACCTTTCATATTTCTTCTGTTACTCTGTAGCGGTCCTAAATACGCATTTAATAATAATTAATAATAATATATATTTTTTTAAATCATCTACGTTCATGAAAAATCAAACTACGTTCATTTAATCTCGGATTATATTTCGATGGACACCTAAGCATCTACTGGACACCATGAAAAAAATACCTGCGAAAACTCTAAACTGTTATTCCAAGGCATCTATTTTTAAGACTCTTGAGTACCGCAATGAAGAAGAGATCCTATTAATGTGGTTCTTTTCTCATAATAAATGGTGCGGCTCGGGAGAAAGTCATTAAGGCGACGCGAGGCGCAAAAACTAAACCTCATTATAAGTATCACTTTGGCGCGGGCGCGGCGGGGCGGCGGCCGCGGAATACGAAATGCCCGCCGCTTATTTCGCGGCAAACTTTGATTTTTATCGCGCCACTTTTACACTTTTCAACCCGCCGCCGGGGAATAATATTTCGCACGAAACACAATCACGAGTCGCGGCCCTTGCAAAGTGCTGCGGCGCGCGGAGCACTTTGCAATAATTCATAGTGCGAAAATCTCCCGTAAGCAGCTGATGGAAGATAACGTTTTCTGTGCAGTTGGGGCATTATACCTGCCCGTTATCTTTGATCAGCTCACCTGACGGTTTAACACGTTCGCTGCGGCACCGTTTTTGATGGACTTTCAGCCAGTGCGTATGAGGTCTTTTCAGGGCAAGGTTGAACTTCTTTACAGTGCGTATGATACCTACTCGGCCTCACAAAATAGGTTTTTAAAAAACACCTTATATATAGCTCAACAATGACAATATTTGTTTGATATTTTACAGTTATAATCTTAAATAGTTGTTAAGTTAAATCTAGCTTCGCCCGCATTTATGACATTTCGGTATTGAATAAATGTAAAAATATAATATGACATCTATTCTATCTCACATCGCACTGAAAGGAAGTTCGGTTTGTGTCTCGACTAGTGATGTAAATAAAAGAGATTTGCAGTTACGATATCATAATTTTAATAAGTGATTAATCAAAATGTTTTGCATTAAAACATGGTAAACAAAACGATTTGTCACACTGGACGCAAAAAGTCACAATTTTTTTAGTTTTTTGTGCAGCCTCAGCACTATTTAAAGTAAGTCTTAATTTATTGTAGCATCCAACGCAGCGCTTTCTTTGTCTGCCTTTTTGGAGCGCATGATTAGCACATCTGCCACTAGGAAATCCTGGAAGAAAAACACTTGCGTTAGATGAAGTTAAATGATAAGTCCGGATAAAGACAATTTCTGATTTCCGGACTTCAAGCTTTTGCCATGCCTTATATTGGTGAAATTGGATCAGTAGTTTAAATTGAGATGGAATAACAAAATGACCAAGTAGAACACCATTTCTAGAATACACATTTTATTTATTTATTTATTTATTTATTTAACAGGGAAAACATACAGCGCTACAAAAAAATATTACAATTACATTAAATACAATATTTCTGGCCGATGACATGCTTTCAACAATAGTTTTAGTTAGTTAAGTCTCCAATACGCACAGTGCATTCTGTGGGGGTTGGGAGGGGAAAAGGAAAGGAAAAGGAAGGAATGGGTGTTAATAGATTTTAAGTAATAATGTGCAGTACAAAAAATAAAAATTTGAAAATTTTGAAAAGTTAAGAAAATTAAGAAAAAATTACTCCATCATATAAACCTATCATATACAGTTAAAGAACAACGAACGAAAAACCAAGTAGTCCCTAAGACAATAGTATCCCATGAGAAATGTCTATGTCGCATTTTCGATTAATTTTAAGTATATGCTTTGCTTAAATTTATTCTCTTTCATGTTAAATAGGTCGATATTCTGGAAATGATTATCGTAAGTTGACATTAAGCGGTACATGATGGAATTCTGGGCATACCTAGTACGGACGCGCGGGACTTCGAAGGTACGGGGGAAGCGAGCCACGCGTGGTGGAACGTGAAAAGATAGATTATTTATGAAATACGGGTTGTCCACGTTGTTATGGATAACTTTGTGTAATAATACCATGTCTGCCGTGGTACGGCGGTTCTCCAATGATGTAATATTGAAGTTATTCATCCTCTCCTCGTACGTGTTCAGTCCCAAGCATTGACGGTAGTTTAATTGTCTCATAAATCGTTTTTGGACGCTTTCTCTTCTCTCCTTACATACATGATATTGCGGATTCCAGATCGGAGATGCAAACTCTAATACCTACGCTTCGGATGTATGCAAAATAAAGGGTTTTGAATACAGTCGGGTCAGAGAACGACTTAGAGACCCTACTAATGAAGCCCAAGGTTTTTAACGCTTTACTGACAATACCTTGTATGTGTTCGTCAAATGTCAATCGGTGATCGAGTTGAACGCCAAGGTCGCGAATGCTCAGCGCGTTGGGAATCGGATCATGGTTGATAAAATACTGAAAATGCAAATTATTTTTTTTACGGCTGAACGTAATTTGATTGCATTTCAAAGCGTTGAGAGAGAGTCTGTTTCTTTCGCAGTACTCAAACAACCTATTAATGTCATCCTGGATAAGGTGGCAATCGGTGATGCTTTCAACCTGGGCGTAAATTTTAAGGTCATCCGCGTATAGTATATAGGGCCCATTTTTAAAGCATGATCCAATATCGTGTAAATACGCGTTGAAGAGCAGAGGACCTAGGTGAGAACCCTGCGGGACTCCAGAGGGTATGGATGTGTAGTTGGATCGGAAACCGCCGATGGCTACAGATTGGTGACGTTTATTAACGTATGACGATATCCATCTAAAGAGATCGCCATGAACTCCTAATCTCTTTAATTTGTCCAGAAGTATGGCGTGGTTGACCCGGTCGAATGCTTTTGAAAAATCTGTATATATATAAAAAATATGAGTATTTTGATATAAAAAATATGAGTATGATTAATGTTAGTATAGAATGACAACGTACCTTTTTCAGAAATGCTTCGCCCGGTGAGTGCTTCAATAATTGATTCTGTAAAATCTTTCTTTGGCATTTTGTTATTTATAGTAGACATATTATAAAATATCCAGGCGTTCACAAGAGCAGTGCCAAATAAAAATTCCGCCATAGCTTTCCTATACCATTTTAATCCTCGTTTTAAAGTCGTGTAATATGACGACATTTGGTCACTATAGTCTATATCTTTTTTGTTTTGATTATACAACAGAACACATGAAGGCTTTTGAATGTCTTCGTTAGTTACTCTTGTTTTATTGCCTGTTTTTACTAAAACAGCAGTGTGACCTTTACAGGTGGAGATCATTAAAACTTGGCGCTTATCACACCATTTTATATTTTTTACGCCATTTGGCTTCATCTTTCCTGTAGATTGACCTTTTATCAATTTTGTGGATATAACGTTCTTAGACAGTCCTCTACGGTTGGATCGGAGGGTACCACAATAAAATGTTTTCTTTTTTAAAAGTTCTTCAGCCAACTCAACAGAGGAGTAGAAATTGTCAGCTACAACAATACGACCTTCATTTTCTAGCCCTCTAATTAGCCTCAAAACTGTGTTTTTGCCGTGATTTTGCTCTCGATTATTGCCTTCCTTGCCTGTATAAATAAGTGTATTATACGAGTATCCCTCAGGGGTGCACAATTTATATAATTTGACTCCATATTTATGAGACTTATTCTTTATGTATTGACGGAATTTAAGTCGTCCGCGCCACGGTATCATAGATTCGTCAATGACTACAATTTTGCCAGGACGAAGAACTTGTTGAAATCGGGTATTCAACATGTCATGTATTTGGCGAATTTTATACAATTTATCCCCAGTATTATTAATTGATTCTTCACAAAAATGCCAAAATTTTAATATAATTAAAAATCTGTCCCTGGGTATTACGGAGCAAATGTACTCGTTTCTGTATATTGCCTTTTTAGACCAATAGTCGTTAATATGTGGAACTTTGTTTAGACCCATTACAAGTATGACTCCAAACAATCTTCTCATTTCTTGAACTGCTATGGGTGTCCATGCTTTGAGACGAGATTTTGCCTTTATGTCATCTTGATGGTCTTCGAAATACTTTTCTGCATATTTGTTTGTATCTTGTACTATTTTACTTATAATTTTATCGGTTAGAAACAAACTGTATATCTCCATAGGTGATTTGTTACGCAAGAGAGGAATAATAGCACTATTAAGGGTACTCTCGTCGAAATCAATACCAACATCGTCAGATATATCAATCCAACCGTCCTCGTTGTCGATAATTTCTGGTATAGCTATTTGATTTTCGCCTTCCAGTTCGTTTTCATTTTCACTTTCTTCCCTTTCATCTACTTCTATGTCACTTGATTCTGAACTCTCAGTCGAAATGTCTGTATCTTCATCTGCTTTATCATCATTGCTTCTAGCTTGAATAATACTTTCACTCTCTATATCATTTTATACTTGCTGTTCGCCGTAATCTTGCCTCACTTGTTCTTCTTCCTGCTACTGATGGTCTTCTTCCTGCTCCTGGTGCTCTTCCTCCTGCTCCAGGTGTACTTCTTTCTGCTTTTTGTGTTGATTTAGCTGTTCTATTTGCTGTTTTGCTTGCTCTTTTTCTTGACGTTCTTCTTGCTGACTTTCTTGCCGTCGTTCTTGCTGCTTTGTTCGATGTTTTTTACGCTGTCCTGTATCTTTTTCTTGTTTCTCTATTTGTGTTTCCTGTTGTTGTACGCCTAGATAGTCTTCTTGGTGCCCTTTTTGCTTTTCTTTTTGCATTTCTGGAGTGCGTTTTTCGTTTTCAGTATCCTTTCTATGTAAATTGTGTATATTACCATTTTCTATATTTTCATCTTCAAATGAGTGTACAAAGATATATTCATTATTTTTTATATTCTGTTTTTCAGGTTTAGTATAAATTAACGATGTTGTTTCTAATACTTCTTGCATATTTTCTTCACTTAACTGTACGGGTAATAAGGTTGATAATGAAATATTACTCAAAGATGAACATTTGCTTGTTTCACCAAGAATATTCAACGAATCAGGGGAAGATACCCGGCTTCTGTTGTAATTATTCTCTCGTAGAAATTTTTGAGTTGGTGTGAGCACAATTGGGTTACACGAATCTTGTGGATTTTGTAGTTCCGCACTTCCGAGGACACTATAATGTTTACCAGTACCTGGACTAACAAACATTTGGTTTTCTTGTTTAGTCTGGTTACAGTTTTTTCTATACCTTTTAATAGGTGTAAAAATGTCGTTATCAGAATCACTGTCACTTTCGTTTTTTTGTTATTGCAGTAGATGGATTGAAAATTTGAATATTTTTTAAAATTTTAACTTTTTCCACAGGACTATTTCGGGTTGGAATAACTTTTTCCCTTTGCATAACTTAATAACCCTTTGTATAACTTTTCTATATTTTAATTGTTTCAACTGTTCCGATTCACTGGACGAATCTGAATCATATAATGGGAGCCTCTTTCTGCATGATTTTCTGTTTGAACCCTCCATAATATAACAAACAAGCTACCTAATTTACACTTATAATAATATCGTAAAAATACGAACGCACCGGTGCGGGCGGCAGCGTGCTTCCGTATCGAAACTAATGACATCACTAAGCCGAGACGCAAGACGCCCGCGCCGCCTGCGCACCGCTCCGTGCGGCTGTGAGGTCTATAATTTTTGAGGCACTTCATACCTCACTCCACACTGTACGTGATTCAATTACATTCAGTGCGTATGCGGCCCGTTCAACCTCATTATTTATTAATTGGGCCGTTGGGATAGACTTCGTAAGGGAAGCAATATTATATATTTGTCTCTGTCATACGCAAAGAAATGTGAACATTGTCGCCCCCCGCACAGAGTGAAAGAGCGCGATTTTGACTGCCGCACCTGCGAGAAGTCTCGCATGTGGCTTTTTAGACCGCATAACGCATTGGACGTGTTAACTCCCATCGAGTAGCCTTCTCGAAGATGGTCGAAGCCTAAACGCTAAACTCTCTGGGAGATGCTGGGCCTGATTTAGACTTGATGAGGCCTGAAGCCCTATCTGAGATATAGGGTCCTTTGTGATATATGGGGCCCACAATTGCACAATCGGACATTTTTTTCATTCATGGGGTCACCACGAATTTGAAGGCCTTAACCTATAGCTTGTGTAGTTTATACGTAAATCCTGCACTCTGGGGATGATATTCGGGCGCCGCTGGGCGGTTTGTACAAAGTGCAGCATGGGATGCACTCGGTTTAATTCTTTTCATTGAAGCACCTTGTGATATACGACATTTTTTGTTTTTTTTATTAGGCGCAAGATTAAATAAAGCGGATGATTTGTCGATACGTGAGCATGCCACGTACAACTGACCACGAGAAAAACACGGATTTACATTTTGTATGGAATTTGTATTTTTTCTTTTATTTTAATTTTTCGTCAATTTTCCAATTTTTGTTTTTAATACTAATTCTGCTATTAGGGACGGAGACGAATACAGCAAATTAAAAACCATGAAAATTGGTCCAGCCGTTCTCGAGTTATAAGTGTTCGAACAAATCCGACTTTGTTTTATATATATAGATTATTTTTTAGATTTATTAAAATATAATATTATTTATTAAATAACTACGGTCCTAATGTAACAATTTCATAATTAACAATAACGATATAATTAGCGATATTATTATTACCGAACGATATTATTACTGAAAGATATTATTACCGATAAGGATAAGAAATATCGACATAGATATCGATATCGGTACAAATATAGAAATATAGTCAAGCACTAGGACATTCCGACAACATACCTTCTGATTCCTGGGACGATGCGCTCCAACTGTCCAACTCCACTCTTTTGTCCCTAAGTCTCTACGTTCACCCCACAATTGAAAGAACGATCAATATAGCCACCTTCCATGGGTGGCTGATACGCCCATAGTAGGTGAAGTCACCAAAGTGAGAAGTCTCTCGGCTGTGATATGTTTAATTTTCGCGAGATTTTTCGACACCGTTTTCATCACTAGCGTTTTATTGCAAGAAAATCGCCGCAGGCAGCTAATATTCGCTTTGGCTCTTTGACTAATAATCGCTTTGAAAATGCAGCGATGCGACGAGACGGCGCTCTGCATTTCAGGGCAATTTCGGTTTCAAGCACTTGCGCTCTTTCTTTGAAAACCATCTCCATCCACCCAGAGAATCATCCATTGCTATGTCTTAGATATTTCGTAGTAAACAGAAATCAGAGCGACGTAACTGCACACAAACTCAATTAAATTCCAGGTAGCAATATACCTGGAAATCATAATACCTTATTCCATTGAATATATAGCGTATTAGATTGCTCAACGTCGTACTACGATTTGGAAACCAGTATTTTACTACGATACGCACCGAGTAAATGGTTCCGAAACTGATTATTATATTGCATCTTCTTCTTCTTCGAGTTTTACTAATATCGTAGGTTGGACAATATCATAGCTATCTTCAACTAGGGTTGTCGACTACAGCGGGCAAGCCCGTCACCTCAGGAAGTTTTACCGATTAGTCGTTCTATCTCCCTGGAGTGAGCGCAGAAGACTTGAGGACAATACAGTCCACCGTCTAGCTACACCACAAGCCCGTAAGAGGCCAACGCCTTAACCGCGAGATATCCAGGAGTGTTACCCGTCGAGCCTACACTCACACCCTTACTTCCAATTGTGACCAGATTACTCCGGTCTCTCGATTGGTTACGAGTTCGAGGTCGCTTGCGTGGTCCTCTCCCTTACGAAGCGGTAAAACGGTGTTTACCGAATCTATCGCGGACCACAGCGTCCTTTGCCCGGCTGTTCACTCAGTATCGGGTAGCCGATGGTCATTTCAAGAGCAGTCGCCGTAAGGTCCGCAACCATCCCCGCTCTATAGGAAACAGTACTGCTTCCAGACTCCCCCGACTGTTAGTCAGAGTGCACAGTCGATTGGCTTACGCCGCACGATGCACAGACCGTCCAGGAGCGCCAGAAGGTTGATTCCCAGGGGAAACTAACCATGAAGCCAGAGTCCTACCCAGACTCGCACTTCATGCGTCGAGGCCGTCGGATAGGTGTTGACCCGTGAGTGTGAAAAACCCTGAGCAGAATGGGTCTTCGTGGCCAACTCAGCAAGGGCCCATTAACTCCCATTAACATAGCTATCTTCACTTTAGAGGCTGCTGTTCTGAACAGCGAGGTGGTACTGCAGCCAAACGAGTCCCGAAGGTTCCTTAGTAACGAATGCCGCCTCCTGCCGGCGCCCGCGGCGCTTCTCTTCCCAGCGATCTTGCCTTGGATAATGGGGTGGAGCAATTTGTATTTGTCATTCCTCATGGCGTGAGCGAAGTACGACATCTTCCTGTGTTTGGCGGTGTTCAGAAGTCCCATCTTCTTCTTAAGTTTGCTCAGTACTTCAATATTATTGACTCTGTCACGTCTTGAGATTTTCAAGGTACGGTATATTTTGAAAGCCTCCAACCTTTTCGTCGTGTTTTGAGTGAGAGTCTATGCTTTTAGAAGCATGGACTCTCACTCAAAGCCATAAGTAGGGCAGAGAAAATTTAACAGCGGGTTATACGAAGCCTTAAGTCGAGACTTAGATCTCTATCACACACAACTGCTCTTTTTGAATAAAGTTGAGTGAGCTATTTCAACGCGGACGTTTATTTCTTGAGCATGGTCCCCGTTCTCATTCATTTAACTTCGCAAATACTTGCTTTTTCCACCAGTTCTGTCCCTACCCAGCTTGGGATAGATATTGATAGATATGTATTTACTAGGAATAGATATTGCATATGGCGACTTTCGTGGTATAACAGTATGACGGTACTCCAAACACGTATATACGGTATAAAATAATATTATTTTACTAACGATTTTTAAAATCTTTGCATTTATTATTAAGCTATTGCATAGCTTTTATCGCGGGCCTTGGCCAGCGCGGCGACCGAATGAAGAAATTTCCTAACGAAAGTTAATGATTTTAAACTGATAATTACGTCTAAACGAGTACTGCTTACGATTCGAAAAATATATATGTTAAACAAGAACATTTTCCTAATATTCTTAGCTTTGAATATTTTAGATTTTGTTTATATTACATAGTGTAATTAATTTGTGAAATTAGGTCTAACCGAACACCAAAACGACTACTACGCAAATAATATCTGGCGTATTATTATGAAGCCTGCACCAATTTAAAGATAATTTAATTATCTATCTTTTTATCTACGATTTTTTACGAATAATCCGTTTTTTTTGCTGTATCGAATAAAAAATTCGTGCGCGGCGCTCTATCGGAAGACGTTTAAATTATTCCGAATCATTTGCTACCGCAGCCGCAAATGATTCGAAATAATTTCAACGTTTTCCGATAGAGCGCAGTTATCTGATATCAGAAAAAAAAATAATTATAATTGCATAAGTTGTTAAAAATGCTATGCCATAGCTTTACCGCGGCAGTCCCCGAGTGCCACACGTATTTTTTAAAAATATAATTTACATAAATGTGGTAAGTTTTAATTTGGTATACAGGTACCAATGCGTAATAATTACATTACATCTCTCTGGCTTTATCAGGACGACTCTCATGTAAAGGTCAACTATTCCTAACTTTAGCCATAAATTAGATTTGAAAGTATCTTTAACAAGAATGAGTAAAAACGGAGATTAAAATTTTTCAGTTTCTTGAACTTACGACTCCTCACACAAAAACTTAAAATCTGTTTAAAATCTTTAATTAAAAAATCTGTTTATAAATATTACCAATATTTTTATATAGTTCGCTTTAAATTATTTAACGTTGTATTCAAACAAGAAAACAAAAAATGTGTTTTTTTTTCTCTTTGAACTATGGTTTATCTTTATTGGTATTTTTAAATAATCATAAATTTTGAAGGCTATGCGCAACTGGAGGATGTTGGTAGATTAAAATAATATTTAAACAATATTTTCTATGGTTATAATATATAAGAATTTGAGATATTACATTCGACTACAGGCTAATTTAAAAATGTTAAAAATGACAGTAAATATGTGTTTTAGCGAAATATAGATTTCACATGCGCGACCGGAAGATATAAACCGATTTAATTTCTCTTTTACTCTCTTTTTTAGCCCTTAATTCGCAACTTTTTCGTGGTAGTACCTACGATTTAAAAACAATCATTTTTTTTTGGGCCACCCTACTGCTTAAAGCTGTAGCTCAGTAATTTCAACCGGCGCGGCGTGCCGCGAGTATCCTCTTGGTGTGCCGCCAGGTTATCATTTATTTATTCATTATCGGGTAAGGAAACGCAATTTTCACATTTGTAGACTTACTTAGCAATGAAACTTTGTGCTTGCCTATATTATAGGACCTTGCATTGAAAACTTCGATTCCCTAAGAAATACCGTAACATATTTCTAGTCATTTACCAAATTGCAAAATACTTCATGTCAAAGCGTCATCTTAGGCTTCAATTATCAGTCTGTGTCTTCCAGGAAGGTGAAACACCCTCGCTTAGTTGCCAACTGCACATTCCAGAGTTCCTAGCCTTCTCAAAAATGTATGGCTTCCTCCACCATTTAGGGTGGCTGCGCATCTCGCTGAGCCACGTTTTGCTTACCTTAATGTATGCCGCTTATGTATACCAGGGTATCATGTATGCAAGAAAAAAAATCAATACTAGTCTAAAAAAAACGGATATTCATTCGCATAACACTCGGAACAAACAAGTCTTGCGTCCTCACAAAATACGACTGAGTAACGTTAGAAATAGTTTCCTGTACCAGTCCAACCCTTTTTTATTTTATTTTATTTTTTATTTATTTTTTATTTTTTTATTTTATTTTTCTTAAAAACATACAGCATAAAAAAATACGTATAAGCATAATATATATACCAGTAACACAGCCTATGATGTTTTAAATTATTTGCTATACAAGGATTAAATATGCTAAACAATACAAAATAAATAAAACCAAAAAGAATTTAAAAGTAACAGTTAAAATCGCTAGATGCGAGTGTATGGATGTTAGTGTGTGTTTATGTGATGGAGAGCGTGTATGTGTGAGTGTGTGTATGTGTGTGTTTGTATATGTGTGTGCGTGTATGTATGTGGGTGTGTGTATCTGTAGTGCGAATGTGCATGTGAGTGCTTGTGCATGCTAATTCAATCCGATCTGATAATCAGCTTTTAACGTACCTCCTTTTAACAAAGGATCGACTATTCTGATGGTTAAATATGTCAATATCGTTAAAGCATACATTGTATGCATGCATAACGCGCGGCAATAACGAATTGGAACCATAGTTAGTGTTGAACCTTGGTACGTAAAAAGTTGAGTGAGCACGTGCGAGTCGGGAAGGCGCTCGTATGCTCACCCTACTCAGGAGGTATGAACTGTCCAACCCAGTATGAACAATTTTATGTAGAAACGACATATCTGATACTACTCGCCGGTCCTCTAATGTCTCTAAACCGTAGCGTTGCAGACCTTCAGCGTACGACAAGCCGTTGGAAAATAAGCGGTAATTTAGATGACGTATAAATCGTTTTTGAATACGTTCAATCCTCAGCTTGTATGTAGCATACTGTGGAGACCAAATATTAGAAGCAAATTCAAGCAGGCTGCTTTATTATAATAAGATTCCATTAGGCAAGCAGGCTGGCTTTATTATAATAAGATTCCATTGTGCGTCAGGGGTCTTGGAGGCGTTCATTTTTAAGAAAAAGGTCCAGGAAATTCATATCAAAGACCCAATTTATTCTAGTAGGGACTTTAACAATATTGAATTTTCTAATCTTTCATGATTACTTTTATCATAATACATGTAAAAAAAAACGACTATATATCCAATCATTTTGATAATCAGAGATGGATTATATAAATAAAATTTGTATTGACTATTTTTATTGAGGCATTTCTATTTGTAATCTTATAATTGTGGTATTTCTGATTTGATTATTTTATAACTCGAATCTTTTTATGGTCGAATCTTTTATTGCTTATGGAATTACAACCTACGGCAACACATTTAAAACTTATATATCGCGCATCACATCTCTACAACACCGTATTTTAAAAATAATAGTTCCAAACAAGATTCGAAATAAATTCAGAAACGACCAGATAGGACTTTTCGAGTATTGTGACATATTACCAGCTAATGTATTATTTATTTATAGATTGACAGTTCAATATTTCGAGACTGACGAGTTCTGAATTTATGTCCAATATAAACAAAGTACTAGACAGATACAAAATGAACGGCTACTCGTCCCTCCTTTTCGCAACTTTATGGCAAAAGAAGATTGAATTGGCTAATCCCTCATTTATTCAACAAAATTCCTCTAAAAAATGTACAAAAAAAACAAAAAAAAAAGAATTAAAAATAGCTTTAAAATATGTGAAAGTGAAACACACGTCGCACGTCACATGGAAAACTGACACAACTCAAAATTTGGTGATTTTGAGTTAATAATGCAGTTAGATGCGCAAGGTTCAATTCTATAAGGCAGAAAAGAGTCACAATTGTACTTCTAAAAACCGCCGTTGGAGAACGCTAGTGTCACTTTTCCATTTTATTATCTTTGACTCGGTTCTTCACGGATCAGTGTCACTTCTAAGTTGGTACGGGGCGGTTAGGCGTTCGGTTTGTGGAAAAGTGACACGTTTTATGTTAATACGGGTAGATTGCTAGTTCTGCTTATAGAAAAGTGTCATTTTTTGTGTTGTGACGTTCTTCTTTAAGAAGGTGAGTAAGATTTGATATCTTAATGGCTATAAATCTAAAAGTGTCCCTATTTATTATTTATGTTCGGTATATCAATTTTCAATTTAGGTACTATTTTGACTTGTGACCCGTTTTCTCAATATTTTTGTTTAAAAATAAGCTTTCAAATGAATTAAGTCTTACTTGTGAACTTTTTTTATATTCAAAGAGTGAGGTCAATCAGTTTCTCGTTGTGATATTTAGAATTATGTCCCTTTTTCTATAGAGATATTAGTAAAAACGGCTTGTATTGGCATTTTTTGTGTTGCATTACAAGTTGTAAATTTATTGTAAAAATGAAATATTAATTTGTTGTAAATATTAAGTACCAGGTAGATGGATTCCAAAAAAACAATATAAAATATGTATTACCTAGGTCACCTTATCATTGTGGACCTTTCTTTGGATCTACTTACCAAAACCTTAGAGATATTTTTTTTTCAGAGTCATCATGGCTTCAAGGGGCATGCTTATGTTGCAAGCTGCATTAAATAATACAACAGAAAACGCAATATCCAACATAATTCAAGTCGAAGAAAAAAATTATATTGTTAAGAATTTAGAAATACCTGGATGTTTTGCAGAGGGGCTAGCGGTTCATGATGAAATAGGGGAAACATCAACAGAATTTATAAATAAGAATCAGCACCCAGAAACTGAAGGACCAAGAGAAACTGGCGGCTTAAGAAATTCACTCCGGCGAATTACACCAGCAAACAAATGCAGTACCAACAATTCAGATGATGAAAGTTCATTTGATGATCCCGTTGCGGATCCTCATTACAGCAGCTCTTCCTCAAACGAATCAGAATCATCATCACAGTCTACTGCAACGTCCTCCTCATCCTCCGAAGCCGAAGATAATAGTGAGCCCCAGGTGGAAAACGCTGTCTTAAAAAAGGGCAAATCACGGGTTGCTAGGCCATCTGAATGGAAAAAGAAGAAAGCTAGTATTCTTCGTAATCTTGGGAAAGAATACGAGTCAGTGGCAAAATCCCAAAAAAAGGTAAAAGAACGTCAGATGCGTCCGCCTTGTGGTGAAAAATGCCGGCACAACTGTTCGACTAGAATACTAGAAGAGCAGAGAACCAAAATATTTGAAAATTTTTGGAAACTTGGTAATGTAACAAGACAGCGTGATTTCATTTCAAAGAGTCTTGAACAGGTTAAACCATCATTCCGTTATAAAAAACCAGGTAGTAACAGACGACTTAATAACCGCTTTTTTTTTGGAAATTGGCAACCGAAGAATACAGGTGTGCAAAGTATTTTTCAATGCAACACTTGATATCAACGATCGACCAATTAGAACAGTCATCCAAAAAACCGAAATGGGATTTGTTGACGAAGACTTTAGAGGTAGACATAAAAATCACAAGAAACTGCCATTGGATGTGAAAGAGTATGTTCGAGATCATATTAATTCGATTCCTAGAATTGAAAGCCACTACCTACGTCAACAGACAACACGACAATTCATTGATGGTGGGAAAACTATTTCCGACTTATACAGGGACTATAAAGTTTCTTGTGAGGAAAAAAACTTACAACATGTATCTTAATCAGTGTACACGTATATTTTTAACCATGAATTCAATATTTCCTTCCACGTACCGAAGAAGGATCAGTGTGAACTTTGCACTGCATTCTCAAATATTAATGCCGAAAATGTAGAAAATGCTGCTTTGAAAGAAAAGTATGATAAACACCAAAAAGAAAAAGAATTATCTCGAAAAGTAAAAGCTAAGGACAAAGAAAAGGCGAGTGAAAAATATATTGTAGCTTGCTACGATTTACAAGCTGTTTTGCCTGCTCCTCGAGGAGACGTATCCGTATTTTACTATAAATCTAAGATCAACAGCTACAAATTTACTATTTCGCAGCTGAAAACTGATGCTGTTTATTGTTTTTTCTGACACGAAGCTGAAGGTAACAGAGGTGCTATAGAAATTGATTCTTGTATTTACAAGTATTTACAGGAAATATCGGCCACTACGACAGAAGATGATCTTCAAATAGTATTTTATTCTGACAACTGCTGTGGGCAACAGAAAAACAAATTCACCATCGCAATGTATATGCATGCAGTATCAATCTTAAATATCAAATCTATAACTCACAAGTTCCTGGTCGCAGGACACACACAGAATGAGGGAGACAGTATTCATTCTGTTATAGAGAAATCTGTCAAAAGGTCGTTAAAATCTGGACCAATTTATGAGCCATATCAATATGTCTCCCTAATACGTGGAGCAAAGAAACGAGGGAAGCCTTATAAAGTCATTGAATTGACACATGAGGATTTTATCGATTTCAAGGATGCTTGTCAACGCCAGGGAAACAATTTCTCCATAACTACAGATGGACATCAAATAAAAATGACGAATATTAAAATAATTAAAGTAAAAATAGATAATCCTGGAGCTTTCTTCATCAAAACATCCTACGAAGAAGATGATTTAAAAAAAAATAGTGACGACAAAGAAACGCCAAGCATCCAGAGAGCAGTCTACAACGATGCCGTGGGAGTTAAAGCCAGCTTATACAAAAAGAATTAAAATAGCGGAGCGAAAAAAAACGATATACTGGACTTGATTAGATCCCACCATATTCCTTCTGCTTACAAGGATTTTTATATTTCAGTATTTAATTGTAATGTTTAAACTCAATTTTCTATGTTAAAAGCGAAGTTTTTAAGCTGTTAAATTACAACTTCTCACATATTATTAGTTAATTTTTTTTCCTTACCATTAGTATTGTGAAATACATTATATTAACATTAAAAATAGAAAAATACTCATATTATACTCCTTTTATTTTTATCTTTAATAATCAACAATTTTTAAAATATCTGATATTTTAGGAGGAAAAGTGACACAATTAGTGCAAATTTTGAAATTTAAGCTACCAAGGCTACTATAGTAATCAAAATTCCGTTTTTTTTTATAAATAAACGCAGAATAATATGATTTCATTACCTGCATTCTTAAAATTGTAATATTTACTAGTATTTCGAGCTTTTGGCTAGTGCAAAATGTATTATTTTTGTTTTTTCTCTCTCCTGAAAAAGTACATTTTTTGAGTTGTGTCAGTTTTCTATGTGACGTGCGACGTGTAAATGATACGAATAAGATTCATATTTCATTTTATTGGCATTTAGTACGTTCATCTTTTTATGTAAATGTTATTAAGGGGGTGGCTTTCTGTACCGACTAATCCTTACTAATGTAGCAGATAATGCAGTAGCTATATTATAATATGGTCAAAAGGGCCACTAAAGTTGCACTGAAAGCCACCCTATCATAATGTCCAGCAGGTAAGCCTTAGGCTTGGCTGGATTTTCTACAAAGCTGTATTTAAAAAAATGGTTATTAAATTTAAAAAAAAAATAACTGACAATTCGTTTTTATATTTTGACTATTTCTATTTTTCATCTATCCTACTTATTTAGATAGTTTAGAACCTCAAATAGTTTTTTAAAGGACCATATATTTTTATTGTAAATTTATTTAGTAAATGTTTTTTCCGATTAAAAAATGGTCAATCTGTATAGAAAATAATTATGCCACATATGGTATAACATATTATCTTGTATAAAGAATTTGACTATGCCAAGAGTAGGGATACCTACCAACTGGTTTATTTTATAAAATAAAAAAAATAAAAATACGTGTGGCACTCGGGGACTGCCGCGGTAATGCTATTGCATAGCATTTTTAACACCTTATGCAATTATAATTATTTATTTATTTTATTTATTTTATTTTTTCTGATATCAGATAACTGCGCTCTATCGGAAAACGTTGAAATTATTCCGAATCATTTGCGGCTGCGGTAGCAAATGATTCGGAATAATTTAAACGTCTTCCGATAGAGCGCCGTGCACGAATTTTTATTCGATGAAGCAAAAAAAACGGATTATTAGAAAAAAATCGAAGATAGATAATTAAATTATCTTTAAAATGGTGCAGGTTTCATAATAATACGTCAGATAGTATTTGCGTAGTAGTCGTTTTTGTGTTCGGTTAGACCTAATTTCACAAATTAATTACAGTATGTAATATAAACAAAATCTAAAATATTCAAAGCTAAGAATATTAGGAAAATGTTCTTGTTAAGGATATATTTTTTTCGAATCGTAAGCAGTGCTCGTTTAGACGTAATTATTAGTTTAAAATGAATAATTTTCGTTAAGAAATTTCTTCATTCGGTCGCCGCGCTGGCCTAGGCCCGCGATAAAAGCTATGCAATAGCTTAAAAATAAAAATAAAGGAACTCCTAAAATATATCAAGTTATTTTAATTCAGTTTTTTTTAGCACTATTATTACCAAAACCACAATATCATCAAATCATATGAGCAATTGGCTTCAATTGCCATAGACATAGACATGGGAGGACAATAAAGCCTCGACATTGCACTTGTTCGGGTAATGTTTGCGATCATGCATACCTGTTTCGATGATGCAGTTAACATTAGAAACAGCCGGTTGGTTCGGTTTGGCTCGTTTCTATACAGTCTAGCACCTGCATGCCGGAAACTGTTAGTGAATAATTTACAGACACAGCTGCGGTGCACCGATGCTACCCTCATGAGTCGACGTGGATTCGCAATTAACTAGAAATCGTATGAATTAGCATGCATGGCAGCTCGCGCTTACAATACGGACTAATTTAATACGCAACAGAAACCAAAACCAGAGGAAGCTACTTGCTCTAGTACCATCTTCGTGCGACCATTACAGTTTTTTTTATTCTTTGTTTTATTTAAGACTAGATGAACTTCGTACCACCTAAAATTTATTTGATTGTAACTCTTCATAAGCGTTTATTAATCCTAATCAACCTTCTAAATCCAATTCATTGATATCTATAATATGGCCGAATCATGTACGGTTTGAGTTTCGTTTGGTGATTTTTTTTGACTGTTTTTTTTTTACTTTTTCGACTTTTTTGACTTTTTTTAACTTCTTTGACTTTCCGACTTTTTCGACTTTTTTTACTTTTTTGACTTATCGAAATTTTACACATTGTACGGAATGCATAACAGTTATGGATAGCGCAGCTGTCAAACAATACTATCGCTGCGATAGCCATCTAGAAAGTGGCTAATGTTCCCAAAATGAACAATTTCGAAGTTTTCGGTTTTCAGTTCTTTCTTTGAGTTTTTCCTAAATATTATTTTTTATAAACCACCCCTGAATCAAGGCAAACAAATTTAAAGAAAAATATTCAAATCGGTCGAGTCATTTCCGAGATCTTGCGAGACTAACGCACGGCGATTCATTTTTATATATATATAGATGTATTATTGCAATTTTACAAATTACTGATCTAACGCTAACTAGTGGAAAAGTTTGTTGTTAAATATTGTCATAGTCAAGAGTCTTTTATTCATTCCAAATGGCAAAAACATTTGGATATGTGATAATAATAAACATTTAAAATACAAATAAACAGAAACACGAATAAAATAGATAAATAGATAGGCATTCTTTGATGCACATTTCAAGACAAAATATGCGAACAACATGCGAACTTATTGGCTAAATTACAATCTCTTACAGTCAATCTTCGTGAAAGTGATTTTTTTAGGTGGTAGTAAAGTAAAAATATCCACATCTCCCTCTTCCCGATAGCGAATGTGTATTCGTCCAAAACTTTATATTTCCATAGAACTTAAGTAACTATTTAAGCACTCGAGATAAAAAATAACGGAAAAAGAAGAATATTTTCGTCCAAAATATTATACACTTCGAGTACATGGATATCTATTTAAAAAAAAAAAGAGGAAAAGGAAACAGAAGAGTAAAATGATTTTTCTTGTTCTTCTTTACCCTCACCCCATTGTACATCCATCTCCAACCCCCCTTCCACCTTCAACCCTCTAAACTTTAAACATTCTTAATACTTCTAGCTCTATTTTCTTCGAAGTTAAAGCATTCTAGATAAGGGGGAATAGGAACCCACGGAAGAAGAGGAATATCAGAGGAAGAAGTACATTTTCGTCACCCTCAACCCACAACCAACCCCCCACACCCCCCTAAAAGCAAATCTAGTATTTCCGAGGTGTTAAAATATAAATTTTGTAATATGGTTAGTTTTTCGGCTAGCCTCGGGCGGCTCGAAGTTATTATTTGATTAAATTTTAGGGTCGTATTTGTTTTGTGGCTTGAATAAGACCAAAATTTAAAAATGTGGTTTTGACCCTACGACGCATCTGTGTACCAAATTTTAGGTCTCTAAGTTCAATATTTCAAGATTGAAGTAGGTATGACTACCGCGCCCCCTGGTGGACCGATCTGAACCACAATGCCAACTCATGCCATGACCAAATGATGCCTGAATGCCAAATTTCAGCTCAATCGGACGAAGGTTTTGGGCGCTATCGTGGAGGAATACACAGACAGACAGACAGACAGACACACAGACACACACAGATACACAGAAGTTCGTCCACAATGTTTTTCTTGCCATGAAAGTAAAATTATTTTTTTAAAAACTACTTCTGAACAAGAAGAAGAAGAATAAGAACAAAAAGAAGAAGGAGCAGAATCCTCTTTCTCAGCCCGGATTTTTTCCGGCTTACCCTATTCATTCCGCACCTCCACCCGGACTCGTTTCGAATTACTCTACTCATACTGCACCTCCGCCCAAACCTGCCCCGACTTACCCTACTAATTCCGCACCTCCGCCCAAACTTGCTCCAACTTACCTTACTCATTCCGCACTCCGCCCAAACTTGCTCCAACTTACCCTACTCATTTCGCATCTTCTCCCAAAACTTGCTCCGATTTACCCTACTCAATTCGCACATCCGCTCAAACTTGCAGTCGGAATAGTTACCCACGGAAAACATAATATTATCGGAGGAAGAAGAATACTTTCGCCCCCACCTCCAGCCTCTTCCACCTTTCGACAGTAAATCTAGTATTTTTGTAGTATTTCCGTGGTATTAAAATGGGTATTTACCAATATGGTTTGTTTCTCGGCTAACCTTAGTCGGCTCGACGTTATTATTTGATTAAAATGTGTGTTGGTTTTTTTGTATCGCTTGTATAAGACATATTGAAACCAAATGGATGTAAATGTTAGAGTTCCCAGTTTTTAAAATTAATTAATAGTTTTAAAAAAACACCTAAAACACGCTTTTGGGCTATGATACGATATTCACATACACACGGCTATGATACGATATTCTATCATGGAATGCCAGTGCCTATCTTCCGGCTTCATCATCAGACCTTGAAACCTAATCGTGGTCAAAGTTCATTCCAAGACTTTTCTAACAAGTCCAAACACAGCTATGATACGATGTTCCATCATGAAGTTCCAGTTCATATCTTCCGACTCCATCATCAGATCAGTTCGACAGTACCATATTATTGTATTGTCATCAGAACTACATACAGATGCCAATTTTCATGACACTACGATCCTTGGAAGATAGTTAAATTAGTTACCTTAGATTCCATTACATAGTTAGTTACATACAGCTCGACCTAATAAAAGCGTGTTAAAAATATATATCATCCCTATTGGTTAGGGTGTATGTATAGCCGGTATGCACGTGAGACAGTATTATGGAAAGGTTGCTTTTGTCTGCCAAATGAGAATGTGAAATATTAAGTGCTGCTCAGTCTTCTGTATGGTGCGTTGAAATTTAACGCCCCTAATAAATCTTGTGAGTCTATCCTGCTGTTAAGGAGTTTGTGCAAAAACATTAGCCTTATGTTAAAATATTAATTTTTGAATAGAGTAACCAAACCTATGGGGTAATCATATAAAATATATCAAACAATAGTAACGGCACGTTAAATTTTAATAATTTTACTGAGTAAAAAGCTAAACAGAAAAATAATGGAGAATTACCTACAAACAAAAATTATATTATAGAATCTATAATGCTCGTTCACTTTTTAATACCAGCATCTGTTCAATAATCAAATCAAATCAAATCAAATAATTTATTTTCCTAAAAACTAATACATAGTTGTATAGACAGTTGTATTACATTAACCCTTGGAGTAAATGGGTATTTTCATGGATGCATCTGTCTCTTTTGCAGGATTTTCGGCGACATCGACCTTAAAGTACTATAACTACGAAACTACTACACCAATCATAAAAAGAACAACTGCACAATGATTGCATTGAAATTTCGAATATAGAATATTGAAATATCATTTTGTAAAACAATTAGATAATTATGAATAAATATGAGAACGTCAAAGAAGTGAAAAAAACGCGGAACCAGATCTGGTCGTATCATACTCAACGGATAATTGTTTCAGAACCAGATTTGGTCGTATCATACTCAAGGGGTTAATGTTTGGCCGTGATATGATTGAATTCTTCATTAGTGATCAGATCCTTCTATATCAAATATAAAAACAGAAAAATTAGAAATACAAAATTACAACAATAAAATGGTGCATTAACATTAGAAAATGCAAGTTTAATATTATAAAATATCTCCGATTATCAGAATGATTGGAATTAGATTTAAAAAAATAAAATAACAAAAAACTAACGAAAAAAGTCAATACTGTCAGTCAGTAATTGAATAATTTTGGTTCTTAATATGAATATCCTATGCCTTTGTTTAAAAATAAAATAGAACCTTGTTTTAAAGAAGGTTGGGCTGATACAGGAAACTATGTCTAAGTTTACTTAGTCGCACTTTGAATGATCACGTTTCTTCCGCATGTTAATCGAACTGTTTATAATTTGTGAAATCCAAATATAGTATTCAATTGAACCCTTTGAAGTCAATCAAATAAATCAAATAATTTATTGTCCTAAAAACTAATACATAGTTGTATAGGCCGTTGTATTATATTTACATTTGGCCGTGATATGATTGAATTCGTCATTAATGATCAAATTCTTCTATTAATAATCAAATCATAAAAGGTTACTCGTAAGAATAAAGAAGGTATTATTGTAGAATTAAATCGAGTCTCACCATTTAGTTTACTAGATAAAGAACACCGAGTAATTAATTCTTTAAAATACCGATAAACAATTTTTTTTAGTATAAAATTAATAAATGTAATGTCAAAAATAGCAAAAAAAAATATGTGACGATTGTCAAAAAGTAAAATAAAATGTCTTATTGATTATATTGCAAATAACAATAGTCAAGGTTTAATTAATATGTGCCTACTTAATAATATAAATAATCAATACATGTTAGTCAAATTGAAAATCGATTAAAACCTATTACAGAAAGAGATATAGTCGAGATGCACACAGTTTTTAGATATGTTAATGTCGTACAATTCTCTTTTAATGAGATATAATTTGAGTTTATTTTTAAATTGGGGCATTTTTCCTCAGCAGCATATTTTTTTTAATACCAGAGGGTAGCTTATTGTAGCATATAATTCCGACGTAGTTCGTATCCCTTTTAAAAAAGTCACCCATTGCTTATTACCAAAGGAGTCCTACGAGGATCCATTCTAGGACGTTTCTCTTGCTATTATATACCAATGACACATGCCGATATGTTTATTTAAAAAATTATAATATTACTTGCTCCGCAGATATTTTTTTATAGGACTGAGTAATCATAAAAACCCAATACTTAACCTATTTAGAATTATTAGAGCCATCTTGCGCATTTTTTTTAAATAGGCTGATTACATAACTGCTATTTATTCAATGTTTAAAATATTAAAATTGTTAAAAATGTTTAAAATTGTTTTAAATTATTCTTGAATTACCTAAATAAATAAAATAAAAATAAATAACAGAAATATTTCGGAGAATTAGAATGCTATCTATTAGTATATCTGAACTTTAAAGTTGGTAATTAATACGTATTGATACCTGTATACCTAATTAAAGATTGACGTGTTTATGTAAATAATACTAAAATAATAAGAGTTATGATTTAAAAATTCGTTTGTTATTATAATAATATTTTATACCGTATAGGCGAGTTAAAAGAGACATTTACAGTTCGCCGCTACCATAGTGTTCTATCACGAAAGTCGCAATATTAAACATAATGATAGAAAATTAATTAATTTTAGGTACCATCTACCAAAAATTTAATCAATGAGATAAATCCCGCTTGCCAAATCGTAGTACGTAGTTGAGCAGTCTAATACGTCATATATTCAATGATATCAGCAAATTTAATATAATATTATTTCACTAGGGACCATTAAAATAGGTTTATTAAATAAATGAAATTCCCATTTCAATTTTTTGACATTGTTAAAGTTTCAGAGACCTTTGATCATAATGTAAGTTTCTGGTTTGTAATATATAAGATCAGATATTAGACTTATTGAAAGTGGCCTGGTCTCCCGTTTATGATGCTGTGCGAAGACCAGGTTCCCATTCTTGAGTCGATTGTTACCTCAGCCAAACAGAGAGTAGTTCAGCACAAATATAATGAACTTTATAAATAAGCTAATGTCCTTGATTGTAGGCAACTTTTTCTAAAAACTTCCCTCTTAAGGTTATTTTTGAACAATAACTCAAATCTAGGAATAATTTAGTACCGTAAAACCAACAAGACAAGTTATACAAAATAGCCTTATAATACCCAGAATGAAAACATTATTTGGACAAAGACATTACTCTTTCATTGCGCCGAGATTTTACAATCTGATCAATATGGAAATAAAAATGAATTTAGGGAATTCAAAAATAAATTAAAGAAATGGTTATCGAATCATGACAGACTAACCGTACATCAAATGTTAGAAATAATAGTTTAATAAAACTAAGGTGCACAAATTTAAACATATTTTTAAACATGTATGTATGTTGAATATATTTTAACATTGAACTAACTATGTTATATATTATTTTGACAATGAATTGTACTTTTTTTGACTAGATAATTTTATATTATATCCTTTATTACTTTTAACATATATTAAATATTAATGCTGTGTGTTTCTTTTCTCACATATAATTTTATTTATAATATTTAATCGAATTTTATATTATATTTATTGCCGATTATATAATGGAATTGCATTTTATTTATTATATTATTATTATTATTTTTTTTTTTTAGAAGGCCACAGTTTAGGGCAATTTAGTGTTATTAGCTTTTTACTAAAACTTGTACATCTGTAAGCAATCAAGCTCAAGCAAACTTGATTGTAATATTAGAGTCCTGTCCACCCTAGAATGGGCTAGTCCCAGTTGGGTGACAGAATCAAATAAGCAAAAGGTTAAGGTTTTGCCATTCGGTTCCTGTTATTTTTGTAAGCAAATCAATGTTTTATGGTAATTAATTCCTAAATAAAAATAAGTATTAGTATTCAAACAATTTATTATCTATTAATTAATGTACACAGAGACTCTTACCTGCATAGTTAGATCGAGTGAAAAGAGTGATTTTATACAGGAAATGTCGCCATTTATATACCCAACATTCTGACATCAAAATGTTAGAAAATACCTAAGAATATACGTTTCGTGGAATGACAGACAAAAATAATTATTTATCGCTGATGCCGAAACACACTTCAATTTCTTGTTAATTATATAGTTAATAATGTCAGACAAAAATTCGTGTGAAAAATGTTACACATGCTTTATTAAAAGTAGTCGTTTAATTGAAGATGCTACGCCGTTACAGACTTATATACTTTTATTAAGCTATTCCATAGCTTTTATCGCGGGCCTAGGCCAGCGCGGCGACCGAATGAAGAAATTTCTTAACGAAAATGAATGATTTTAAACTGATAATTACGTCTAAACGAGTACTGCTTACGATTCGAAAAATATATATGTTAAACAAGAACATTTTCCTAATATTCTTAGCTTTGAATATATTAGATTTTGTTTATATTACATAGTGTAATTAATTTGTGAAATTAGGTCTAACCGAACACAAAAACGACTACTACGCAAATACTATCTGGCGTATTATTATGAAACCTGCACCATTTTAAAGATAATTTAATTATCTATCTTTTTATCTACGAATTTTTTTCGAATAATCCGTTTTTTTTTGCTTTATCGAATAAAAAATTGGTGCGCGGTGCTCTATCGGAAGACGTTTAAATTATTATTCCGAATTATTTGCTTCCGCAGCCGCAAATGATTCGGAATAATTTCAACGTTTTCCGATAGAGCGCAGTTATCTGATATCAGAAAAAATAAAATAAATAAATAATTATAATTGCATAGGTTGTTAAAAATGCTATGCAATAGCTTTACCGCGGCAGTCCCCGAGTGCCACACGTTTTTTTTTTTTAAGCTATTGCATAGCTTTTATCGCGGGCCTTAGGCCAGCGCGGCGACCGAATGAAGAAATTTCTTAACGAAAATTAATGATTTTAAACTGATAATTACGTCTAAATGAGTACTGCTTACGATTGGAAAAAAATATATGTTAAACAAGAACATTTTCCTAATATTCCTAGCTTTGAATATTTTAGATTTTGTTTATGTTACATAGTGTAATTAATTTGTGAAATTAGGTCTAACAGAACACAAAAACGACTACTACACAAATACTATCTGGCGTATTATTATGAAACCTGCACCATTTTAAAGATAATTTAATTATCTATCTTTTTATCTACGATTTTTTTCGAATAATCCGTTTTTTTTGCTTTATCGAATAAAAACTCGTGCGCGGTGCTCTTTCGGAAGACGTTTAAATTATTCCGAATCATTTGATTCCGTAGCCGCAAATGATTCGGAATAATTTCAACGTTTTCCGATAGAGCGCAGTTATCTGATATCAGAAAAAATAAAATAAATAAATAATTATAATTGCATAGGTTGTTAAAAATGCTATGCAATAGCTTTACCGCGGCAGTCCCCGAGTGCCACACGTTTTTTTTTTTTAAGCTATTGCATAGCTTTTATCGCGGGCCTTAGGCCAGCGCGGCGACCGAATGAAGAAATTTCTTAACGAAAATTAATGATTTTAAACTGATAATTACGTCTAAATGAGTACTGCTTACGATTGGAAAAAAATATATGTTAAACAAGAACATTTTCCTAATATTCTTAGCTTTGAATATTTTAGATTTTGTTTATATTACATAGTGTAACTAATTTGTGAAATTACGTCTAACCGAACACAAAAACGACTACTACGCAAATACTATCTGGCGTATTATTATGAAACCTGCACCATTTTAAAGATAATTTAAATATCTATCTTTTTATCTACGATTTTTTTCGAATAATCCGTTTTTTTTGCTTTATCGAATAAAAACTCGTGCGCGGTGCTCTTTCGGAAGAGGTTTAAATTATTCCGAATCATTTGATTCCGCAGCCGCAAATGATTCGGAATAATTTCAACGTTTTCCGATAGAGCGCAGTTATCTGATATAAGAAAAAATAAAATAAATAAATAATTATAATTGCATAAGTTGTTAAAAATGCTATGCAATAGCTTTACCGCGGCAGTCCCCGAGTGCCACACGTATTTTTTTTTTTTTAAGCTATTGCATAGCTTTTATCGCGGGCCTAGGCCAGCGCGGCGACCGAATGAAGAAATTTCTTAACGAAAATGAATGATTTTAAACTGATAATTACGTCTAAACGAGTACTGCTTACGATTCGAAAAATATATATGTTAAACAAGAACATTTTCCTAATATTCTTAGCTTTGAATATATTAGATTTTGTTTATATTACATAGTGTAATTAATTTGTGAAATTAGGTCTAACCGAACACAAAAACGACTACTACGCAAATACTATCTGGCGTATTATTATGAAACCTGCACCATTTTAAAGATAATTTAATTATCTATCTTTTTATCTACGAATTTTTTTCGAATAATCCGTTTTTTTTTGCTTTATCGAATAAAAAATTGGTGCGCGGTGCTCTATCGGAAGACGTTTAAATTATTATTCCGAGTTATTTGCTTCCGCAGCCGCAAATGATTCGGAATAATTTCAACGTTTTCCGATAGAGCGCAGTTATCTGATATCAGAAAAAATAAAATAAATAAATAATTATAATTGCATAGGTTGTTAAAAATGCTATGCAATAGCTTTACCGCGGCAGTCCCCGAGTGCCACACGTTTTTTTTTTTTAAGCTATTGCATAGCTTTTATCGCGGGCCTTAGGCCAGCGCGGCGACCGAATGAAGAAATTTCTTAACGAAAATTAATGATTTTAAACTGATAATTACGTCTAAATGAGTACTGCTTACGATTGGAAAAAAATATATGTTAAACAAGAACATTTTCCTAATATTCCTAGCTTTGAATATTTTAGATTTTGTTTATGTTACATAGTGTAATTAATTTGTGAAATTAGGTCTAACAGAACACAAAAACGACTACTACACAAATACTATCTGGCGTATTATTATGAAACCTGCACCATTTTAAAGATAATTTAATTATCTATCTTTTTATCTACGATTTTTTTCGAATAATCGGTTTTTTTTTGCTTTATCGAATAAAAACTCGTGCGCGGTGCTCTTTCGGAAGACGTTTAAATTATTCCGAATCATTTGATTCCGCAGCCGCAAATGATTCGGAATAATTTCAACGTTTACCGACAGAGCGCAGTTATCTGATATAAGAAAAAATAAAATAAATAAATAATTATAATTGCATAAGTTGTTAAAAATGCTATGCAATAGCTTTACCGCGGCAGTCCCCGAGTGCCACACGTATTTTTTTTTTTTTAAGCTATTGCATAGCTTTTATCGCGGGCCTAGGCCAGCGCGGCGACCGAATGAAGAAATTTCTTAACGAAAATGAATGATTTTAAACTGATAATTACGTCTAAACGAGTACTGCTTACGATTCGAAAAATATATATGTTAAACAAGAACATTTTCCTAATATTCTTAGCTTTGAATATATTAGATTTTGTTTATATTACATAGTGTAATTAATTTGTGAAATTAGGTCTAACCGAACACAAAAACGACTACTACGCAAATACTATCTGGCGTATTATTATGAAACCTGCACCATTTTAAAGATAATTTAATTATCTATCTTTTTATCTACGAATTTTTTTCGAATAATCCGTTTTTTTTTGCTTTATCGAATAAAAAATTGGTGCGCGGTGCTCTATCGGAAGACGTTTAAATTATTATTCCGAATTATTTGCTTCCGCAGCCGCAAATGATTCGGAATAATTTCAACGTTTTCCGATAGAGCGCAGTTATCTGATATCAGAAAAAATAAAATAAATAAATAATTATAATTGCATAGGTTGTTAAAAATTCTATGCAATAGCTTTACCGCGGCAGTCCCCGAGTGCCACACGTTTTTTTTTTTTAAGCTATTGCATAGCTTTTATCGCGGGCCTTAGGCCAGCGCGGCGACCGAATGAAGAAATTTCTTAACGAAAATTAATGATTTTAAACTGATAATTACGTCTAAATGAGTACTGCTTACGATTGGAAAAAAATATATGTTAAACAAGAACATTTTCCTAATATTCCTAGCTTTGAATATTTTAGATTTTGTTTATGTTACATAGTGTAATTAATTTGTGAAATTAGGTCTAACAGAACACAAAAACGACTACTACACAAATACTATCTGGCGTATTATTATGAAACCTGCACCATTTTAAAGATAATTTAATTATCTATCTTTTTATCTACGATTTTTTTCGAATAATCCGTTTTTTTTGCTTTATCGAATAAAAAATTCGTGCGCGGCGCCCTATCGGAAGACGTTTAAATTATTCCGAATCATTTGCTTTCGCAGCCGCAAATGATTCGAAATAATTTTAACGTTTTCCGATAGAGCGCAGTTATCTGATATCAGAAAAAATAAAATAAATAAATAATTATAATTGCATAAGTTGTTAAAAATGCTATGCAATAGCTTTACCGCGGCAGTCCCCGAGTGCCACACGTATTTTTTATTGTATTATTATTAAGGAAACAAACAGGTTTTACAAAACATTGGGTACAAAATTATTAAGTTTCATAGATAATGCTAATAACATTTTTCCACTTAAATATTAATAATTTAAACACTTAACAGTTTCCTATAAAGAATACACTCACATGAAAGAAGGTGGGAATTGGGAAGGGGGGAGTCATATAAGTAAATACAATTTTATGTGAATACAGGTTCCATAATGTATACATATTATTGTCATACATATTATTTAAATATATTCTTGAATACATATTATTAAAATTATATTATATAGTGCGATTACAATGATACGTCAACACCGTCATTAATTATTGCTTTTTTAAGAGCGATATATGACGAATTGAATACGTCAATATCGCCGAGCTGCTTATTATAAATTTTACATATTCTATAAATAAAACAATTTTGGGCATAATTAGTGCCAATCTGCGGTAGGTGGAACAACTTCGTTTGGCGAGTGAGTCGCGATGGTACACGAAAAGATACCATTCCAAGAAGATCCGAACAATCAATGTAACCTGTCAACAATTTATGAAAAAACACCACATCTGCATATTTTCTCCTTGATTGTAGTGATTGAAGACCATGAAAGCTAGCTGCTTCGCTGTAATTGGGAAAGGACAATTAGAAACGATAATTCAAATGATTTAAGAACAAATTTTGAATACGTTCAATTCTTTTTACGTGAACATTATAGCTTGGAGACCATATTTGAGACGCATATTCGAGGTGACTGCGGACGAATACGTTGTATAAGAGTAAGAGAGAATGTTTAACTGAGAACTGTTGCATATTATAGTATGTTGAATATCGAAGTACGAATCCTAACATACCAACTATAATATGCTTTTTTAGTGATGTTATCTATGTGATAGTTAAATAATAACTTACTATCTAACAAAACACCTAGATCCCGGATACTTGTAATATTGTATTTCAAAGTAATATTGTATTTAGTTTTTCCATGATAATTTTAAATGACTATTATAGGTATGTGAGCGTCATATCAATATGTAATTGATTTATATATGTATATTATTTTAGTTTTTATTTTATTTATTTTGGTTTTATTATTATTTTCGTAAAAATATATGTATGTGTATGTGTGCATATATGGATATATATTTTATCTATAGATGTATATAAGTATCTATCCATATTTGTATATGCGTAAATATTTGTAGTTTTAAAAATAAGTACTAACTGTAGATTAAGTTGACAGTGCACACTTAATATCATCATTAAAAGTCTGCCTTAGAACAGGCCTAGGCCTAGTTAGGCGACTGTGTCAATCATAAAAATAATGTCGCATCAATTTCTTGCTAACATCTTAATCAAATATGACATTAACTTTTTACTAGATGTGTTACTACTAAATAAATAAATAAATAAATAAATAAAGTATATGCCCTTACAATTTATACTTTTTTTGTATTCGCTGGAATCATTGAAAAACGCAGTCTACCTTAGGCTCCTAGTCAATGGAGCGTATTCACCGCTGATTCAAGGCTCGTAAATCGTGTGCCTCTAAGTTTCTCGTTAGGTAACTAGAATAAGTCGCAAGATGCGAGATCTAGGTTGTATGGTGGATGCGTCATTTGAAGCCTTTAAATAAGCTTTAATTACTTTAGTGAAACGTCAAATATATCAATAGTCACCGAAGCGATCGTTCGTTGGCGACGAGCGCGGGTACTGAGAATGCAACGCATTAAACGTGTTCGATTTAATCGTTTACTCAAATATACTGACTGGCAAAAATTCAACGTGATTTTGGCCTAACGTACCAAAGCACCTGCGTACCGAATTTCAATCCAATAAGTCGAATATTACGGGATTAAAATATGATTAATGTTAACCGATTTCAGCTACATCCTTTTTAACAATTGTCATGATCTAATGATGAATTTCAGCTCAATCAGATCGAGTTTTTGGGCGGTATCTTGCAAGAATACATGCATACACACATAGAGACAGATATACAAACAGGCTTCCATCTAAAAATAATATTCAGGGGGGCGTAACTAAATAAATAATAATTTCAAGGGGGCGCACAAAACGTATATTATTAATAATAATAAAACAATTTAAAAAAAGGCGAGCTTAGAGCCTTGCGGAAATGTTTAGCAGTCGTATATACCTTAAGTACTAGTTTCTCGTTGGCGATACAAAATAGAATTAATAGTATAAAATAGACAGAAAGCTACAAAAAAATATAACATAATATAAAAAAACAGGTTATTAAAACTATATAATAAGGTAGATTAAAGGAAAGCGACAATTAGATTTGCCGACTACAACGGGCGAAACCGTCACCTCAGAAAGTTTTAACCATATTATATCGTTCTATCTCCCGTGAGGTTAACGTAGAAGACTTTGGACAAAACAGTCCACCGTCTAGTTCAGCAACATGTCCGTAAGAAGCCAACGCTTTACCGCGACATAACCAGGTTAAGCGGTGCGGGCAGACACTCGCGCCCTTACTGACAGACACCCGCGTGCTTTCATTCGAAGATGGCTTATGGTATCCTAACATGGGGTAATGCACCAGATAGCCATCGTATTTTTATACTGCAAAAGCAAGCTCTCAGAACGATATTTGGGTTAAAAAGAGACGACCACTGTGCTCCGATCTTTAAAAATAAAAAAATATTAACATTTCAATCTGAATTTATATATCAGTGCATAATTTATGCGAAAGCAAATTTGAAAAACGAGGAAAAGCATTCGAGTCTGCATGAACATAACACTCGCAATAAAAATAATGCAGTAATCCCCAAAGTTCGGCTTTCTTTATACCAGAGATCATATTTATATTTGGGGTTTAAATTTTTTAACTCATTGCCAGCAGAAATTAAAATACTTCAAGAGGTTGCATTTAAGAAATGCATAAAAAGAAACTTAGCCATGCATGCTCTCTATAATTTTGATGAATTTGACAAGGCCGTCTTAGTTTTTAAAAAATAATTAGCTTTTATTAAATTTGTTCTGGATTTTGTCACCGTAGTTTTGATTTTGTTGTAAAACTTGTTGTTTATTAACTGATTATTTTAAAATTTCTTGATTGACTATTTTTAAAACTTATTGATAGATTATTTAAAAATGTTGTTTACATTTTTTTTTTGTTATTTGAGTCTGTAAGATTGAATTTTTATAGTTGAACCGATACGGTCTTGCCTTTACATATAAAAATATATGTACATGTAATGAAGTTGTAATAATTTCTAGAAAATGTAAAATGACGTATTCCACAGTATGTACTTTTTGGAATTAATAAAATATGACTATGACTATGACTATGACTACTACCAGTTGCAACCAGATTACTCCGGTCTCCCGACTGGCTATGGGTTCGAGATCGCTTGCGCGGTCCTCTCCCTTACGTGGTGGTGAAACGGTGTCTACCGATTCTATCGCGGACCACGGCGTCCTTTATCCGGCTTTCACCCGTAATCGGGTAGCCGATTGGTCGTTTTAAGAGCAGTCGCAGTAAGATGAACAACTACCCCTGCTCTATAGCAGACAGTACTGTTTCCAGAGTCCCACGACTGTCAGTCAGCACAATCGATTGGCTGACGTCGCAAAGTGCGCAAACCGTCCAGGAGCGCCAGAAGGTTGAATGCTAGCGGAAACTGGCCCGAATTCCAGAGTCCTACCATGGCTCGTACTTCTACGTGGAGGCCGCCAGATGGATGTTGACCCGTGAGTAACAACGACCCTGAACGCATGGGTCTTAGTGGCTAAAATGCAACAGGGCTCATAAACTCTCCGATGAAAGAGACCTCTGCTGTCAGATTGATGAGGTGGGCGTCGCCATAATGAAGTAAGAAAGTAGGAAAAGCTGGCAATATTGGCAGATTGCCTCTTTACTTTTCTCTGGGAGAACATTTCTTTGTAGCCACTTCAGCGAATGACATCTTTTGAAGATATTTCTTCTCATCTCCCTAATATGATGGTGCCAAAATAGTTTTTGATCGAAATGGACATCAAAGTTCTTAATCTGTATGCTATACGGAATCTCCGCCGTTTCTACGCATTCTTTGTCAAATATTTCATATCTATCTCTGAGGTGTAGAATCTGTTACCGATTATGATCGCTTGTGTTTTAGAGAGATTTAAAAGCAAGATATTGCTGCGTTCATCTCGACTTTTTTACCTCGTTCACAATACTTTCCGTCCTTGAGAGTTGATGAGCCGGGAAAGTAAAACTATTAATGAGATGTAGATAAGCAACCCTTTTAATAACCTGGTCGAATTAGGGAGTATGTTTTTCACATTTTCAGTCTATAAGTCCAATATTTTGATATTTAAATATGACGCATCGAACGATTTCAATCACAACCTAAATAACCCTTCTTCTTCTTATAGTGCCTCTCCTAAAGGAGGTTGGCTGTCGGCTCTCTGAATTTTTCTCTTTCTTGGGTCAAGCGAAATAGTTCTTCTACGCTTTAGGTGTTTGTCACTCTCGAAAGTTGCAGAGCTAAGAGTTTTTCTTCTTCCAGCCCGTCGTTTACCGCAAACTTTCCCCATAATAATGAGCTGAAGCAGTTGGTATTGCTCATGTCTCAGCACGTGGCCCAGGTACGCCACTTTCCTTAGCTTTATTATGGGTAAAAGTTCGCGATATCTACCGACAAGTTGGAGTACTCTAACATTAGGAACTCTCTGGATCCAGCTAATGCGAAGCATTCTCCGGTTACACCACATCTCAAATGCTTCAAGACGCTTCTGGGTGTCAGCTTTCAGGGTCCAAGCTTCGCTACCATAAAACACCACATGCCACACATGGCAATGGAGAATTCGTATTAGGAGCTTGATGTCAACTTTCCGGCCGCATATTACCTTTTCCATTTTCTTAAAGGATGCTCAGGCGTTTTCAATCCGGGTACGAATTTCTTGTTCGCAGTCCCATTCTTCGTTTACCCATGCACCGAGGTATTTGTACTGCGAACTCGCTCTAAATCCGAACCTGACAGTTTGATTCTGGGGTTTAGGTCTTTGTTCTTTGATATGACAAAAAATTTGGTCTTTGAGGCATTCATGTTTAGCCCTGCATTCTGACTGCATTCATGTAATCTGTCTTATATAAGTTGTAAGTCTTGTTCTGTTGAGGCTATCAGAACGGTGTTGTCTGCGTATCTTAGGTTGTTAATAACTTTACCATTTATCTTGAAACCAATCTCCAGGCCTTCTAAAGCTTCTGTTATTATGGCTTCAGAGTATAGGTTGAAAAGTAAGGGCGACAGAATGGATCCCTGTTGAACCCTGCGGCAAATATCAGCTTGTTCGGTTTCTGAGTTGTGTACCCTTATAGTGGCATTTTGGTTCCAAAACAAGTTTGTAATGATTCTGAGGTGTTTGTTATTTAAGCCGGCATCATTCAATCGCTCCATAAGAATGTCATGTCTAATGCGATCAAAGGCCTTCTCGTAGTCTATGAAACACAAGATGATGTCAGTTTGATGTCTTGGAATTTTTGTACTAACACATTATAAGACCTAATAGTGCCTTACGTGTACCCATACCGGAGCGGAATACAAACTGACTCTCGCCTAGTTGTTCATTACATTGCCGTCACATTTCCGTATAACTCTTGCCATGACTAAATGATGTCTCCCTGGCAAATTTCAGCTCAAATGGATTAACTGTTTTGGCGCTATCGTAGAGGCCTACATACAGGCACATAGACAAACAGACAGATGCCCATTTGGAAATGGTCTTAATTGTTTCAGGGGGCTCAACATAAATATGTGGCCCACAAAAAAAAAACCTTTGTCGTTGATTGGTGGGCTGGGGTAGTAGAATGTAAGGGGCCTAAAAAAAATTGATTGGTCTTTTTTTTAAACTTCTGGGGCGTGGTTCGATTTATTTGATTTTAAAACTGACCTTACCGCAATGAAGTGACTTCTGCTTTTAAATTTTACATATAAAATCAGCCACCGCATTTTTACTCCCCATGCGGTTTCAAACCATTAGGTCTGGAATTTCACGGAGAGGAATTTTATTAACGCCGGTTCACCCCACGGCGTAATTCCGCGCATATTTTAAATATTGAAATCGCTGTAAAACGCTAAATTTCCTTTTAATATCAATCGATGCAACGGAAACGAGCTCACTGGTGTATAAAGAAATAAATACCTTTACGGTCTACTCTTGGCAAGGCCATAAATCTCTAATTACTAAATAAATATATATAAATTTATATAAATATAAATATAAATGTAAATGTGCGCCGCTCTATAGTAATCCGCTCTATAGTAATAATATAGATCTATAGTAAACCCCGCTCTATGTAAATGTAAATGTGTGTGTAAATATAAATTTATATACATTTTGCCGTAGGTAACCCGAGCTGGTCGCCTCACATTCGAGGGGAGACTACTGTTTCTATGTTATTATTACACCTGAATTATTAGAGCAATAATTTATTTATTGCTTCTTTTGGTTACAGCCTAAAAATAGTTTTCCATTTCGCCACAAAGATGGCGTTTGCATGCCCAGTGTAGCAAAACTTATAACATGACCTAAATATACAAAACTCGACTACTTACGTTAAATTTGTGTATTTATACCTGTAACGGGCCTTAAGTCCATACCTGTAACGGGCCTTAAGTCCGATCAACAAATGCATCGATTTCCAGTGAAAGCCACAGACACAATTCAGCTATTATTTTGACTCGTGCAGCTTTGAATCAGCACGATGAAACAATACTTTTACTCGGAATATTTTTGGATTGCATCATTTCACGGCCTATATAAACCGGCGAAAAAGCAACCAAATTATCATTCCCCGAGTGATCACTTTCCCCCAAGGTTGCGACGGCATTCGGCAATCTCTCTCACGAGTTAGGTCAACGAATCCGGCTCTTTGGTTTCCTTTCCGCATTCTCCCTGAGTCTCGAAGCACCAGTCTGTAATCCCACAGACTCGAGCCGTGCCCAGTACAAGATACTAGGAGCACACGCACAATCCTCATCCACTATTCCCACATAACCTCCGTCGCGCAACCCTCGCGTCTCGATAAAGTAATCCGGGCACTCGTTACTTCGACAAGCGTTATAACTGGCGATATTCAAACCTTCGATCAATAAATTCCTTCTACTTCATTCAAAACCGCCTTTCAATACAGAGATAACTCGTAAGTTGATACCACCACCTCACACCGAACAATTTGGAGTCTTGTGAGGGGTGGTCCCTCACATCCCTTATGGTTATTTATAATTAAAAGCCTAAATGTAAAATTTAATAATTATACTCTTTTAAATTGGCACGTCGATTTTTAAATTGGTTGAGATAGTCGGACTGTACCGCTGTCAAATGATATGATGAATGATACTGAACCTCACTTTAGAAATTCTGTAATATTAGCCAATTTAGCTGCCGGAACAGCGGCGTTCTTTTAGAGATGTCCGTCTAGCGGTTGATGCTAATGATTAAATATCCACCGATTATACATCTTGACTTAAAACTAATCATTTACTTTTCAAAAAACCCATTTCGGGTATAGAAAAGGCAAATATTGAGAAACTCCAACCTACCAAAAAAATGTAACAGTTAATACATAAAACAAATTTAAAAAAATAAATTTAAATACCCTTAAAAACGTAAAATAGCAATTACTAAGTACTTTTTAACATCTTTTCTACTATCTCTTAAAAATAAATAAAAAAAATAAATATTCATCATATAAATTATTTAATTTTAAAAAGTGCAGCAAAAGTCGGAAATAAAATCACCAAAATTATGCATAATAACTTATATATAAAAGAAATAAATTATCGAAATCACGAATTATAGAAATAGTCAAATTTACTAAATATAAAGAAATTCAACGAATATAATAAACAATATTAAAAAAAAAAAATACGTCTGGCACTCTAGGACTGCCGCGGTAAAGCTATTGCATAGCATTTTTAACAACTTATGCAATTATAATTATTTATTTATTTTATTTTTTCTGATATCAGATAACTGCGCTCTATCGGAAAACGTTGATATTATTCCGAATCATTTGCGGCTGCGGAATCAAATGATTCGGAATAATTTAAAAGTCTTCCGATAGAGCACCGCGCACGAATTTTTTATTCGATAAAGCAAAAAAAAACGGATTATTCGAAAAAAATCGTAGATAAAATGATAGATAATTTAATTATCTTTAAAATGGTGCAGGTTTCAGTATAATACGCCAGATAGTATTTGCGTAGTAGTCGTTTTTGTGTTCGGTTAGACCTAATTTCACAAATTAATTACACTATGTAATATAAACAAAATCTAAAATATTCAAAGCTAAGAATATTAGGAAAATGTTCTTGTTTAACATATATTTTTTTCGAATCGTAAGCAGTACTCGTTTAGACGTAATTATCAGTTTAAAATCATTAATTTTCGTTAAGAAATTTCTTCATTCGGTCGCCGCGCTGGCCTAAGGCCCGCGATAAAAGCTATGCAATAGCTTAAAACTAATTATAAGTCCTAATCAAATCACAAATTATAACAGAAAAATAAATATACATGTGGTTAAAAAATAGGAAATTTCCTTTAGATTATATATAGGTCGCGCTGTAAGATTCCGGAGCTGGCTACTGGCTACTTACATATTCTTAAGAGAAGCTCGCTTTTTCTTAAGAATAAAGCGTTTTATTATTATGTAAGTAGTCAGCTTCGGAATCTAGCAATCTTTGAAAAATAATTACAACATTGAAAATGGACCTATTTGCTGCAGAATATAACTTTATACAGCAAAAATCGACCATATGGGTCTTAGAAAATAAGCTGAACCTAATCAACGTGGCGCACGTACAAAGTTAATCGAAGCGCACGATTTCTTCTTTTTTTCAAAGACATCCTTTCGTCAAGTATTTTTCTCAATTTAAATATCGCAAACCATGCTGAAAATAACTTTGATTTTAAATGATCAATATGTATTTATCAATTGCTGCCAAAAATATGGACTTCCTGCAGGGCATAGCGGTCAGTGTGATTAGGAACGCGACACATAGGTAAAGTGGTTAATTGACGCACGTCGCGTCGAGAACCGTAAAACCATATTTGGTCATATTGTGTTGATTTCCCGGTACAGTCATTATTTGATTCGCTGCTCGATTCTTGACGTTGTTTGTCAGGCTACGGCGATCCTTAGAGCTTTTCGTCGTGCTTTTATTGTCGAATCGGCAATGTCATTTATATTGTCGAATCGGCAATGTTTATGTGTATATTAAGACCGTTACAGTTACATTATTTTGCGTGCTATTCAAATCCAGCATTGATCTCACAGCGGTACACCCTCTATCAACCGTCCATAATCTTCTCGATGCTGATCAGGATCGGACCAGAGCTGGACAGGGTCGAATCAACTAACGTGGTGAGCGTGAAAAGTGCCGTGAAGCGGATAATTACTTCTTTTTAACAAGGACATTCATTTCGTCAATAAAATCTGTTAATTTTGAATTCTGAAATGAAATGATAAATGAAATGAAACGATATTTCCGAGGCATGCTAAACATAAAGTTGAGTTTTGGTGATCAATATATATTATTCAATACATTTGGTCATCAATATTGACCGTGTTCAAGGGCATATTGGTCGGCTTGTATGGAGCAGCGTGTCACTTGGTTAGACCGGTTGATTGACGCACGTCGCCTCGTGAAGAGTGTGACCATATATGGTCATTTTGAATGGATTTCATAGTACATTCTTTGGGGGCTAAGAGGCCCTTGCTGAGTTGGCCACGAATACCCATTCTGTTCATGGTTGGTCACACTCACGGTTCAACACCCATCCGACGGCCTCCACGCATGAAGTGCGAGCCTGGGTAGTACTCAGGCCTCAGGGTTAGTTTCCCCTAGGAATCAACCTTCAGGCGCTCCTGGACGGTCTGCGCTCCGTGCGGCATAAGCCAATCGATTCCGCACTCTGACTAACAGTCGGGGGAGTCTGGAAGCAGTACTGTATCCTATAGAGCGGGGGTGGTTGCGGACCTTACGGCGACTGCTCTTGAAACGACCATCGGCTACCCGGTCCTGGGTGAACAGCCGGGCAAAGGATGCCGTGGTCGGCGATAGATTCGGTATACACCGTTTCACCGCTTCGTAAGGGAGAGGACCGCGCAAGTGACCTCGAACTCGTAACCAATCGAGAGACTGGAGTAATCTGATCGCAATTGGAAGTAAGGGCGTAAGTGTAATCCCGCTGGGTAACACTCCTGGCTATCTCGCGGTTAAGGCGTTGGCCTCTTACGGGTATGTGGCGGAGCTTGACGGTGGACTGTTTTGTCCAAATCTTCTGCGCTCATTCCAGAGAGATAGAACGTCTAATCGTTAAACTTCCTGAGGTGACGGGCTCGCCCGTTTTATTTAACAACTCTAGTACACTCCTTATTTGATACATGGGTCAATTCTTAAAATTGTTTGTCAGGATAGGGCGATTCTTAAAGCTATTTGTCGTGTTTGCGGTGAAGAATTACTGATATAATTTCTAAGTATAACTGTCAACCGTTACAGTTACATCACTCTAAGTGGTATTAAAATCGAGAACTGGTCTTACAGCGGTACATCGCTGCTCTATTTCTATCAACCATACAGAATCCTCTCGATGCTGAACACGGACTGATCACAGCTGTGACGAAAATGTGGCATAGTGGCAACGTTCAACTAAATAGTAGCGATGAATTCTACGTGGGCGAACAAAGCAGTTGCAGCTCGTCTGAAACGAGCGCGCTGTTTCAAGTTGGCAGTTGTAGTTTGCAACTATTGAAGAATTCCTTTATGTCTAGTTGCAAGTTCATTATGACGCTGTCCCCGGCAGTTTGGCAATTTATCAAACTTTCGCGCCCGTTTCTTGCTCTGTATGTCACCAACATATATCGCTTAGAGGATTGGAAGATGCAACTGCCTTAACTATTTATATAGTCTATTATTTAATTCATTTATTTCTAAATGAAGATTTAATTTATTAATAATAATAATAATAAAACAAAAAATAAATAATATTAAACGCTTCATTCTAGGGAAAAGGCGAAATTATTGCCCAACAAAAATATTCTAGAGACCAGTACCAATTTTCGAACATTGTTAGCGGTTAGTTTGTAACGGCCCTTAAGTACCGTCACATGCAATCAACAAATGCATTGATTTCCAGTGAAATACACTGACACAAATTCAGCTATTTTGCTACCTCGTAAAGCGATGAATCAGCACGATGAAACAATACTTTTACTCGGAATATTTTGGTTTGCATCATATATCGGCCTATATAAACCGGCGAAAACGCAACCAAAGTATCATTCCTCAAGTGATCACCTCCCCCAAGGTTGCTATGGCATACTCGGTACCCCTCTCACGAGGTCGCTCAACGAGTCCGGCTCCTTGGTTTCCCTTTCCTTCCTTTTCCGACCGAGAAGCATCAGTCTGCATCCCCACAGACTCGAGCAGTGCCCAGTACGAGATACTAGGAGCACAAGTAAAATCCTTATCCTCACATCCTCGTAAATTCATTCATTCCGCTAGTCACTTCATCCGCATCAATATTACCTATTCGGGAAGCTTTACAACCGGCAATATCGAACTCTCAATCAATTCAATAAATACCTTCTGATTCACTCAAAATCGCCTTTTAATACGGAGAAAACCCGCAAGTTGACTCCACCACCTCACACCTCACAACCTGGAGTCTAGTGAGGGGTGGTCCATCACAAGTTAAGTTATTAACATATGTACTTAAATTAACATATGTTAATAAATTAATAAGTTAACAAAGTAACATATAACATATGTAATAAGATTACCCTGGACAATAGCGGTCGCAACATCGCCGAAACGTCGGGTGTTACAAACTTCACGCGGTAAATGAATTTTTATCTTATTTATATTTATAATTAACATATCTGAAAAGCTCAAAAAATACAAACACATATTAAACCCTTTGTGAGCGTAGAATGTGTCACACCAACATAAACTAAAGCCTATTTGATTGCATAACGGCCTTGATTGCGTTTCTTTGTAAACTAAAATCGGAAAATGTTTTAATAAACGAGATAGGGCAATAAATAGAATTCGAAGCGGAATGTCAAACGAAACGTTGTCGTTGAGACGTATTAAAACTATCCACCGAAAAAAAGTGGCTGTATCTAAGATCGCACGAAATATGTACAAATTTATTCGGATAGCTATAAAGTCGACAGGTAGTTTTGGTGCGGGAAAATTGTCGATCGTTCGTTTCACATTCCGCTCTAACATATTGCTCTGTCTTGTTCGCATGAACTAATTTTCAATTTTAGATCACAAAGAAACTCAATCGGGCCCATTATCTTCTAAGTAGATGAAACCAGCTGTAGCTAGCCATCGTCCTCAGCACCATATCTTTCTTAATTTATCTCAGTGTTTTACACATTTTCTATAAACAAATCGGTTGTGTCAGCCCAAAACTTTTCCGGCAAGCAGACAACCCCGCTCTTCGCTTCCTTCCCTCCCCCCTCCAACAAATGATTACCCCTTCAACTCCCACACACTCGACCACCATTTTCCCACCCGATAGTGATTGTGTGAAGTGGCACAGTTTGTAGTATTTCCGTGATATAAAAATGGTATTTTTCCAAACAAAAATTAGTATTTTCTTAAATTTACATTTTTGTTTGCGTCGTGTATAAGAGATATTCGAACTAAAATATCACAAAGTGATTTCGGTCTAACAAGGCATCTGTGTACCGAATTTCAAGTCCCTAACTGCAATATTTTGAGATTGAACTAGCACGCCCTCTGGTGGATTGATTTCAACTGCAATCTTTTCAACTCTTGCCATGACTGAAGGATGCCTGCAATCCAAATTTCAGCTTAATCGGATGAAGCGTTTGGGCGCTATCGTCGAGGAATACACATAGACACACAGAGACACATATACACACACAGACATACAGGTCGTGTTTTAGGCTGGCAATACACGTCCGATTTTTCTCTACGATAGTCGGATCCGATAACCTTATCAGACTATCGGAAGGCGCTCTTGCCATACACTTGTTTGAACATTCCAATACACATGTTCCGACTATCGGATCGGACGTGTATTGAATATTCAAACAACTAGAGTTGTCAACTAGAACGGACGAGCCTGTCACCTCAAGAAGTTTTAAGGATTAGTCGTTCTATCTGCCTGGAGTGAGCGCAGAAGACTTGGACAAAACAGTCCACCGTCAAGCTCCGCCACAAACCCGTAAGAGGCAACGCCTTAACCGCGAGATAGCCAGGAGTGTTACCCAACGATTTTACACTCACGCCCTTACTTCCAATTACGACCAGATTACTCCAGTCTCTCGATTGGTTACGAGTTCGAGGTCGCTTGCGCGGTCCTCTCCCTTACGAAGCGGTGAAACGGTGTATACCGAATCTATTGCGGACCACGGCATCCCTTGCCCGGCTGTTCACCCAGGATCGGAAAGCCGATGGTCGTTTCAAAAGCAGTCGCTGTAAGGTCCGCAACCACCCCCGCTCTATAGGAAACAGTATTGCTTCCAGACTCCCCCGACTATTAATCAGAGTGCGCAATCGATTGGCTTATACCGCACGGAGCGCAGACCGTCCAGGAGCGCCAGAAGGTTGATTCCTAGGGGAAACTAACCAGAGTCTAAAAGGCCAGAGTCCTACCCAGGCTCGCACTTCATGCGTGGAGGCCGTGGGATGGGTGTTGACCCGTGAGTGTGACCAACCCTGAACAGAATGGGTCTTCGTGGCCAATTCAGCAAGGACCCCTTAACTTCCAAACAAATGTATGGCAAGCGTTCCTTCCGATAGTCTGATCAGACTATCGGATCCGACTAACGTGCATAAAAAATCTGACGTGTATTCCTTGCTTTAGATTTTCACGAAACAGTTGGCGCGGCGCGGGCAAATGGTACGTTAGCAGAAAAACAACATTCATCAGTTGTGAATATTAATTGAATAAAATGAAACCGCAGCATAAAGTTACAAAGTTAAATAATTACGTCGTCGCGCTTCGGAACGTAATATATGCGAACGTTTATTTTCGGAAACAGAATCGGAGTGAATTAATTTGCGACGTCTGTTAACATTTTAATGAGGCACCTATTATGGTTCGCTTCTCTGAGTAAACATTCTCGAGGGGGTGAAGGGGTAAAACAATTGGTGAACACGCCTAGTAATAACATAATTAACTCAATGAAGGATCGCATGTTTCTACGCGAAAATTGCTTGAAAACATATCATGACGAGTGATTATTTATATAGTATGTAGGTACCTATATTAAATCTTAGAGAAGAATAGTTACATCATCTATACTAATATGATAAAGAGGTAAAGTTTGTGACGTTGCACGCGTTGTAGGAAGTAATCTCTGGATCTACTGAACCTATTTTGAAAATTCTTTTACCAATAGAAAGCCAAGTTATTTGTGAGTGTCATAGGCTATATATATTAATACGAAAAATGAAAAGACTTTTTCGTGGTAGTCGGATTTGCAAAGTAAGTCGGAGAATAAGCGGTCGAACGAAAACGTTTTTAAATAACGCTGCCTTAACGATGAGAGATATATGATTAAGCTCTAGAGAAAAGTTGTAGAGCTTGATAATGCCTACAAAACAATCAGCGACAGCATATGTCTAACTTTTATATTTAAGTCACAAAAAGTAGTATTTTATATTTAAAAAATAATTTAAATCGGTAGGTCATGTTTATTGGTCATATTATCAACAATTACGAATTCTTATCAAAACAAGTAAATTTATCGTCGCAAGTGTTTAAAACAAAAGACTTTTCCCTTTTACTGCATATAATTTCCCTTATACTGCATATATAGTTAAAGAGATAATACGCTCAGAAATAAGACACTCACAAGAAGTCACTCACAAATAACGGTATTATAGTCAAATTAGCACGCAAATACATACATACCTACATATGCACTAAAAATATAACCTTTCTTTTGGCAGTCAGGAAATAAGTCATATCACTCAGTACTAACCGAAACACACACATAATTGTATCACAGGTAAAAACTTTTACAGCCCAACGAAGTGGGCACGGGTCAGCTAGTTTATTATATACTACCTGACCCGGCGAACTTCGTACCGCCTAACAGTCAATGAATGTGTTTCAGATTAGCTGAACTTAATTTATGATTTTATGAAATTAATACAATGAATACAAAATAAATATTAAGTTCACTACTTTATTAAGATAATAACACATAAAGAAATATAAAAGTACAAAAAATAAATATATCAATCGCGTGTCAGCAAGACATGATTGAATTAAACTATTTACATATTGTGCAGCATGGGATTCACTCGGTTTAATTCTCTTTATTACATTACATTACATTACATTTTCGTCGTGTCCAATTGACGGCTAAAGACCGCTCTTGGACGTGTCAAAATAATTGGGTTATGTAGTATGTAGTATTGAAGCACCTTGTGATATACGACATTTTTTGTTTTTTTATCAGGCGCAAGAACAAATAAATCGGATGATTTGCCGATACGTGAACATGCCACCTACAACTGACCATGAGAAAAACACGGATTTACATTTTGTATAGGAAAATGTTTTTCATTTTAATTTTTCGTCAATTTTTCAATTCTCCAGTTATTCTGCTATTCGGGACGGAGACAAATACAACAAATCGAAAACCATGAAAATCGGTCCAGCCGTTCTCGAGTTATAAGTGTTCGAACAAACCCGACTTTGTTTTATATATATAGATGAGGAGTCGGCGAACAAAACGATCTAAAAGCGTTGGACTCAATTTTACAGGAGAGGCAAAAAACTAAATAGCATACTTCCTTTTTTTTTGTATATTTTGTTTTTTTGTTGATACCTTGGCTAATTTGTATAAGATCTTGCATTCGCAAGTAACTTTTTATTGCAAGAATGGGACATAATATAAAAAAACAAATTTCATTTAGATCGTTTTGATTGAAATCGGGTTATTTAGATCGTATTGATCGCAACTGTATTCATAAATTATACCGTTTTGATTGCTACTGATTTGATTGACTGATTTGATTTGATTGTCGTCTTTCCTGATGTAAATCTTTGCAAATGATGTCCATGAATATTTTTAGTGATTTTTTCGCGCAAATTTCCTAGCTTCAGCCTACGGTAACTTCATTTTAGGTGTCAAGTGTTCAGATACGAAAATAAGCGTTTTCCCGAATATTTGAATTATTTCAGAGTTTAACTTTCCTTTTTTAGTTATTTATGCATTTTTATATGAATTCATTGCTTTTAGAAACTTGTCATTAAGAGAATTTTGCGATAATTTGCCTCCTTTTTCTAGTAGCTACCATTCAAGACAGGTCTCCAAATTATAGGCGGCAACCTAAGACGATATATATATATATATATATATATATATATATATATATATATATATATATATATATATATATATATATATATATATATATATATATATATATATATATATATATATATATATATATATATATATATATATATATATATATATATATATATATATATATATATATATATATATATATATATATATATATATATATATATATATATATATATATATATATATATATATATATATATATATATATATATATATATATATATATATATATATATATATATATATATATATATATATATATATATATATATATATATACATATATATATATATATATATAAATATATATAAATAATATATAAAAATATATATAAATATATATATATATATATATATATATATATATATATATATATATATATATATATATATATATATATATATATATATATATATATATATATATATATATATATATATATATATATATATATATATATATATATATATATATATATATTGAAATTTTGAAATATATATATATTGAAATATTAATATATATATATTGAAATTTAGAATTGATCTTATTGATCAATTCTAAAAAGAATATATATATATATATATATATATATATATATATATATATATATATATATATATATATATATATATATATATATATATATATATATATATATATATATATATATATATATATATATATATATATATATATATATATATATATATATATATATATATATATATATATATATATATATATATATATATATATATATATATATATATATATATATATATATATATATATATATATATATATATATATATATATATGTATATATATATATATATATATATATATATATATATATATATATATATATATATATATATATATATATATATATATATATATATATATATATATATATATATATATATATATATATATATATATATATATATATATATATATATATATATATATATATATATATATATATATATATATATATATATTTTAATATTTAAACGAGGATTTTACATTTTCGGACTCCGGTATATTTCGAAATTCGAAACTTTTCTACATTATCAAAAAGACCTTCATTGTTTGCAGCGAGGTACTCTCAAGTTCAAGTTCAAGTTGTTTATTTTCAAAAATCTTTACAGATTGTAGAAACATAGTAAAATAGCAGGTAATAATAATTGGAAGAATGAGAAATAACTTAAATTAAAAGAATAATAAATAAAATTAGTGTAATTTAAACGATTAAAATTTAAATTAAAATATCATTTAAAAATATCAAATCACAATGATAATAATATTTAGTCGCATTCACTTAAAACAAATAAAATTTAAAAAATATAAAATTTAGAAAAGGAATTACAATTTATAATCATTTCATTTAAAATCGTTAGATTGTATGTTTCAAGTTTCAAGTTTAGTTTATCGTCTTCAAAACTTATAAATAGTTATTTATACATACATATTTAATTTTCGGTTTTAAACAATACTTTCCTTAGCCGTTCTTGGTGAATTGTACGTATTCTTCAAAGGTGTAAAAAATATTTTCTAAAAGAAACTTTTTTAAAGACTTTTTAATGTTATTTTTAATATTTTTAATCATTTACAAATTAAGGAGGTAACATATTAAAAAAATAGGGACCGGAGTATTCCTTGACTTGTCTCGCTATTTTTAAATTTGCTTTAGGTAACATGTATTTTGATTTGTTTCTGGTGTTTATGTCATGAATATCGGAAATTTTTTTTTGCAGGTCTCTTTTCTTGTGGAAATCCGTTAGTACATTTAAAAGGTACAATGAAATGAACGTTAGAATTTTCAGTCGTTTAAAATGACTTCTGCAGGATTCGTCCCATTTCAAATTTGCTATAATGCGTATTGCTCTTTTTGCAGTTTGAATAGAGGTTCTCTGTGGCACGCATAACAATTACCCCAAGTACTAATAGCGTAACTTAAAATACATTCAAAGTAGCTAAAATACACATTTCTAGTCTGGACTTCATTCAGTGTTTTCCTTATGATTCGTAATGCATAACATGCCCGACTTAATCTGTCTCACTTATTTTTTAATGGATCAAGGTCTGTTTACACTACATAATCAATGTTTGCAGCAGTTTTTTATAGGCCTCGTGCCGTTTTTCTAAAACGGCAATTTTCTAATTCAACATACTAACTTGAATTTGTTCCAAGAGTTGGTAATTGCTGGTTGTTAAGTTACCTGGTGACACGACCGCTGCCTTCGTTGTATTCGTGGGGGTTAGCGAAGGAGTTCTGGTTAATTGATTAACGGCTATACCAGTATCGCTTTGCATTGAAAGACGATCGCTTATTTCGGCGGAGAGGGAGGGGAGTAGGATTGGGGGGGAGGGGGGGGGGGCATTTCCATCTTGCTTTATCCACGACTAGCTGACCCATGACCACTTCGTTGGGCGGTAAAACTTTTTACTTGTGATGAAATTATGAGTGTGGTTTAGTTAGTAATGAGTGCTATGATTTATTTACTGACTGCCAAAAGAAGGGTTATATTTTTACTGCATATATATTTATGTTTTTGCATGCCAATTTGACTATATTACCGTTATTTGTGAGTGTTTTCTTATGCGTGTCTTATTTGTGAGCGTCTTATCTCTTTAACCATTTATGCAGTAGGTAAAAGTGATATTATATGCAGTAAAAGGGAAAACTCTTTTGTTTTATACACTTGAGACGATAAATTTACTTATTTTGATAATAATTCACAATTGTCTATAATATGACCAATAAACATGACCTAACGATTTAAATTATTTTTTTAATATAAAATACTACTTTTTGTTACATAAATATAAAAGTTAAACATATGATGTCGCTGACTTTTTTGTAGGCATTATCAAGATCTACAACTTTTATCTAGTACTTAATCATATATCTCTCATCGTTAAGGCAGCGTTCGTTAGAAACCTTTTCGTTCGACCGTTTTTTCCGACTTACTTTGGAAATCCGACTACCACGAAAAAGTCTTTTAATTTTTCGAATTATTATATAGCCTATGACACTTACAAATAACGTGGCTTTCTATCGGTAAAAGAATTTACAAAATCGGTTCAATAGATCTAGGGATTACTTCCTACAACGTCACAAACTTTACCTCTTTATAATATTAGTATAGAAGTATAGATTGAGAGCTTTTGTACTGTGTGGTAGTTATTTCATAACGCAAGGACTGAAAATGCCCGTAGCAACGACTGCCTTTGATACTCCCTTTCGTTTTCGTTGTTTGTTGACATTTTTTGCAATCCATTTCTGGGACTCCCGTGTGCACCTACTGCACTCTAGTACGCAGTACGTTAACTTTTTAGTCTTATTCTCTTATTTTAGTGACTCATGCACGTCTAGTACACTGTAGTGTGCATGCGTGTCTAGTGCACGCACCTATGTCTAGTCCTAAGAATGAATGAAGAAGTACATTCTCGTTTTAGTTAGTTGCATTGCCTAATGCACTAAAGTATTTATTTTTTTATTTTATTTATTTATTTAGTAACACATCTAGTAAACAATTAATGTCATATTTGTAAGTAAGATGTTAGCAAGAAATTGATGGGACATTATTTTTAATATTTGACACAGTCGCCTAACTAGGCCTAGGCCTGTTCTAAGGCAGACTTTTAATGACTAGATATTAAGTGTGGCACTATCCACTTAAATTATAGTTAGTACTTATTTTTATATTGACAAATATGAAACTACAAATATTTACGCATATACAAATATAGATACTTTAATACATCTATAGATATGCAGTACGATTATATTTTGCATTAATAAATGTAACTCACAAGAAATCAATAACCGGTTTAATATTTTACAATGTATTAAATCTTGTAATCTTGTATACTGAGTCATACTGTGTGTTTTCCGTATTAAATAAAATAAAAAAAAACTACTAAATCATAATATGTGTACACTAAACATAAAGATGCCATAAGGGGTTTTATTGCCATTACCTTCTAATATTAATAATAAATAGTCCCCGGACAAAAACGGTATATATTTGTTACGGTATATGTTTACGAAATTACTCCCACAAAAAGCAGTTGACTCTTGTTAATTCTATCTTAATTGAAGTTAACGCTTCACTTCCCCTTAATATAGACTGTTAATTCGAGTCTTACAAAATCTCTGAACCGACTCCTCGATTCAGCAACTTGTCTCGGCTAATCTTTCGGTGGTTGATTGCATTCCGAGTGTTTCTTGTTTTCGTTCAACTTTGATTTTGGCTGAATGACTTGCCGCAACTTTGTTTCAGGCGAGGCTGGGAATTTCGAATATTATTCAGTGGTGGTGGCCGTGATTCAATTATGAATCAGCAGAGAGGACTAAATTTTAACAAAAGAGAGGCGAAAATAATAATATTTTGGGTTTGTAAAGGTCGCAAAGGGCGAGAGCGATTACAACGACGTAAATTCTACGGCTGCGTTTAGTACGTATTTAGGAAATTCGGTTGGTTTCTAGAAAACTCTGATGAAAATGTAAAGACTACGCCATATTTTATAATTAATTTGCACCGACAGAGAGCGATTAAAAATTTTCCGCGTGCGGTATTGACACCCGCACGAAGTACATGGAGTCAGATATAATTGTCACATGACTTTTATAAACCAGTATACGAGTAACGAGAGCGTACTGGACTAAGGATGTATATCGATATCCGATATATCAAAAACATCGATGGTTAGAAATCGATGTTCCATGTTTTTTACATTAAGAGGGTTCTGAGCCTATGCCGTTACACAAATGTAGGTAATTTACGCTTGCCGGCAGCGGCCACGCACGTATGTATGAGTAAATCGCATACATTGATAACGCTGAACAGACGGTCGCCCGCCAAATCAAAGTAACCCTCATTTTATCATTTTATTGCTCATAGCAAATTGCAAATAACAAAAACTGCAAATTATGATAAAAGCAAATCCTTTTGCACACGTATTTATTAGACCAAAATAGTCGATTTGACCCGTCGTTCCGACATATTTGGCCCAGCGGACTCAAAATAGCGGCCGTTTTTGAAGATGGTCGCTAATAAACCAAAATGATTTTTCTCATGCTGATTTTATTGACCCATGGGCCTTTTCGGCTATTTTGGGGTCGTATGCAAAAGGATTGCAAAAGGAACACACGTGTGCAAAAGGATTTGCTTTTATCACAATTTACAGTATTCTTTCAAAATATGAGACGAACCTCTTCCACTGTCAGGATAGCAGATACTTTATGATTCTGTGTAAATAAATAAAAATGGATAATGCTTAAAACAATTATAACATTGTTATTCTCATCAGTACGAGGATAAAATGTATAATAATAACTGTTTTTTTATCCTCCTCGACATTTTTTTACCTTTATAAAAAAACTATTTCTGACGGAAAGAAGGTACAGATAGATTTCGCGGCCTAATATGATTATATATTTTTGAACAACTTCAAATATGTAATTAAAATTAATAAAGAAATAAATTAATGAATGCCACTTTTAAACAGTCTCGAAGAGGAGTTTTGTGGATTTCACTCTGTGCTCCCCGGGATTCGCCCGTTGGATGAACAATTGGAAAGTTCACGAGCACCTTTCTTCTTCGGACCGCAGATTGGTGACATTTGGCATCGGCCGTCGCGTTCCCCCCACGCCACAATCCAAGTGGCGATACCGAACCGGCGACATTAACTGGGACCGGTTTGGTGAAGTCCTCTGCGAGAATCTTGAGGCCTTTCCATCGCCTTCTAGTAGTACCGCAGAGGACTTGTGTGTCGTGTGATGCCGTAGTAGGGTGGAAGAAACCCCGCGGTGGTTTCGCGGCCCCATGGTGGTCTTCCGAACTCTGCGATAATTTTTAATTTAATATTTTAAATAATGTAACGTAGCGATTGAAAATTAATGTGATTGAAAATTGTTATTTTTGTGATGTGACGCAATGATGAGATGTAAATTTTCTACTGATCGATGAAGGTGAACAATGTATGAGATGAAGTTAAAATAAAAGAAAAATAAAAAATCTCAAGTTTCAATTTTTTTTAAACTCTCTCTATACTATTGAATATCTATGATATTGAACATTTTCAAAGCCTATTTGATTTTAAAATGTTTTTCAAAGGATTTTATTTTTCTATGGTTTTATAATATTTCTAAGTATTCTGTAGTTTTGAATATTTTCAAAGACTATTTGATTTTAAAATGATTTTCAAATTATTTTATTTTTCTATGGTTTCAAAATATTTCAAAGTATTCTATAGTTTTGAATATTTTCAAAAACTATTAGATTTTAAAATGATTTTGAAATGATTTTAATTATCTATGGTTTCAAAATATTTCTAAGTATTCTATAGTTTTGAATATTTTCAAAGACTCTTTGATTTTGAAATGATTTTCAAATTATTTTATTTTTCTATAATTTAAAAATATTTATAAGTATTCTATAGTTTTGAATATTTTCAAAGACTTTGATTTTAAAATTCCCGTTCATTTTCTGGTTTAAATGACGTGTCGCAACCTTAAATCAGTGCATATCCTATCAATGCTCTTTGTTAGCTAAATATCTTACAGCCAACCACTTATTTTCAACTTACGAAAATGTTACATCTGCATGCCGAAATGTCCTACGTTGCTCACTCCTGATGGCGAAACTGCTTTTCAAAATCAATATTCTACCTGTTCATGTTTTATGCGTCTTCAGTATTTTTTTATTGAATTTCAGGTTTTTCACGCAAATTAACTAAACTATTCGAGATTACAAGTTCTACAATAGTGGTCCCTTCAGAAAATATTTTCAATTGTTTTACGCTTATTGGAGTCGATCTATTTTTTATATAATGAGCGCCGATCGAATCTTGGCGTTTGAAACTATCTCATTTTCTTATATTTCGAACTGAAAACAACATCGCTTTCTCATGTCTTTGACTGAAATTTCACGCTGAATCTATGGCGTTTCTCAAAAAACGAAATATATTTTCTTGTTTTTCCCCATTAACTAAAATACATGTAGAGTATTATAATAAGTTATAACAAAGATGCCATAAATATCCATTAAAAAAAAACTAATATAAAAAATAAAATACTTAATTCTGTTTGCTTTTTCGTGACGATGCGTGACGACGCGGCACTGCGGTGTAGAAGAATAAAATATTACGTGAGCGGGAACTGATAAGAGCTAACCGAAAAAGACGTGCTCTCACTTCCAATAGCAGCAGGGAAGTGAATCTATTTCATAGCGCGCCTGTGTATTTATTAACGCGGCTAGCCCATACAAAAAATGTATGGAGAATCTGATACCTGATTTTCTGGGATTTATTGTATAAAATCCTATTACAATAATTGAAATTTAAATATTTTATAGTGAAGATATGTCATATAACTTTATTTTATAATAATTTGTAATTCAAATTAGTTATTATTTTCCCAGTGAGGACTAAAACCCCGCGCCCATTTTTGTATATTTTCTCGGGTGTTTTTATAAAAAACTACGCAAACTATTGCCAAATTTATTATCTCACCTTATAAATGACTTATTGAGAAAAACGAGTGTTTTTTGTCACTGCTTTTATTCGCGTAGTTTTAGCGGAATAACTAAAATGCTAGACCCTAATTTGAGAAATTTCGTGCAGCACCCTCTTAATGGTGCCTTATCGATATTTTCGCACCATCGATGTTTCTCGGTCGATATGTCTCATCTATACATTATTTTTTCTTTTGCTCTATATGTGAATATTAATATTTTATGGAAGTTGTTTAACTGCTGGGGCGGGAAAAGGCCGAAAAGCCGATTGCAGTGGTTGACAGATCTGCGAGAGCGCCCTTTGCGACCGAGAGCGGTTACAGCGACGTAAATTCTACGGCTGCGTTGAGTACGTATTTAGGAAATTCGGTTGGTTTCTAGAAAACTCTGATGAAAATGTAAAGACTACGCCATATTTTATAATTAATTTGCACCGACAGAGAGCGATTTAAATTTTCCGCGTGCGGTAGTGCCACCCGCACGAAGTACATTGAGTCAGATATAATTGTCACATGACTTTTATGAACGAGTATCCGAGTAAACGAGAGCGTACTGGACTAGGGATGGATATCGATATCCGATATATCAAAAACATCGATGGTTCGAAATCAATGTTCCATGTTTTTTATATTAATGGTGCCTTATCGATGTTTTCGCACCATCGATGTTTCTCGGTCGATATGTCTCATCTATACCATTATGTTTTCTTTTGCTCTATATGTGAATATTAATATTTTATGGAAGTTGTTTAACTGCTGGGGCGGGAAAAGGCCGAAAAGCCGATTGCAGTGGTTGACAGATCTGCGAGAGCGCCCTTTGCGACCGAGAGCGGTTACAACGACGTAAATTCTACGGCTGCGTTAAGTACGTATTTAGGAAATTCGGTTGGTTTCTAGAAAACTCTGGTGAAAATGTAAAGACTACGCCATATTTTATAATTAATTTGCACCGACAGAGAGCGATTTAAATTTTCCGCGTGCGGTAGTGCCACCCGCACGAAGTACATGGAGTCAGATATAATTGTCACATGACTTTTATGAACGAGTATCCGAGTATACGAGAGCGTACTGGACTAGGGATGGATATCGATATCCGATATATCAAAAACATCGATGGTTAGAAATCGATGTTCGATGTTTTTTTACATCAATAGTGTCTTATCGATGTTCTCGCACCATTGATGTTTCGCAGTCGATATTTCTCATCTATACATTATGTTTTCTTTTGCTCCATATATGAAAAATAATATTTTATAGAAGTTGATATTTCTTAACACTTTAACTGCTGTGCGGGAAAAGGCCGAAAAGCCGATTGCAGTGGTTGACAGTTCTGCAGGTAGCCGAATCGGCTGGTTTCCATATACATATACTAACTAAATATATATTTCATGTTGAGTATTAGGCAATAACAGAGAATTCATAAAAAAACGATAGTATTTTATACAAAATCGACCAAAAAAGGTGCGACGGTTAAACGAAGAATTTCGGAAATGAATTGACTAAACATTGCTTTTTGCTATTTTTAATTTGATTTAATTATTTTTTTTTATTATTTTATTGTTAACACCTATATTAAATTATACATAATATCACCGTGTTCATCTCCATTATTAATTTTATCAGAAAAAAACATAGGAATTGTCAGCAAAATAAGTCCAAAGAACGATGTTTTTTACAATAAATATTGATGGTTAAATGATCTAAATATCGATTATTAAAAAACGATATTTCTCGACAATCGATGTTTTCGTTAATATGTTGGTATTGACGGTATTATTTGTTGTGTGGGACTTTTTTAAGGTCTTTATAAGCCTTGTAACACTGCGACCATCGCTGACCAATTAAGAACCGAAACAGGCTTTTGGCGCCAGATTGTTCCACTTCCTCAGGTTAGAGGTAATGACCACCCAAGTGGATGTATCTTTTACGCATCAGCGAGCCACTCTCGCACATGAGGTGCAGGGGAGGTTCCTCTGCGCCTTGTCAGAACCTGCATGTTTTCGTATACCGGAGCTTGAGATTATACATGTGTTGGTTCAGGCCACAATGCCCCGTGAGCGCCGCAGCCAGTATGCGTAGATTGTTCCTATTTAGCGATAAGGCCTCACTGGCCGTCTTAGAGTCATACGCATTAATTAGCGCTTTGGATTGATTCAACCCTGACGTGTTGTTTCAGTGGTTGAATGATTGTTCTAAACATATTTGTTTGAGAATTAGGTTTGCAATGCTTTTTGGTACGCCACGGCAAGGTCCAGGGCCTTATAACGTCCCCTTTGCTCCCGTCTTAGCAACTACGTCGGCTTTTTCATTTCCCTCGATTCCTGCATGGCCGGGAACTCATCTTAGAATTACCCTGTTGTTTTCGCCCAGGGAATTCAGTAGTGATACGCAGTTTTGCACTAGCTTTGAATTAATCCAGGGTAATATCTGGTGATGTCTACGGACCATATGGAGATAGGTTTATAAAAAATCGCATGGAAACACGAAAGCTCATGCCAGTTTTCAACACCAAACGTGATTACCGTCCACTCTGATTTCGTGGTTTTTTTAGGTTTTTCTTGATTTATATAAAAAGAAGTAGTAAATGTATATGAAGTTTTTTATTGTACCCAAATGGTTACAACTATGTGTCTACTCATATAAATGTTATAAAACACTAAATGCCTGTTTCCCTGTAACCCTAACTTTTTATCATAAACATGTTCGAACACCTAAAGTTCGTCCACCTTACGACAGTACCTACTTAACCAAGAAATATTTATGTCATTTTATTTTTCCTTTAATCTATATACCATAAAACATCTTTTCCGAATAGGGAGGTTTAGAAATTCTGTGAAATAAATTAATAGTTTAAAAATAAAACACTAAAAACACGCTTTATACAGGCACTTACGTCAATATTTTCACTATTTACACTCAATATTTACAAGTCAATATATAACAGGTTTCTTATAACCTTGAAACCTGACCGTGTTCAAAGTCCATTACGTGACTTTTCTCACAAGTGCAAATACGACTATGATACGATATTCCATCATGGAATGCCAGTTTCTGTCTTCCGGCTTCATCATCAGACTTTGAAACTTAATCTTGGTCAAAGTTCATTACAAGACCTTTCTAACAAGTTCAAACACGGCTTTGATACGATATTCCATCATCGAATGCCAGTGCCTATCTTCCGGCTTCATTATCAGACCTTGAAACCTAATCGTGGTCAAAGTTCATTCCAAGACTTTCCTAACAAGTCCAAACACAGCTATGATACGATGTTCCATCATAAAGTTCCAGTTCATATCTTCCGATTCCATCGTCAGATCAGTTCGGCAGTACCATATTATTGTATTGTCATCAGAACTACATACAAATGCCAATTTTCATGAAGCTACGATCCTTGGAAGATGGTTAAATTAGTTACCTTAGATTCCATTACATAGTTACATATAGGTCGACCTAATAAAAGCGTGTTAAAAAGAACGATCCACCCTCGTCTGCGGCGCGGCACCTGAGCGGTGCCGCTGCGGCGTTCTACATTCAAATATCGATGGTATTGAAGGTAAATTCCATGGTATCTATGGTATATTCATGACAAACCATGAATAACGTTATGCCATGGCCTTAATATTCATGGTAGATTCGCGAAATATACGGCTAAATCTTTGCGGAGCGGCACCGCATCGTGTGGACTGTGACGTTTATTAATAGGTTTAAGAATAATAGTTTTAACAAGGGTTATTTTAGGTATGAAAACGTCAATTAGTTTGTATTTTCGTATAACGGCCGCGGTAATATATCCACCGCGCCGAGTAACTATCGTACGTTCGCGTAACACTTAAAATCAACCAATTTTAATACTATTATAACCGAGATGGAATAACGTAAACTATGTCCGGTAACTCTAAATTAGTAAGAGCAGAGACCTGATCCTGAGGGTCGGCTCCGTAATGAGAAATCGGAAACAATCAGCTCAGTATTGGTTTGTGTTTATTGAGAAGTTTTTACACGTAAAATTAAAGCGAGATTTATAAAATAGTATGAAAGATAAAACAACAAAACGTTGACAAGATAAAATTATACAAGTTAAAATAAAAAGACGTTTGACGGGATAAAGTATGAAAATTAGCTGAAATATAACGACGTTGACGTTGACGATCCAGGGGGAAAACGTGGGAACGAGGGATAGCCCCGAGAGTGCTCCCAGTCCGGGCACCGCGCCTGCGAGGCCTCCGTCGGCTTCGACTCCTTGGACGTCTGTAAGGGCGGCTTCCCTCGTCTTTAGCCGCGCCGCTTGAGTCCGGAAGGTTCTTCTCGTCGGGGATCTGCGTTCCCGGAACCTGGGGGTAGCTGAGGTAGATGCCCGCCAGATCTCGCCGCTGTGCTCGCCCTATACCGCCTCCCTTGAGGTCGCCTTCAGAGATGCAGACGCCGGAGGTTGGTCGTCTTCCAGGGATCTAGACGCCGGAGATTGGTCGCCTTCCCGGTCCAGACGCCGGAGATGGTCGCCTTCAAAAGATGCAAACGCCGGAGATGATCGCCTTCAAGAGATCCCGAGTTATCCGTAAGACTGGTTCGACGACTATTTCCTCGGGATCTCTTGATTATTTGAAGTGGTTTGCTTGAAGGCCGGAAAACGAATCTCGGTCCATCGGCACCTAATAGTGTATTTATTTCATGTAAACGGCTGTTTTACTTATTTGTATGGCCAAAATGTTTGAGAATTACAATGACAAGTATTGTACGCCCACAGGGAGTTAATGGGCCCTTGCTGAGTTGGCCACCAAGACCCATTCTGTTCAGGGTTGGTCACACTCACGGGTTAACACCCATCCGACGGCCTCCACGCATGAAGTGCGAGCCTGGCTAGGACTCTGGCCTTATGGTCAGTTTCCCCTGGAAATCAAACTTCTGGCGCTCCTGGACGGTCTGCGCACCGTGCGGCGTAAGCCAATCGACTGTGCACTCTGACTAACAGTCGGGGGAGTCTGGAAGCAGTACTGTTTCTTACAGCCGGGCAAAGGACGCTGTGGTCCTCGATAGATTCGGTATACACCGTTTCACCGCTTTGTAAGGGAGAGGACCGCGCAAGCGACCTCGAACTCGTAACCAATCGAGAGATCAGAGTAATCTGGTCACAAATGGAAGTAAGGGCGTGAGTGTCGGCCGGCCGGGTAACATTCCTGCCTATCTCGCGGTTAAGGCGTTGGCCTCTTACGGGCTTGTGACGTAGCTAGATGGTGGACTGTTTTGTCCTCAAGTCTTCTACGCTCACTCCAGGGAGATAGAACGAATACTCGTTAAAACTTCCTGAGGTGACGGGCTCGCCCGCTGTAGTCGACAACCCAAGTTGTACGCCCACAGTGAATATCAGCGTTCAGTAACTTTAGTGAGTTTTCCGATATGTTTATGCCTGAAAGACGAACTTAGCTTAGCTGCTATTTCGATTGTCTGAGTACAGAATCGACTAGTACAGACACCTAAACTCGTACGAGATTGTACCGCCTTTGAAGATCTCCGCAGAATTCCGTGGCGGGTAGTCCATTTATTAGAATCGTGATTGGCTGGCGTCGCTGTGAAATGCCGCCATTCAGTTTTATATGCACTCCGCCAGAAGGTCGTAACTGAGACGCGCGTGGCGGCGCTTGCGACCTTTATCACCCGCGTATCCGCCACTTGACGACCTTTCTCAAGGACCTCTTAAGCAGTAAAGCGTTGCTTCTTTTTGCGTACTTTACCCATAAGTCAAACAAGGAAATTTGTATATATTCTAATGTGCGTATACGATACATGTATCGTATACGCACATACTTTGTAAATTCCTAAATTAATTATCTAGGAGAATGATTTTTTGTAATGGAAAATAATCAGAAAGCCACCTAAATGACAAAAAAGGAATCCCAGGATCCGATTTTGAAATGCTTATCGTGTTTAATTCATGAGTCTGACAGATATCTCAGAAGATAAAAGTTATAAGGATAAACGGTTCCAACTATAAAAGGTTCATGGGCTCTTAGCCTGTACGGTCGCCCTGTACCCTTACAGTTTTCAAACTTAGCGAACCCTCTAAGGGGACGTTCAAGTATTACGTAACGCAATTTGGGTAGAAGGGGGAGTCTCGTAAAACGTTATGATGCATTACAGGGGGGGGGGGGGGTTGAACAACGTGTTACGTAACACTATCATTTTTTTTAAATTTAAGAGTTTATTCGTAAAAAAAGCTAAAATAGGAGAATGCACGAGAAGGACACTGGTGGATGAAGCCAAAAATGTAAGGACAGGGCCAAGTCAGGAAAACGGCATAATTTAATGTAAGACTATTAAAAGTTTATTAAGACAAATTTGAGCCTATTTTAACACATTTTAAACTTAACCCAATGTTTATTACATTATGTGCAATTGTTTATTAAATAACAATATTATTAAATAAAATAAACAATATACGCATATATTGCGAGTTAGAAATCTCTTGTTTTATTTATTTTTACCGCAAACAATATTAAAACAATAAAGGTTAGCGACTTTCCGGTACTTTGTACGGTACAATATTAAAACAATACCAAAGGTATTTTAGCGACTTTCCGGTTTTTTGCGCAACATAATTATTACTTTTAGGTAAAATGGTCACTTGGGTGTTACGTAACTATTAGGGAGGGGGAGGGGGTACAGAAAAACGTTACAGTGCATTACATGGCGTGGAGGGAGGGTCAAACATCATCAAAAATTGCGTTACGTAATACTTTAACGCCCCCTATCCTACGAAATTTAAATCACTCAAATAAAGTTTAATTTAAGCGAAATAACAATGGAAAAATTAGTCGATATACGAGTCTTCCAGTAACACAAATGACTAAGTCTATTTCACGGTAGCTTTGTGTGAACAGTTTTAGCCGATAATTAGTAGGAACTTTTATCAGAATAATAATAATAATATTTTTTTTATTGTGAACTGTAAGAAGGTCGTACAAAATGGATAGGTACTATTTTATTTGCTATACAGATTACCTATAAGGTGTACAATATTTATTTTACTATAATTGAATATATTTTCACTTTATTTCCATTACTATATACCTATTAGGTAAAATGTCAGGTGTGTTTAAATTAAAATGTTATCGTGGAATTATTAGGTTATCTACGGTTTGTCAAAATTAGAGCTAGAATGAAATATAAATGTTTAAAATTTAACATGTCTGAGGGAGAGTTACAACAAGAATATGTTATAATATTTATAATTTTTTCATTATTGTTTAAAAAGCCATTCACGCTGTAATAACATTTATTTTGTAGCCAGTGCTTTAATGTCTGTTTGATTCCTGGTTGATGCATTGATTTGATGTGTGGAATAGCGTTAAATTATTTAACACAACAGAACTGAGGTCCCTTTTTATAGATTTCTGTCCTTTCTGAAGAACAGTTTATGAGGATTCTATTCCTCGTAGCTTTTGAATGTTCATCTCTTCGTAAGTTTAATAAAATCACAATATTCCGGTATATACATTGAGGGCACAATCAAGATAGACATGCTGGTGAAGAGAGACCTGCAGGAAGTCTCTGGCGCTAGCCCGTATAGAAGTCGAACACAGGACTTATACCTATGTATTTTGAATATTCGTTGGACTTCTGTTCAGTTTCCCAACATTATGATGCCATATTTTAGATGCGCATATACGTAGCCATAATATGTTGTTAGGCGAGTCTCTACTGATGTTGACTATTTCAATTTAATTTTTTGACTATTTAATATAATTCTTTTTTCCATCCATAATTATTTCAATTTGATTTATTTATTTATTTATTTATTAAAGAAAAGCACATTTTTTTATGGCAGTACATTGTAAGTTTAACAATATAGGCTTAAATGTAAATAATAGCAAAATAGAAAGCACCGCAGACCATTTTTTTTAAAATCAACGCCGCCTAACTAGGCCTAGGCCCGTACTAAGGCAAGCGTACCAAGTAGAGTGGCTTGTGCATACTTTAGAATACTTAATTTAAAAGATATGCTAGGATTATTTCACTATTTATTGCAATTCCTATTTATTATTTACCTTTTTCGTGTTATAGAAATTTATTTTATTGTGTTCTATGATAGGGTATTTTACAAATATTATTTGCAGACTGACAAACTGACAGACGCATTGACATATCAATGACCAAATTTTTAGATTAATGTTTAATTTGTACATACATTGTTTATTGCCTTAAGTTAATTCCTATTACTATTAAATACTATTTTTATTTTTTTCTATTAACTTATGTAGTTTAAAGTATGCACAAGCCACTATTTTCTTTGTACGCCTGCCTTAGTACGGGCCTAGGCCTCGTTTGGCGGCGTTGATCTAAAAATGGACTGGGAAGCGGTACTCTCTTTATTTCTAATATTTACAACGGGGCCTCTAATGATATTATGTAATGTACTGTAGTTTAAAAACCCTAAGGAGTTAAGGGGCCCTTGCTGAGTTGGCCACGAAGACCCATTCTGTTCAGGGTTGGTCACACTCACGGGTCAACACCCATCCGGCGGCCTCCAAGCATGAAGTGTGAGCCTGGGCAGGACTCTGGCCTTAGGGCTCGTTTCCCCTAGGAATCAACCTTCTGGCGCTCCTGAACGGTCTGCGCACCGTGCGGCGTGAGCCAATCGAGGGTACACTCTGTCAGCCAACCTCCTGTAGCAGAGGCACTTTAAGAAGAAGAAGAAGGTAACAATAAAGAAAATTCGCGAAATTTATGGAGAAGTGTCGAAGGTCAACAAGTGTCAACGTCGGTTCAGGAGGTTTACTATTGGTGATTTTGACCTTTTTGGGATTCGATATAAAAACGATCTTCAAACCGACCCAAAATATCGCTCGAGCTTTGAGGCCTGTAAAGGATGTAATACCACTGCAAACCCCGGGTGTGTATAAAGTCGAATGCAGCTGCGGTCTAGCCTACGTTGGACAAACGACACGGCCCATAGCCACGCGACTGACAGAACACATCAAAGCTGTTAAAAACGTTCAGCGAGAAAAATCGGCGATTTGCGAACATATATTGGATATCGGAAGTAACCACTGGATGCAGTTTCAAAATCCCATTGTGCTATCCAAGGAACAATTCTACTTTCCTCGCATGATCCGGGAAGCCATTCAAATAAGAAGAACCCCGAACTTCAATAGAGACGACTGTTACAAACTCTCTTCTACGTGGAACCCTCTTCTTAAAATGTTCCCGCCGCCGAAAGCCGAACACAAGGACGTAAGACAAGATACAGTGAGTGTTATGTGCAAGACGGATTTTCAAAGTTCGCGCGCTCCGAGCCCGGCCAAAATGACACGGCCTCTTTTTTGCATGATGTCCAAACAAGAAACTAATGGAACTACATTAAATCTCATGATTTGATTTATTTTCGTAAAAACGACATTAGTCCTTTATATATTATTCTTCGGGAGTTAATGGGCGCTTATTGAGTTGGACACGAAGACCCATTCTGTTCAGGGTTGGTCACGCTCACGAGTCAACACCTATTCGACGGCCTCCACGCATGAAGTGCGAGCCTAGGTAGGACTCTGGCCTTATGGTTAGTTTCCCCTGGGAATCAACCTTCTGGCGCTCCTGGACGGTCTGCGCACCGTGCGGCATAAGCCAATCGATTGCGCACTCTGATTAACAGTCGGGGGAGTCTGGAAGCAGTACTGTTTCCTATAGAGCGGGGATGGTTGCGGACCTTGCGACGACTCCTCTTCGACTACCCGATCCTGGGTGAACAGCCCGGCAAAGGATGCCGTGGTCCGCGATAGATTCGGTATACACTGTTTCAACGCTTCGTAAGGGAGAGGACCACGTAAGCGACCTCGAACTCGTAACCAATCGAGAGACTGCAATAATCTGGTCGCAATTGGAAGTAAGGGCGTGAGTGTAAGCCCGCTGGGTAACATTATTGGCTATCTCGCGGTTAAGGCGTTCACCTCTTACGGGTTTGTGGCGGAGCTTGACGGTGGACTGTTTTGTCCAAGTCTTCTGCGCTCACTCCAGGGATATAGAACGACTAATCGTTAAAACTTCCTGAGGCGACGGGCTCGCCCGCTGTAGTCGACAACCCTAGTCCATTATATAAAGTGACATATTTCGCATATCGGCATGCTCGCGTGACCTCTCATCCCAACGCCGGTTAAGTAGACCTCAAAGGTGCTTAGCGAGAAGAGCATTGCACTTGCTAGAGAGAGATGTGCTCATGTACTCGTAACGCCGCCGGAGCACTTACCTACTTCGCACGTAGGAATAATTTACTCTGAAACGTGTCATTGAAGGAAAAACCGCATCAAAGCTTTTACTTACTAAAATCTGAGCATTTTGAGTACGAAAGAAAATGCAGGGCAAGACGGAGTCGCCAGAAAAATAAATCCGCGTAAAGCTCTCAGTGAAAATATTTTAAAACTTAGAAAAACTGCCTCAAAATAAATCTCGATGGTAACAAACAACTTCATACTTTAACCCCTCCTATCGCGGGGTAAAAATTTAGTTGTCACTTCTGCCCGGGACAGTTTTGCGCGTGAAGTCGATGGCCTTGAGAAAAACGACCATAACTTTTAAACTACTATACGGATCGTAAAAAGAATAACTGTAGAATGATCGCATTGAAATTTGAAATTTATAATATTATAACCTTATCTCGTCAAACAATTAAGATAATAATGAATAAATATTTAAAAAGTTGGCATTTTACGCAGCTCGGAGCGCCCTAACCAATATTGGTTAGATACAATTTTAACATTTGTAAGCGTCTAACCAAAAATGGTTAGCTCAAATAGGAAGGTTTAAGACACGTCAAATTTAAAAGCAATCTAATAGGGTATATTTATTAATGGGTATCAAAATAACTATCTGGTTGGTAACATATAGGGATACAATTTTAATGTAAATATTTTTTTATTTATTTTATTTTATTTTATTTTATTTTCTTAAGGATAACTTTCAGCCAATAATTTTGTAGTGAACAAAAATAGGATGCTTAGAGCCATTTACAAGTTACCACTGATAATGACAATAATAATAACGTGAATTTAGAACTGATATTAAGCATAAAGAAGATAATCAACAAGAAGATACTAAATTGTACAGTAGAAAACATGTTGACATAAACAAGACTGTAATAAAAGAAGAAAATGCTAAGCCTGGTCATCGCAAAATCGCCCTACAACCTGCTTCCTTATAGTATCAATATTCGTGAAAAAGGGGTCAATATCAATGTCAGCATTCAGGGTGTTGAAAGTTTCGCATACCCTTATAAAATAAGAATTACGCCTGTATTTGGTTTTAAAGCCAGGTACAAGAAAGAGTGCCCTATTTCTAAGTGCCCGGCTAGGAGTCCGGAGAGATATTTTAGATAGTAGTTCAGGACAATCAATCGAGCCATTTAAAATTTGTAGTAAAAGTAAGATGTCAGCTATGTTTTTTCGCAAAGAATATATTATATCAACGAATATATATCAATAATAGAAAATATCATTTCTCTATTTGCAGTAAAAAAATAAAATACAAAAATTGAGCATATTTTCACATTGTTCAGTAGTTCATGCACGCGTTGTGCAAATTAGGGTTATTAAAGATATTGCAGTGCAAAACAGGTAAACATCCACCCCCGCTGCTTAGCAGATAGTATATTTTCATAGTCTCCAGACTCTTTCAGCAATTAGTCAGAGTGCACAACTGATCCACCAGCTTGTGAGGCATGAGACGCGAGAGTGTTACTCGGGGTAGCCTTTCGCACAAGGAGGCTTCTGAATAGGAGCTAAATCGTGCGAGTTGAGCCGATCCGAGAACTAAATGTATTTTATGGCCCAAGCTGCACGAGACCATTCGCTACCTACCTTTTATCGATTAGTCGTTCTCTCTCCCGTGAAGTGAACGCAGAAGACTTGGACAAAACAATCCACCGCCAAGCTTCGCCACATGCCCGCAAAAGGCTAACACCTTAACCGCGAGATAGCCATGAGTGCTACCCAGCGGGTTTACTTTCACGCCCTTACTTCCAATTGCGACCAGATTACTCCGGTCTCCCGATTGGTTACGAGTTAGAGGTTGCTTGCGCGATCCTCTCCCTTACGAAGCAGTGAAACGGTGTATACCGAATCTATCGCGGACCACGGTATGCTTTGCCCGGCTGTTCACCCAGGATCGGGTAGCCGATGGTCGTTTCAAAAGCAGTCGCCTTAAGGTCCGCAACCACCCTCGCTCTATAGGAAACAGTACTGCTTCCAGAATTCCCCGACTGTTAGTCAGAGTGCACAGTCGATTGGCTTACGCCGCACGGTGTGCAGACCGTCCAGGAGCGCCAGAAGGTTGTTTCCTAGGGGAAACTAACCCTAAGGCCAGAGTATTACCCGGGTTCCCTCTTCATGCGTGGAGGCCGCCGGATGAGTGTTGACCCGTGAGTGTGACCAACCCTGAATTATAGAATGGGTTTTCGTGGCCACCTCAGCAAGGGCCCATTAGCTCCCATGGAGAGAGCAGTGCTAAACATTAGTTTCCGCGACAGAGTGCGTAATGAAGAAATACGAAGGTGCACGGTAGTGGCAGATGTCATGCAACGCATCGCCAGGCTAAAGTGGGGCTAAGTAGGTCAGGTTGCAAGGCAGAATGACGCGAGGTGGCCGAGTAGGCTTGTCCAGTGGCGACCAAGAGCCACAAAGCAAGACGTAGTGAGACCACATCAGATAGACTTGCGATGGCTGAACCACATAAGGAAATCAGCAGGATCCAACTGGCTGAGGGCAGCAGCTAACAGAGAGACATGGAAGAAGAAGAAAGAAGCCTGCGTCTAGGAGTGGACCAAACCATGTTGAGGAAGAAGAAGTAAGAGGAAGAAAGAATATATTTAAAAGGAAGAATGGCCGAGGAGAGGAAATTTGGAGAGGAAGGAGATAGAAAGGGAAGAACCAGTTACTTCTTAGGATAATAGTGCTTTTGAGATATGCCTTGACCGATGCTAAAGAAGGGGATCTTCGTAAATTTAATGGAAAATCGTTCCAGAGTCTTACACCATAGGCACAAAAGACTAAGAGTAGAAATCAGTATTATGATAAGGAATGTAGAGTAAATTGTTAGAGTCTTAGAAATAGAAATAGAAATAGAAATATTTTTATTGTCCGAAATTGTGGTGGTACATTTATGGTGATATTGCGTAAAACTATGTATCTCACAATTACCTGTTATTAAAACAGATTGACAAATTTACTTATCTGCTAGATTGACTTATCTGCTAATTATAATATCTTATTAAAAATGTAATTATTTCACTGGTTTAACATGAAAAAATCTAAACAGACCGGATAAGTAGAACTAACAGTAGAAGACAATTAAAAAAAAATATTCACCAATAATATAAAAAATAAAGAAAAAATCAAAAATCAAGGAATAATCAAAATTCCGCCTATAAATACGAAATGTATATAATTTAAAATGTAACAGTAGAAAACAATTAATAAAAAATAATTCACAAATAATATAAAAAATAATGAAAAAAAATCAAAATCAAGGAATAATCAAAAATCCGCCTATAAATACGAAATGTATATAATTGAAAATTTGTAATCTTCCTAATTGAATTAATTTAAAAACAAAATGAAAATGCATGCCTACAATATAATATTATGAGAAATATTCGTTTAATGTGTAAAAGCTTTTATCGATAAGCCATTTTTTCAACGCTGCGGTAAACCCTTTTCCTTTTATTTCTTTGATATTTGCAGGTAGGTGGTTATAGATTTTTATTGCATTGTATAACATTCCTTTTTTAAATAGAGTTAAATTTGGCTTGGGTGCTTGTAGCTCATGTTTATTTCGTGTGTTATAGCCGTGTTCAACATTGTTTGTTTTGAAATACTGATCGTGGTCCCTTATAAATTTGCAGGTTTCCAAGATGTATATCGATATAAACGTTAGCACAAACTGCTTTTTAAATAGTGGTTTGCAGCTGTCAGTCTTTGGAATTCCACATATTATTCGTAAGCATCGTTTTTGTACTATGAATATTTCCTCTGCGTTTACCGAATTGCCCCAAAGCGTAATTCCATATTTTATGCAGGCGTAAATATATGCATAATATGCCATGAAGGCTGTTTTTTTATCTGTAGTTGGTTTTAAAATCCTTAGAGCGTAGCAAAATTTCGAAATTTTTATTTTTACATCTTCGACATGGGCTTTCCAGTTCAAATTACAGTCGATTGTTATCCCTAGTAATTTGAATTTTTGCACAATATCAATAACCTGAGCGTTATGTTTAATTTCGAATTTGTATTTTTGTGTTTGATAGGAATGAAATTGCATACATTTTGTTTTTTCCGCATTTACACTTAAATTATTTGACCTTAACCATTCAGTTACTTCTATAAAGCTTGTGTTTGCGCTGCTTTCCACATCAGCTTTAGTATGGCCCTCAATTAAGATAGAAGTGTCGTCGGCGAATAGGATTATTTTCTGTTGTGTCGCTAAAGGAAGTTCGTTTACATATATTATAAAAAGCAGGCAACCGAGGACATTTCCCTGCGGAATGCCATGCTGTGATCGAAGCCATTTTGATCGTACAGGTTCTACCATCTTTTTATTGCTATTAAAGTATGTAATTTCAACGCACTGCTCCCGTATAGTTCGTGGTTTGTAAAGTATAGTTCGTTCTCCTGCTCTTACCAAAGTATAGTTCGTGGTTTGTAAAGTTCGTGGATATAGGATAGCGTTGATTGGGATAGTGCACCATAGAAGACAACAAGTATAATAACATATCTCCTTAGGCGTAATATTATATTACATCATATTTTTTAAGCCCGCTACAAGTATCACAATAATGAAATAACTTCAATTTATACTAACCTTCGAGAGCATAGCAAAAACAGTCACACAGGGATTGTCCCAATAATGAGACGATTATAGGTGTATTATTGATGGAACTAAGATCTTATAGGAACTTGATGGTTAACTTCGGTGTGACCAATAAAATGAAAACAGATTGTGCGTCCCCACAGGGATCTAACGGACCCTGTTGCAGTTAGGTCACTAAGGCAAATTCGTTTAGTGTCGGAGAAACTCACGGGTCAACACCTATTCGGTCGCCTCCACGCAGAAGTGCGAGTCCGGTTAGGACTCTGGCCTGTAGGTGAGTTTCCCTTAGAAGTCAACCCTCGGACGGCTTGCGCTCAGTGCGACGTAATCAATCGATTGTGCATTCCGACTGACAGCCGGGGAAGTCCGGAAACAGTACTGCCTCCTATAGAGCGGGGGTAGTTGTTAACCTTACTACCAATGGGCTACCTGACACCGGGTGAACAGCCGGGCGATTAATGCTGTGGTTCGCGATAGATTCGGTAGAAACCGTTTATGTAAGGGAGAGGACGGCGCAAGTAATTTGCTTGCAACTGGAAGTAAGGGCGAACTTGCTAAGGCGGGAGCAAAGGGAACGTTATACGGCCCTGAACCTTGCTGTGGCGTACCAAAAAGCCTTGCAAACCTAATGCTCAAACAAATATGTTTAGAACAATCCGTCAACTACTGGAACAACACGCCAGGGTTGAATCATTCCAAAGCGCTAAAGCTTACGACCGTAAGACGGCCCGTGAGGCCTTGTAGCTAAATAGGAACAATCTACGCATACTGGTGAGGGCGCTCACGGGGCATTGTGGCCTGAACAAACACGTTCAACCTCAAGCTCAGAGACACAAAAATGTGCAGGTTCTGCCAAGGAGCAGAGGAAACTCCCCAGCACCTCATGTGCGAGTGTGGCCCGCTGATGCGTAAAAGATACAACCACCTGGGTGGTCACTACCTCCAACCTGAGGAGGTAAAACAATCTGGCGCCAAAAGCCTGCTGCGGTTCTTAAATGACACGAGGCTTAGCGCAGAACTATAGTAGGTGGCGAGCACAATAGATCAGCAATGGTCGCAGTGTTACAAGGCTCATAAAGACCTTAGAAAAGCCCCACTTAACAAATAAAAAAAAGGGCGCGGGTGTCAGCGCGCTGGGTGATTAATCTGGTTATCTCGCGGTAAGGCGTTGGTCTCTTACGGGCGAGTGGCGTCACTAGACAGTGGAATGTTTTCGCCCACGCTCGCCTCACGGGAGATAGACCGATATAATATCATTAAAACTTTCTGAGGTGACGCGTTGGTTAGTTGTTTTTAACAGCTCTAGTTGTGCGTCCCCACAAAGGTTTAGAGTTCGTTCGGTTGCACGATAAACAGCATAATAATAGAAGACACTCCCTATAATATCGACCTTACACATACATAATTCTATTGTCAGTAATAAAGTGACGAACATAGGATTTGGTGACAGGTAATTGCGTACAAAGTCTAATTAATAATTCTCACTAATCATTACACAAAATGAACACGTTTAATGTGTTACACAAATTTAATGGCCTCGTAAACAACGTCATTAATTTATGCATTAAGCCTCATTAAGTAATTTAACGCCAAGGTGACACGAGGCGGAAATAGGTCACATGTCGGGTAGAACTTGGGTTGCATACCACTGCTGATACAGTCCAAAAGAATTTCGAAGAGACGTGAGTATTAAATGGTTAATTTATATAGCACGCTGATAGCCTCATATTGGAAACAGTTAGTTAGGGTTGTGGTGGAGACTTTGATAATTTCTTCGAATCTCCTATATTGTAATGACCTAAAGACCTTAATATCTCACAGTTGAGTGCAGCTTGTACCTGATAACCAGTTTGTTATCTTGGTTCGGCTCAACTAACGGTTCAGCTTTCATCTGGTGGCTTCCTCGAAGACGGCCTAACTTGGATAGGACTCTGCAACTGTAAGCCCAGTCGTGGACAGGTGGAAACGGATGTGCGGCGTTTGATAATCGACTGTACACTTCGGCGAAAAAATGAGCGGTTTGCGCACCGGGCTCGTCAACCTGCTTGCGTAATCCAGCGAATAACCAGAGTAGTCGGAAGACGTACGTACGTTTCATAAGAAGAAGAGGTAGTTTTTTTTACCTACAAGGCATATGCTTTTTTGTGGAAACGCCTTGTTGCATATTGGCACCATCTTCTAGGTGGGCATTTATAGCATCACGCAGTCAAACACTCAGGCGGTCACCCATCCCAGTACTGACTGCGTCCAACGCTGCTTAACTTCGGTATCAACGAGGAGAACCGGTGACAACGTGGCTACATACTGCTAACGTCAGATAGAGGCCGCGCAAGCGACCTCAAATTCGCGACCAGACTGGAGGATGGAGAAGTCAGTCCAAATTTGATAGTATGGGCGTGAGGTCGACCCGCTGCATTCACTTCCTAGTGCCTCGCTGCAAGGCGTTGGACTCTCACGGGCTTGTTGGCGTAGTAAGACGGTAAACTGTCTCGTCCCTAAGCATCTGCGTTTACCCCACGGTTAAAACAACGATCATGTATCCTTATCCCTTTCTGGGCTGTAAGTAGAATCTAATGGGCTTAGTGCAGTTGGCCCAATATGACCTATGTGTTAGGGTTGGCCCAACTCATAGGTCAGCACCCATCCGGTAGCCTCCACGCAGAAGTTCTAGCCCTGGTAGGACTCTATGCCTGCGGGTCAGTTTCCCTGGGAATCATTTTTCGAGCGCTCCTGGACGTTTTGAGCACAGTGCGGCATCAGCAAATCGACTGTGCGAATCTGTTTCCTATAGAGCGGATAAATCTGTATATATAATATGGATCAATATTTCCAATAATTACATATATATATTTGTCCACAAAGTATGTGGCCTTTAATTTCCTTTAAAGAACAGCAACTTCATAGATAAGGACCCAATATTTAATCGATTTCATTTGTGATGCATATCTGCTTACCTTTTCTGGGTGAAAGGTCGCATCTGAGCTTATATACTCCGGGGATTACATTAACCTGCGGTTTGTCTGATCTGTATACTCGCGCTCTTCGCTGGCGACGTCTTCCCAGAGAGGAAATTTGAACCGAAATATATCTTCATCCGCTCCCGTCAGCCAGATTTATGAATTTGGAGGGTATTAATTTACATAAGTGAGTTAATCAGGGTGAAGATACATTTGTAGATATCGCGGCCGAGTTTATCAGTCTCCCGGCCGCAGCGGTCCATTTGTTGAACCGCAGGGGGTATTGCGGGTAGATTAATTGCCAGTTCGAAGGCAGCGGACCGCGTCATTGATGCGATTCGCCTCTCATTCCTCTCCGTCGATCTCCGCATTAGACCTAATGTGAAGTCTAAAGTACTTAATCCAATGCATTTTGGGCATTATTACCGAATTTCGTCCATGGATTTCTTGCTACATATAACAAATGGCTGTAAAACTTAACAGTACTTTTGATATTTGAGCTTCAAGCTGTATAACCAGCTACCACTCTCCACTAGGTAGATGGAAATAAAGGCTCTACTAAGTAGATGGATAAATTCATTAAACTAAAGCTGCAATCCAGACTTATAATGCAAACTGATTTCTATTATAAGCTGGATGATTTTTTCGAGCCCATTTCTTTAAATGTGACTAATATTAATCTGCAAATTCTGCTATCTCAGTTTATTTATTTTTTTTTTTTTTTAAAATACATCTTAAAAAAAAAGAATATTTCAAATTTAACAGCAATTTTAAATATGTAGATTACAGTGTTTTACAATATTTCTATTTTTCTATTTGTTTTGATATTTTTTATTCTATTATGTGTTTTTTTATAAAGTACCTAATACTTTTTGAAAAATCTTTATTTTATACAGCTGACATGTCTTTGTCCTGTCTAAATTTTAATAAATTTGTTTGTGATCGTTTTGTGAATTTCTAAAAAGTATAAAATCGGTTGTATCACCCCAAGACTTCAACCCCCTCAACCCCCCCCCCCCCCCCCCACTTAAAACCCTACAACCTCAAACTCAGCAACATTTCCATCCCGAGAGCATAGCGATCAAAATAAAAAAGAATCAACCTTACCTGTATATTTTGCCATCATAATTATTATATATTTTTTAAATAAATATTTGATTAGGTTAATGTTATTTGAATGCATGTCTACTAATATTCTTGAATGTATGTCTTCTGTATGTTTCGCCACCAGAATTACCATATATTATTCAAAATAATTATTACGACTTTAAAAACGAGCCATAAGAATATTGATAAACCTTAACCATAATAAATCATGTCGTGGTCACTTCAAAAATCTCAGTATTCTAACGCTACTACCATCACTATACATATTAGAATGCATAAAATTAATATTAAAAAACATAGGAAAGATGAAGACAAAAAAAGAAATTCCCTCGCATTTCACCAGATGTAGGCACAACTTAGCATTACCCCGTCCATCTCTGGAATTATTCAAAAGGGATCCAAATTACGTTGGAATGGCGTGTTACAATAAACTGCCTGAGAATATTAAAATTATATGTAGAAACGGAAAAATAGCCCAATTTAAATCGAAATTAAAAGGCTACTTTCTTGCGAGAGAATTATATAATATAAACGAATTATAATTAGATGAATGACAATTTCCATCTCGATTTTATTTATTTAACTTGACATTTGTACCATTTTACTGATTATTATATTATTACTATTATTTCTAATTGTCTCCCATAATCAATTATATTTCTTATTTATAGGACTATTTAATTTTAATATTATAATTTCATGACTAACTGTAGTTATACATATCTATTATAACTCAATTGTGTGATGAGTCTCTAATTAAATATTTCTTATACATTTTAAAGTTATTTTAACAGCGGCTATATAAAGTGTCTAAACAACTATGTATAAGTTTTTTAAGACAATAAAGGCGATTTGATTTGATTTTGATTTGATTTAAAATGAAATAAGTAAAGTTATTTATTATTAAAAAACAAGAAAAGCGATGAAACAAATTTTATTTACAAAAATCCTTTTAATGGATAACATAAAAAAACAATAATAAAAGTTACATTAGGAACCGAAAAAATATATTAATTTTCTGCAGGAAGACTATCATAGAACGGATGGTGATCCTTATCAATAATAGTCTTCAATTCGTGAAGATGATTATACTTGGTGAGTGATAAAGGTATCATTGTGTTATACCTACAACCTAGGAGGAGGTGATGCAATATTATTCTTCCTCCGCTGAGGAAGCTGTTGCCATTCTATCGTGCGATCAATCTTATATAATATTTCACCAGTAGGTAGATAACGAAGTCCTCTTAGGTCTTAAGTCTAATCGATTAAGATCTAAGATCTAAGATCTAGAATTCTAGAGTCTTAGATCTTAATCTATTAGAATTAGATCTTAATCGATTAGAAGTCCTCTTAGATCTTAGTCGATCTTAGATCGCTCACCGTAGGGTCTCCTACTTTCTTGCCGGGTCTGAGGGAAGGCAAATTTGAAGATGTGTCTTCGTATTTTAAAAAAAAATCGAAGTGAACATTTTCGATCACATATAGGTGCTTCGGACGAGCCATCTTCATCCTTGCGACATAGTCGCATGGAGGATATATTGGGGGCTTAAAATAGTGCTCCAGGACAGAATGCACATTATAAAAAGGATAGAAAACGAATTTACCGCGTAAAATTTGTAGCACCCGACGTTTCGGTGACGTTGCAGCCGCCGTTGTCCAGGGTAGACTGAAGAGCTGTCACTCCGTTGTTTTGCGGGTAGGCCGCGTACCGCTTCCGCCACTGCGTAGGTTATAACGGTGGTGGGGGGCCGGGCTCGGAGCGCGGGAATTTGAAAATCCGTCTTGCACACAACACCCACTGTATCCTGTTTTACATCTTTGCGTTCGGAGTTCGGCGGCGGGAACATTTTAAGAAGAGGGTTCCACGTAAAAGAAAGTTTGTAACCGTCGTCTCTGTTAAAGTTCGGGGTTCTTCTTATTTCAATGGCTTCCCGGATCATGCGAGGAAAGTAGAATTGTTCTTTGGATAGCACAATGGGATTGTGAAACTGCATCCAATGGTTACTTCCGCTATCCAATATATGTTCGCAGATCGCCGATTTTTCTCGCTGAACGTTTTTAACAGCTTTGATGTGTTCTGACAGTCGCGTGGCTATGGGCCGTTTCGTTTGTCCAACGTAGGCTAGACCGCAACTGCATTCGACTTTATACACACCCGGGGTTTGCAGTGGTATTACATCCTTTACGGCCACTAAAATAAAATAAATAAATTCGTAAGGTAAATTCGTTTTCTATCCTATTTATAATGTCAAACAACCGCGATAGTCTTCGATTTTATAGAATGCACATTATCTGCCTCCATCATTGTGTGACCTTTCTCAAAAAAAAAATTGGTCTAGTAAAATATTTTTGCTTTTAGCAGCGCTTGCCAAAACCTTGTTTCTATTCTGGTAATTGCAACCATCGGATATCAAAACAATTTTGCTATATGTGAAAGGCAAATTTTGTAAGTAATCCAATATACATGTGGTGAACTCATTGGCACTGACACCACCATCTACTTCGTGCCATGCGTACATTGTGACATCCGCTTTATTCAGAACATAAATAGTGACATTATGAAATAGTAATTTGTAATAAGCTGCCTGTAATAAGCTGCGGACGCCATCAATTTTGGACGGAAGTACACTCTGTAGGTCCATAGTGAGGACTAATGTGGTGTCACTGGCAGAATTTTTAAGCGTGTGCTTTAGCCTCTTTCGCTTGTTCCTTTCTTTTTATGTGTTCATCAAACACGTCCTCCTCAATATTCCCATATTTATATGAAATGCACAGGTCGCATTGATCTTTTCGCGGGTGGTGGATAAAAATGTTCTCACATTTCAAAACATCATTGAAAACATTTCTACCCACTTTAGGCAGATTCGATTCATGGTGTGTCACCATGAATTAAAGATACCCAGCACATGCGTTTTTGATAAAACTTAATCATCAACGTGAATTCTTTTAGAGTTTTTACGGCAATAATGGCTGGGTACCTTCGGTAACAAATCTAGCCATTTTTTACTATTATCTTTGCTAGCCATATTTAATTTAGTTTTTTTATTTGATTGTGGCTCTGGATGAATCAAATCTGCTTCAACCTTCTGCGACCTGCACTATAATTTTTTGGGAGCTTTATGGTCACACCTTTTTTAATTTTTTTTCTATCCTTCGACACTATAATGTTTGTATGCCCCATTGAGCCCAAATATAGCTTTTCATAGCCCAACTAACTCTTTCCCTTTGCCCTTCTTTTTTGGTGTATATCAATAAATAATAAGCAATAAAGAGTTTTAAACTACGAAAGCACTGATCATAACAAACAAATCTTCAGAGTCAACGAGAAAACGGCGGCAGGCACGCAAACAATAAGCTGACTAATGCGGACATAGAAAAAACCAGACTAGACAAACAAGCTAAAATTGACTTATGTGCAGTGCTGCCACATAAAGGATTTTTTGCGTGCATGAATTCGGCTGTAGAAACATACGTTGATTTTTATTTACGAATATATTTATCGATTTCACATAAGTCTTATTTTAGATGATAGAGCTTAAAAAACTGCTCGATTGGTATATTCAACTCAACTTCGTATTATTTTTACATGAGTCATATTTTACGTTCAACGACGGTATGTCTTCTTAATGTTTGTCTTCTAATATTCTTAAATGTATGTATTCTGTATGTTATACCATCGCAATTACCGTATATGTATGTAAACGCTGTGTCTGTGAAGGTACTAGAGAGAAATTTGGGGAGACCGATATTTAAGGGATAACACACTGATACATGATGTCAAATAATAATACTTAATGAACACTAATACTGGTTAGAGGCAAGGAAAAACTTGAAGCAATCCATTTTTTTTTAATTTTTTTTTATTTAGTAACACATCTAGTAAAAAAATAATGTCATATTTGATTAAGATGTTAGCAAGAAATTGATGCGACATTATTTTTAATGATTGACACAGTCGCCTAACTAGGCCTAGGCCTGTTCTAAGGCAGACTTTTAATGATGATATTAAGTGTGCACTGTCAACTTAATCTATAGTTAGTACTTATTTTTAAATCGACAAATATAAAACTACAAATATTTACGCATATACAAATATGGATAGATACTTACATACATCTATAGATAAATTATATATCCAAATATGCACACATACACATACATATATTTATACGAAAATAATAATAAAACCAAAATAAATAAAAATAAAAACTAAAATAATATACCTATATAAATCAATTACATATTGATATGACGCTCACATACCTATAATAGTCATTTAAAATTATCATGGAAAAACTAAATACTAAGTACTAAATACTATCATTCAAAATACAACAGTCAACATATTCCCTAAACCGTTCCTACCCACCTCCAACAACCAATCAGTTAGAGATTTTTTAAAAGTGAATGTGTTCTCACTACTTTTAATTGCGTCGGGAAGATTGTTATACATTCTAGGGCCAATGAACGTGAAATGGCGCTGGCCAAATGTTGTGTAAGATCTTGGCACCATCATATCACCAGTTCTTGTTGCTCTCGTCTTTCCAACTCGTTGATTATAAGGTGTCATTTTATTTTTAGTATATATTAGGGCCATGCGAACATAAAGCTGTCTTACATCCAAAACCTCGGAATGGATGTAAAGAGTGTCTGACGGAAATCGATACGGTTTACGTGCGATTATTTTTAAAATACATTTTTGCGCTACTTCTAGAGGGTGTAGAGTGGACCTTGTACAACCGCCCCATCCTATAATACCATAGCATAGTATTGACTGACACAATGCATAGTAGTTGTTTTTCAGTGTTATCGGGTCCACAATATCTCTTATTTCTCTGAATATACATGCGAGTTTGCGCACCTTCATCGCCAGCTTATCAATATGTGGTTGCCAACGCATCTTATTGTCGATCGTTATACCCAGGTATTGTACCTGTTGTGCTCTTTCTAGAGTAGTGCAGTTGCAATGCTGAGTATTTCTGTCGCAGTCATGAATGGTCAGTCTATGGTTTAAATGTGGTTGGCCTTTACTATTGTTGCTGAACGTAAGGTACTTAGTTTTATGTATGTTCAGGCTTAGTAGAGAATTGTCTAAACATTCATGTACTTCATTGATACCCTCATTGGCTACGGAGAATGTTTTATTCCAGTTATAGCCCTCAAAAATAACGACCGTATCATCGGCGAAGGAAATTGTTTTGCCGACTAGATTGGAGAGTTTGTTGATGTAAATAAGAAATAAAATGGGCCCGAGAACAGTGCCTTGAGGGACACCATACTGGAGGTATTCTGGCTTACTGTGTGTATTGTTAACGGTAATAATTTGTTTCCTATTTGTCAAATAGCTTGTAAACCAGTCCAGAGTGATACCCCTAAATCCCACATTCCCTAACCTCTGAAGCAGTTTGTCGTGTGAAACAGTAGGTATCGAATGCCTTCGCTAGATCTAGGAAAATAGCTAACCATTTTTCCTCTTATCCACATTATCATAAATTACACTTGTTACCTCTGCAATAGCATCAGTAGTGCCCATACCCTCTCTAAATCCAAATTGATTTTTTGATAGAATATTATTTTCTTGCAGGTATTTCGAAAGACGCTTTTTAACCACTTTCTCTATGATTTTAGATAGAGTGTTTAGTAGGGATATGGGTCTATAGTTGTCAATGTTTAATTTATCGTCGTTTTTGTAAATAGGGATGACTTTTGCACATTTAAGTATGTCGGGAAAAATGCCTGATTTAAAACTAGAATTCACAATATGAGAAATGGGACAACTTAGTTCTCTTTTTGAAAGCTTGAATATTCTTGAATTAAGATTGTCAATACCAGATTGTCAGATTGAGAATAACCTTTGCTGGACTCGTACTACGGCGAAATGACCGCGCCCGTATCAAGTTGCTCTGAGTGGCTTAACAAGTAACTTAGCAAACAACAAAACGCCGGACTTTTCCACGCCGCCCGTAAAATTGCATTAAAACTTACCACAAATGAGGGCGGAAAGTTTAATTAAAACTTGGACGCGCCAAGTAACTAACCAGTAGTGGCAAGCTCGCGCTTGAGCCTCTTAGTACTTGAGTTTTGAGTCTGTGTCTCGGACTGACTCTGAGCCATTGTTCGACAAATTGAAACAATTATAGGGCTTACAGATATTTTAGGAATTATAAAGGCAGTATGACAAACTATACCTAATAGCGATATTAACACATTTACAACTACCGATCTTTATAAAGATCAAAAAAAGTATGGGGAATACCTTCAATTTAAAAATATTAACGAGCAGATAACTTTTGCTTATTGTTTACCAATCGTTGCAAAGATCGCTTAACAGTAATTATCTTATTATCATAATTTTGAAGTGCTTTTCTATTTTAGTATTAATGTAATTAACTTTAACTATGTCTTCAAAACGGTAAGTGTCTAAACTATGTCTTCAAAACAAATAAGCTTGTGATGGAAATTTATTTTTTGCACGTTTTTATAAATGTATGACCTAGATAGATATAGATTAGATAGATAGATAGATAATAAAGCCTTTTTCATAGTAATAACTGTGTCACTTTAATTTAAATAGGATACAATCGATAAAGTAGTAGTTATATGAGCATTAACCTACCTGCCTATTACTACTGATCGTTAAAAATTCGCATTTTCCGAGCTTTCCTAAAAATCAGTTTATTTTTGTATTTTTCCATGTTTACTTTATGCATCACCGTAAAAATACTAAAAACCTGCTATGATACGAGATAAAAAAAGTTTCAGTAACAACTAGGTTAAAATGGTTTATTGGTAAAGGGGTTTATTGTAACATATTAAATTAATGGTTAGCGTGGGTACCGCTGCCAGTACATCGGCGGTCTTATAGAGAGCTGTGTCTAACGGTTGACTCTTTTGAATACGTCTCGACTGCTTTCGAAACTTGACTGACTGCAGGAGCACTGACGTCAATTTATATAAGACCGTGCGATGCCTAGGTGGAAGCGGATCGAATGAATGGAAGGGGTCAATGCGTCGTGAAGCGTTCGACCATATTTAGTTATATTGAGTGGATTTCTCGGCACCGTTTTCATTTGATTGAATTTTTAGGGCTGTTTGTTAGGCTACGCTGATTGTTGATGAGGCACTGAGAAGAGCATCCAGCGGGCCGATCTCGCGTCCTCGCTACCAGATATGGCCGAATTTCTCCATCCTTCAGTATAGTCATGTATTCAAGGTCGCTTGCGCGGCCTCTACCTGGCGTAAGTGGTAATTCAGTTTATACATCTAGCGGACCAATGCGTCCTTTGCGTGACAATTTCACTCGGGATCGGGTGGGCAACGGATCGTTTCAAGAATATATGACGTCATTTCGAAAACTAACCCCGCTCTCTATGGAACATACATGTCCAACCCCCCCCCCCCCCCCTCCGGTTATTCCCCGGATGAACAGAGTGTCTAGCAAATAGGTCATTGAACTAACTGCCCAGGTGTCTTCAAATTTGTCTAATATTTGTAAAAGTATTAAAAACCAAATGAAATCCAATTTTCGAAATTGACGGACGTAAATTTATTAAAAATTATTATTATTGCTTTTGTTATTTTTGGTATTTGATTTACCTGAATTTATTAATTTACTAGATATGTTTTAGCTATATACATATGTATTAATACGTTAGTATGATGCTATTTCATTATTAATACCACATCTGTAATACCTATATAATTATGTTATAAATATAATTTAGTTTAAAATATCTAATAATAATAATATTGCTCATATATAACTATTATAGTTTCTATATTAATATATGTTTTTAAGACACGGCTGCTACTGGACAAACATTACTAGACTACTGCCTCGAAACAGACCTAGGCCTAGTGAGGCAGTATAATCCACATGGACCTGTAGCTTTTCTTACTGATTAGTTAAGCACTCTACTTATGTATATTCCACTTTTAATCAATAGTTAGTAATTAATTAATATAAATTAGGTATGTTATGGATAGACAAATAAATGAAAAAAAAAGTGTCACTAAGTGCATTCGTAGTGTTTTCTTTCTCCGCTCTCGTAACAGGCCCGACCAGCGATAAAACCCTTACAAAAGTGAAAGCTGAATAATAAATGTCAAACCCAAAATGGTGACCGTACGTACCATATTATTTTGCGACTTAATCACATTACATTACATTACATTTTCGTCGTATCCAATTGATGGCTAAAGACCGCTCTTGGACGTGTCAAAATAATTGGGTTATGTAGTAAGTTTCTTTACTACTCTTCACTGAACATACATAGGTAGTCGAGAATTAACTACTAGATTGTCAAATTATAAATATAAATAATCAAAATAGAAGCCTAATATTTAAAGTAGTTAGTAATTCGAAAAGATACGTAGTAAAATTATTTATCGTAATATTCAAATTGCCAGTAAAATGTTAAATAATCAAATTAAATCTACGTTATGCATTTTAAACTAAAAGTACAGATATAAGGCCATATAAAATAATCAGACAATAAGGCTCTACTTTTTTAAGTAATTTAAATGGGCACAATATTTGAAAAATCATGGCCCTCAAATTCGGCCAGATTATAGAAAGGGTGGCCCATCAGCATCTCCTTGATGTTTTTTTAAATCTTATGTCCTTCAGCTGTTTAAATTTTGTAGGGAGTAGATTATAAAATTTAATGCTAAGGTACAAGTAGCTTTTCTGTACTTTTGCCAGTCGTATTCGGGGTACGCATAAAAGGGAGCTACCGCGGGTATGATGCGAGTGAATGTCTGCATTAATTGGTGTTTCTGCTAGGTGCTGTCTAGCATACACTAAACACTCGTATATGAACGCCGAATACATAATCTTTACCCTCGCCTTGATGAAATATTCTTTGCATGAGGTCCTAGTCGTTACCTGATACATGCTGCGCAGTGCTCTCTTTTGCAAAAGAGAGATTCTTTTACTGGTTGCAGCATTTCCCCAAAATAGTAGTCTATAAGTCATTAATGAGTTAAAATACGCACAGTATACTGATTTGGCTGCCGCAAAACCACAAAGACCTTATATCGAGCTACATAGCTTACTAGCTAATTGTGACTTTCAATGCAAAGCAAACCTACAGAAAACGAATACTCCCGAATTAATAAAGTAAATACAATGGCATTTCAAGCCTCATCAAATTTATCGAAAATTACACTTTTTCTTACAGTACCTACATAATATATTCCATTTCAACCTTATTACACCAGCAAATGGACATTTCAAAGGAAGAGTAACCTCACAATATTTCTTTGCCCGTAACAAAACAAATAAACACAATATTAAACAGACTGTTATGGTTGTAATAAAATAAGGTTGTCCTGTTTTGTATTTAAGTATGGGTTACCTTTTCTGGGGTGGACTTAGCAGGGAAATGTGCGGTTGGGCTTACACAGTGTGTAATGTTGTGTAAATATGATGTAAATATTTCCAGCCCATCCCAAAAATATCAATGTAATTATGTCTGCCTGGAATTTCCTGTAATTTAATAATATAAACCACTTATTAAGTTTTATTATTTTTCAAGGCAATCAATATATTTTTGAACTCATCAAAACTATTGTTAAAAGCTGTTGACATATTCTTCCAAGCTTGTAAATCGTATACATCTTAGTAAACCTTTAATTTTATAAAATAAGAAGGAACCACAGATTTTGAAGTCTGGACTTTATGCAGATGCCTCATCAGTTCTATATATGAAGTCTTCCTAAGGATCAGTTATTAATATACCGGAGAGTGCAAAAGTATGTTGATAAAGTAGGGCGATTCTGCTACTAGGGTTCTCTTGAAATTTTCCATCCATAACCAAGATCAATAGAAATTCTTTGTGGCACATTTAAAGAAAAATACATACAACAGGCGGACTTATTGCCTAAAGTACAATATTTTATAGCCAACCTACGTGAAAGAATAAGAATTTAGTTGCAAGTATAATAAAATAAGGAAAAACATCCTAATATTTAACTAAAACTGATCAAATAACAAAAATGGCATTTTTTAAATATCTTAATTATATTTAAAATGAATTTGGAAAATATTCCAAGGAGCGGAGGATAGAAGAGGATGAGTTAAGATGTGGAATAAATGGGAATTTAGGGATATGAAATTCTTTTCCAGAAAAGAAACAGCTTATTGATGAGTCAGTCAAAATATACAATAATTGTGATCCGAGCATGTAGACGAGGGACCGAGAAATCTTACGCGGCCTCTACAGTGAGTTAAAACAATATCCTTTCATCTACTGTAATCATGCATTATCAATTATGACATTATTGTGGACACATGACAGAGGGAATAAATTATGATGCCTCCCAATATGCAAGGTATAACACCATTGATATGACATGAGCACAAGTACCAAGAATACGAGGTCTTATCGGCAGATCTAATGATTTGCTTTAGTTAGGTATTGTGTTGTCCAAAACAAGTAACCTAGAAGATATTCACAGAATCTCGTGTTTACTTAATTACCCATATAACTAAAGGCCCAGGCTAATATAACTTGAAACAGTAGGGCGGTTTCGACTACAACGGGCGGAGCCGTCACCCCAGGCTGGTACAACGAGATGTGATCGTTCTTTCAGCCGTAGGAGGAACGTTGAAGACTTAGAGACAAGACAATCTACTGTCTAGCTCCGTCAAAAAGCCTGTTAGAGGTCAACGCCTTACTGCGAGGCACCGGGAATGGTAATGAGTTGGAAGCCTCGACCCCTAACTACCAGTTTTGGTAGGGATGCAATCCCGCTAGGAGAAAGCGGTCCACCAACAATTCACTTACTATCTAACATTATAATATATACAAGTTTTAGCTTACGCACTAAAGTTATAAACAGTGTAATTGAAAATCACACTGTTTATAACTTAGGTTATTTCACTGTTATAATATTATACTGTTTATAATAATAATTACAACTAAAGTTGTCGACTACAGCGGGCCAGCCAGTCACCTCAGGAAGTTTTAACGATTAGTCTTTCTATCTCCCTGGAATGAGCGCAGAAGACTTGGGACAATAACAGTCCACCTTCTAGCTCCGCTACAAACCCGTAAGAGGTCAACGCCTTAACCGCGAGATAGCCAGGTATGTCACCCAGCGGGCTTACACTCGCGCCCTTACTTCCAATTGCTACCAGATAACTCCAGTCTCTCGATTGGTTACGAGTTCGAGGTCGCTTGCGCGGTCCTCTCCCTTACGAAGCGGTGAAACGGTGTTCACCGAATCACGGCATCCTTTGCCCGGCTGTTCACCCAGGATCGGGTAGCCCATGGTCGTTTCAAGAGCAGTCGCCGTAAGGTCCGCAACCACCCCCGCTCTATAGGAAACAGTACTGCTTCCAGACTCCCTGACTGTTAGTCAGAGTGCGCAATCGATCGGCTTATACCGCGCGGTGCGCAGACCGTCCAGGAGCCCCAGAAGGTTGATTCCCAGGGGCAACTGACCAGAGTCCTACCCAGGCTCGCACTTCATGCGTGGAGGCCGTCGGATAGGTGTTGACCCGTGAGTTTGACCAACCCTGAACAGAATGGGTCTTCGTGGCCAACTCAGCAAGGGCCCATTAACCCCCAATAATAATAATTACACTGTTTATAATATGATAAGGTAGTAATCGGGCCCATCATAATACTATTTTTTTTTTACACTTCTGGGGGGTGAGCAGTGGATTCCGGACTTACGAACCGGCTGTGGTAGGTTTAGGACAGCTGTCTTGCCACATGTGAGCGTTCACCTTACCACCCATTCACTCCCCCTTCGAAGCCATAAAATTTGAGATGCAGAAATCGCGGTTTTAGGTAATTTTTCTAGAAAGGAGTTGATTATTTTCCTGGAGAGACCAAGATCTTTAAAAAGGTAAAACAAAGATTTAGCTGGCAGGCCACGAGTGCCTACTTCCACCGCGTGAAGGTGAACAGTGAAGCCGTTTCGGGTGACGGCATTTGCGAGGTCATGGTATTTATTTAATTTGTACTCGTGGTCTTTTGGGACATTTGATTCCCATGGAACAGTTAATTCTACGATAAGGACCATCTTCCGAGATAGAGAGTAAAGAGTTATATCTGGACGCAGGGCTGTGCATCCGAGACTTTCAGGGAATTTATACTGCTTAGAGACCGAATCGACCTCCATAATCCAATCTGAAGCTTTCTCGATTATTGAGAAAGGTTTTGCAGTGAGATTTAGAGCCAACCAGCACAAACTGTATTGAGGGTTTGGAGGATACTGTGGAACCCTTGTTGGCCCGAGCCACTGAGAGGCTAGCGAATAACAGCAAAGACTTTGTCGTGGCGGTAAGTGTACCGTACTTGATCCAAGGCCACCTTGCAGCCAGCTAGAAAATGTCTAGCTGTGCAAGGGGTGTTGCTACAAAGGGGACATGAACTATCCTCGGCATAGCTCCAACGAGCGAGGTTACTAGGGTCTGGAAGTGTATGCTGAAAGGCATTTAAATAAAATTTCAGCATCTCTGGCGTCCAGTCATACAACATTACTTTCCAGTGCATTGGAGGAGGAATGCAAAAGTCTCCAATTGTTGTCCAATCATTCTGGCATTGAAGGCCAATAGCATGAGCCATACTTTTGCTGTCGTAATCCCCCGCAAGAGAGACTTCTTCAAGTCCACATCGCTCATGGTTGTACTGCCATACCCCAGACCAGTGCCATTCTGGCTGATTCCAGTAAGGAACTTTTTGTGGAAGTCAACGCGGGCTTGTAGATCATTTGACTCACTACGGCCACTTACTACGTGCTTCGATATTGCCGGATCCTTGGAATTACTTAGAATCGAATTTTTGGTTATTCTGGAGTTGGCGTAGAGCAGAGAGGGCAGTTTTAGAGCTAGCCCAAAATTTTGTTTGGACCTGAAGAGGGTCGAGGGGTCAGCTGGTTTGGCTAAGGACAACCAGGATTTTAGACAAGCTGTCAAAAGTGCATCCAGACGAGACAGTTGAGTTTTGGTGAAATCGTAAATAAGACAGGCCATGACAAATGAGAAGTTAGATAGTTGTCATAGATCCAAGCCTTACGAGGGCCAGAAATTAGCAATGCATCTATATTTTCCAGGCAACTACTGAAATGTTCTATGACATGATCGCCAGAGAGGTCTTTTCCCTGGCAGGTGATTTTTCTGCCAAGAAATTTGAAGTGGTTATTTGGGTCTATAATGGAGATAATAGAGCCCTTATAGACCAATTTTGGGTCATAGCACGTAAATTTTGTGTCTATGCGGGCGAGTCCAAGGCAAAAACATTTGGAGGGCTTCAATTTTATACAGCCTGACCAGTCGCAGAACAGCTCCACTTTTTGTAATAGCAGGGAAAGCTGCTTGGGGCTCCTGGTGATAAAAGTTAGGTCATCGGCAAAAGCGAGGCACGACGATGTTTATTGGCCGTCTGTTTTAAAACGATAACCCCATTTCTTGTCGAACTGGGTCAGGCTTTCCATCAGTATATTGAAAACAATATTGAATATCGTTGGAGAAAGGCAACAGCCCTGAAACAGTCCAATTGTATATGATATAGAGCGGATAGTCCATTAAAATTTGCGAAGTAACCGACTACCCGCTAAACAACGGATGACGATTGACAGTACTTTAGTCTACCCTGGACAATGGCGGTTGCAACATCGTCGAAACGCCGGGTGCTAAAAACTTTAAGCGGTAAATTGGTATTATTCTGTTAATATGTTTATCAAATACCAGCTTATTGTCTAATATTAAGTCCCTGCTGCCGAGCTACGCTTTAGTGGTCAACGGTTTACTGCAACTTGGGGTACAAGATCCATTTTGTTCTCGGATCGACTCGACTCACGATTCGGCTCCTATTCAGAAGCCTCCTCGAGTCGAAGGTTACCCCGGGTAAGACTCCCATGTCTCAGACGTCAGAGCTGGTGGACCGGTTTCTGCCGGCGAGATTGCGGCGGCGAAGCCAATCGGCTGTGCATTCTGACTACTTTGCTGAAGGGGTCTGGAGACTATGGAAATATACTGTTTCCTAAGCAGCGGGGGTGGATGTTGACCTGTTGTCATGCCACTCTTGAAATGACCTTGGGCCACTCGATCCCGTGTGGCACTACGGGCAAAGAATGCCCAGGTCCGCGATAAATTCAAACTGAATTACCGCTGTAATATAATAGGTAGAGGTTGCGTAAGCGACTTCGGACCCATAACCAGTCGGGAGGACGGAGGTATCCTGAAGGTTAAGTCCAAACGGATATATCCTGATAAAACTGGTAGTTGAGGTTGAGGTTGCCCGCTGGGTACCTTTCCCGGTGCCTCGCCGTAAGGCGTCGTTCTCTAACGGGTTGCTGGTGAACTAGACAGTATATTGTCTTTTCCCCAAGTCTTCTACGCTCATCCCATGGCTGAAAGAATGATCTATATCGTTATACCAGCCTGGGGTGACGGGTTCGCCCGTTGTAGTCGACACCGCCCTAACGCCGAGCTACGCCTCTGTAAATGCCGCGTGATACTAAATTTAGATTCAATCGGGTCGACGCGATACGAGTAATGGCTTCTTTCCTCTACATATGTAACGACACAGACGTGGACGCGCGGGTAGTACGGTTGCAAAGGTATACGCTATTATTGTTACATTTTCCTCCGCGACCTCCTATTCACCAAAATGAGAGACGTCTAACTTCAAAAGACAGAAATTGTGAGCGTCGATAGTGTTTGCTAGGGAAAATTCTTTGGATCGTACCATATTTGGTCTAATGGCGTATATTCCGTATATTCGGCCCGCTCGCACAAAACGCGGAGTAAATTGGCGCAGGCCAGGCTCAGCGCGAATCTGTCGATATCCGTAAATACGAATTTCGGTCGGTTGAACATGCCTTTTTGTCGACACTAATGATAAGATATGATCCCATTCGCGAACACCGTTTGCTGACGTCACACCCGCCCCAAAAGGACGGGCCATCTGCGCAAACGAGATCGAAACGATCGACTATATTGGGGGAGGATTGTCTTCGCGTAAGAAAAACATTGACAACGACGATTCTCGAGCCGTTATTCTTTAACATAAGAATATTGGCATAAAACCTTTCTCTCGGAAAAAGTAGTGTGTCGTCAAAAATAATGATTCAAATTGCATAGGCTAAGAATTAAGTTATTTTTCAAAATAAATATATTCTCTGATGTTACATTTGTTTTTACATTTGTATTATAAACATTTAGTCAGAATTAACATCAACTTACTTAAAGGTCATTTCAATAAAATGACTATTGAATCCATGCCATGCCATGATCGATGCCATGATCTTGATGTTGATCCATAATCGATGCCATGCCATGACAATGCCATGATTATCCATGCCATGATCGATGTAGTACAATAAGTTGAAGTTGACTTAACATATATTGTGTTAGTATGTGTGTATATGTGTATTCTAATGTATTTAGTATTTCTATTTGCTATATAATATTGTAATTTTTATTTTTAAAAAAATAATATTTATATTTAACATTATTATATATATTTTTTTTATTTATTATTATTATTGGGTTTGGTTGGTTCATCGACCCTCGTTTTAAATGTAAAAATATAAATTGCTTGCCCTGGAATGGATTTATCCCAGTTAGGCAGCACTAGCCAGTGAATTAAAGAGGAAAGTTTTTACCATTTGTTTTAATATTATAATTATTGTAAATGGTTATTTGATAATTCCAATAAAAATAAATAAATAAATAAAATCCAAAGGTATGTAAGGCTAAATAGTCTGTACATCCTTTAAGAAGCAGAGCCATAAGTGGCTAATAAATGAAGATCGTGAAAAGAGCCACAAATTATTTGACTGTCTAGTATGATTTTTAATTTTATTACATTTTTTTTTTACTGAGTATGTATCGATTTACTATTAATATGATTTAGATTTTTATTTATTTACTCGACATTTTTATGACTATAATTTTTAACACTTTTTGATGATATTTTAATTTAGTTATTGTATGCTGTTCATGACGAAGACATAATTTAGTATTTTTGATATTTTTTTTTTGGATTTTACGATTTTATTTTTAAATTTTATTAAATTTTCTCTTTTTAACACTCTCTTAAGATAATTTTAGAAGTATAATTTATTAATTTTACATATCGTTGACTATTTTAAACTAATTCTTAAATTTTAGTTCCTTATTTAATCTACTTTTCTTAATAATATTTCACTTTCGTAACGATTTTTGATTGATTTTTTTTAAGCTATTGCATAGCTTTTATCGCGGGCCTAGCCAGCGCGGCGACCGAATGAAGAAATTTCTTAACGAAAATTAATGATTTTAAACTGATAATTACGTCTAAACGAGTACTGCTTACGATTCGAACAAAATATATGTTAAACAAGAACATTTTCCTAATATTCTTAGCTTTGAATATTTAGATTTTGTTTATATTACATAGTGTAATTAATTTGTGAAATTAGGTCTAACCGAACACAAAAACGACTACTACGCAAATACTATCTGGCGTATTATTATGAAACCTGCACCATTTTAAAGATAATTTAATTATCTATCTATTTATCTACGAATTTTTTCGAATAGTCAAAGAAGAATATCCTTTTTTTTTGCTTTATCGAATAAAATTCGTCCGCGGCGATCTATCGGAAGATGTTTAAATTATTCCGAATCATTTGCTTCCGCAGCCGCAAATGATTCGGAATAATTTCAACGTTTTCCGATAGAGCGCAGTTATCTGATATCAGAAAAAATAAAATAAATAAATAATTATAATTCCATAAGTTGTTAAAAATGCTATGCAATAGCTTTACCGCGGCAGTCCCCGAGTGCCACACGTATTTTTTATTTAAAATTATTTTTTGAATACCTATGAATATCTAATTGGTTCTCATTTGTTTTTTTCTTTTAATTTAAAATAAACGTGTGCACAGGTAAAATATTTTCTGCTACACTTGTCTTAGTACAGGTCTAGGCCTAGTAGGCGGTGTTGACGTAGTGACCAAGATACTGCAGTGTAGTATATTTTGTGTAGTGTAGTGTAGATACTGGTCCAAACACGTTTTTTTTGTAATGCTGCAGAAATGTATATCTCGTGCTTTACTTGTAATAAATACAATAGTGTGTGTAGTAAAATGAGTGTAGCTGGCATAAGGATAAGACAGACACAAACCCGCTACATTTAACATCTGCTTATGCAAAGGAGATATAAGCTTTAATCTTCAGAGTGCGGAAACAAAGAGGTTTTTATGTGTTTTCCAATATTTGGCATCGTTTCTGAGATATAATCTAGTTTATATATATTTTTTTAATTTTAACTATATTTTAACTAACTTACTATAGATTTCATTAACCTCCATTTTTTGTCTTCTTGGCAATATATAAAATCTTATAAATAATATAAAATATACTTATGTCACATAATATGTTTATTTTTATTTATTCAAGAAAAAATATAAGAAATATTTAAACAAAAAAAATCTACGTCACTCCTAACTAGAAAGCGCCTGTTCCAAGAAAGACAACAATTTCACGTCATCCCAATATTAAATGTAATTTTATGAAAAAAACAGTTTGCTAACTTACTGCCTTTATAAGGTAGGATAAAAACGGTTACAAACTTGTTATAGTGCAATCAAATAAAAATACAAACAAAATAATCTTTTAAATATAAATATATATAGCCAATAGTAGTAGTAATACAGTAATACAGTAGTAGTAAATTGTAATTAAACTAGCTGACCCGTGCCCACTTCGTTGGGCGGTAAAACTTTTTACCTGTGATGAAATTATGAGTGTGGTTCGGTTAGCACTGAGTGCTATGATTTATTTCCTGACTGCTTAAAGAAGGGTTATATTTTTACTGCATATTTATGTATGTATTTGCATGCCAATTTGACTATAATACCGTTATTTGTGAGTGTCTTCTTGTGAGTGTTTTATTTGTGAGCGTATTATCTCTTTAACTATTTATGCAGTAAAAGGGAAATTATATGCAGTAAATGGGAAGGGTTTTAAACGCTTGAGACGATAAATTTACTTATTTTGATAAGAATTCATAATTGGTCATAATATGACCAATAAACATTACCTAACGATTTAAATTATTGTTTTAATATAAAATACTACTTTTGTGACTTACATATAAAAGTTAGACATATGCTGTCGCTGAATTTTTTGTAGGCATTATCAAGCTCTACAACTTTTCTCTAGAACTTAAACATATATCTCTCATCGTTAAGGCAGCGTTAGTTAGAAACGTTTTCGTTCGATCGCTTAGTCTCCGACTTACTTGGCAAATTCGACTACCACGAAAAAGTCTTTTCATTTTTCGGATTAATATATAGCCTATGACACTCACAAATAACGTGGCTTTCTATTAGAATTATCAAAATCGGTTTAGTAGATCCAGAGATTACTTCCTACAACATCACAAACTTTACCTCTTTATAATATTAGTGCAGATAAATCCAAATTCAAAATATTACGCAATAGAAAAAAAACTGAATCCACTCTTGTACATTCATACACTCATACATTCTTTCAATTATATTACCTTCCCTTTTTTTACTTAATATTTCTTTTAAGTTAATATATGTTTATAACTGACAACAGTTTTTGAAATATCACATTTTCAATTTTTGCTACTGAATATTTGCCTGTGATATTTTAATTTTACATATTTTCCATTTTATTGTAGAATATTGTAGGTTAGCGTAGATTTACTTAAAATTAGCTTAGTTATGTCACCAAATATATTTTAAAACTGTAACTTTTTAACGTTAATGATTTTTTGAGGGTTATTTATCTCTATTATATCTATCACGCATCGAAAAGTCTAGGATCGTTGCAAATCAGGTAGAAGAAGAACGCCTTTACACAGAAACAAAATTAAAACATCTCCAATTGAATTTAAAATAAAGATGCTCTCTGCGCTGGTTGAATGGGCGTAACTCTTGTTTCAGAAGTGGCCATTTGATTGATACATCTCGGTGGGGAGAAACCGACTAGATTGATGGCGATAAAAGCCAGGCAATTTAAACTTACGCTCTTGGAAGTTACTTTAATTTAACTTTTAAACGACTCAAGTGCGATTTAATAAAAGCAGTCAGTCCGAGGATTATGTAATTAGGTGATGATTGTGATGAATGAAGTTGTAATATTCTTTCATTTAATTTGGAAGATTTTTAGACCTGGTAATGAAAAATCTATTGGTGTATGGAATCGGTTGAGAATGTCAATGCGATCGAGATCATATCAAATACTTAAGGACCATTGCAAAAATATGTTATGTTTTTTTTTCAGAACAATATTTTTTATTCTTTTTCTTTTTTTTTAATACTTTATTCATTTATTTGTTTGTACATTTAGCCCCATTGTTATCAATGTTATAAATAACTCGGAAAAATTGAACACCAAAATGCAGCTAATGCTCAGTGCCCACCTAACTAGGACTTAAGTGTCCCGTATCTAGGCGGGTCAGAGTAAATATTTGAAATAAGTAACTTACGTAACAATTAGCCTAATTAAAGTAAAAAAAAAACTTTTTATTATTATATCCAATGAATGTACTTAATTAAGATTGAATAATACGGAATGGGACAAGTGGGCGCGGCCAACTGGGCGCGGCCGACTGGGCGCTGCTAACTGGGCGCCGCCGACTGGACGCCAGGCCAACTGGGCGCAGGGACAACTGGGCGCGAGCCAAGTGGGCGCGGGACAGGTGGGCGCCAAAATTATATTATGCAATATATTTATATATTTATTTATTGTGACTGACTATTTAAAAAATAACTAATGGTGAAACATTACCTTCGTAGCTATACTGTGATACATCCGTTTCAGAGCTAGCTTTTACATGGGATTTAACATTTACATAATAAATTTAGTATATTATATATACTATGAAAGCCTTTAAATACATTTACTCAAATAATTTACAAGACTGGAATTTTTTCAAGTTTTATTTTTTTATTTATTTTACAGCCAACCTATATACGTGAAATATATACGTGACCATAAATATAAAGCTCTGCATTTTATGATATTTTTTTATATTTTTCACTAAATTTAATAAGTTTTTATTATGTAAATGTTAAATCCCATATAAACGCTAGCTCTGAAACGGGTGTATCACAGTATAGCTAAGAAGTTAATGTTTCACCATTAGTTAATTTTTATATAATGTAGCAATAAAAATATTTCTCGTCAGTCACAATAAAAAAATATGTAAATATATTGCATAATATAATTTTGGCGCCCACCTGTCCCGCGCCCACTTGGCTCGCGCCCAGTTGTCCCTGCGTCCAGTTGGCCTAGCGCCCAGTCGGCGGCTCCCAGTTAGCAGCGCCCAGTCGGCCGCGCCCAATTGGCCGCGCCCACTTGTCCTAGACCGTGAATAATATATCAAAATAAATAAATAACACTATAATATAAATCAAAATACTAAATTTGTAATAATATTACAATGTAGGTAATACAATATGGCAAATACACATATACGTAAATACGATTTGAATAAATAATAAATGGTATATGGTATAAACATATTTATAATTCAATAAAATATATAAATACAATTTTAAAAGCAGTGCTTAAAAATATATGTAATAATATAAATAAATATATGATACTATTAATATATGCTATTTAAATATATGATAATTAGTATTGCTGTGTTTCTCGTTTTTGATTGGTTAATAATTTTTAAGTAGTAGTATCTTGTACCAATATTAGGTTTGATCGGAACACCATGTCAGGAAAACTTAGCTCTGCGGCACACGCAGTTAAAACAATAAGGCGGCTGACTGATGTAGATACAGCAAGAATAGTATACTCTAGTTACTTTCATTGCATTATGTTCTATGGGATTCTTCTCTGGGGAAGCTGTGCGGTCATCAATAATATCTTTATACTACAGAAACGTGCTGTAATAGCTATATATAAACTTGGTCTTCGAGTTTCACTTGGAGAACAATTCAAAGAGATAAATATTCTTACTGTTACATCACAATATATATACGAAAATCTGTTGTATGTCCACAAGAAAATTGACAAGTTTAAAAAAAAAAGCGACACTCATAATGTTAATACTAGACATAAGCATAACCTTGTTGTACTTGCTACTCGTCTCCACAAAATAAGTAATTCTTTTTTGGGACAATGTATATGCTTCTATAACAAACTTCCTCCTACTCTTAGAGAACTATCTGTAAATAAGTTTAAAGCTACCATCAAAGCAAAATTGTATAAAAAAGCATACTATACAATATCTGATTATGTAAATGACAAAACGGCTTGGACGCATCATAAGAACATAAATTAAAAATAATATTTAATTGTGTCTATATGAATAAAGAACATTTTGATTTTGATTTTGATTTTCATGTCAAAAGATATCGCAAGGACGCACCTAATTTAGATGAACCTAGGACGCTATTGTTAGTTAAAATTTTGAATTTTGGTAATTGAATGTCTATTTTTGGTATTGACAGCTGCAACTGAATAATTATTATGAGTAGGTATTATTATTAAAACATAATTACATCAAATCAGGTGTAATACAAAAAAATACGTGTGGCACTCGGGGACTGCCGCGGTAAAGCTATTGCATAGCATTTTTAACAACTTATGCAATTATAATTATTTATTTATGTTATTTTTTCTGATATCAGATAACTGCGCTCTTGCGGTGTCAACTACAACGGGCGAGCCCGTCACCACAGGACGTTTTAACGATTAGTCGTTCTATCGCCCTGCAGTGAACGTAGAGACTTTGGACAGTACATTCTACGTCCAGCTACGTCAACAACCCGTGAGAGTCCAACGCCTTACCGCGAGTTAGCCAGGAGTAACCCGGCGGGCTCGAGATACTCGCGCCCTCACTTCCAATTGTGACCAGATTTCTCCGGTCTCTCGATTGGTACCGAGTTCGAGGTCGCTTGCGCGGTCCTCTCCCTTATGAAGCGGTGAAACGGAGAGCACAACCGATTGGAGCAAACCCCGCACGGTGCGCAGACCGTACAATCTTCGCGGACCAAGGCGTCCTTTGCCCGCCTCTTACCCGGGATCGGATGGCCAATGGTCAATTCCAGAGCAGTCGCCATAAGGTACGCAACCACCCCCGCTCTATAGGAAACAGTACAGTTCCCAGACTCCCCCGACTGTTAGTCGGAGAGCACAACCGATTGGAGCAAACCCCGCACGGTGCGCAGACCGTCCAGGGGCGCCAGAGGTTTGATTCCCAGGGGAGACTGGTTGACCCAGTGTCCTACCCAGGACTCGCACCCCATGCGAGGAGGCCGTCGGATGGGTGTTGACCCGTGAGTGTGACCGACCCTGGACACATGGGTCATCGTGGCCAACTCATCATGGGCCCGTTAGCCCCAATAACTGCGCTCTATCGGAAAACGTTGAAATTATTCCGAATAATTTGCGGTTGCGGTAGCAATGGATTCGGAATAATTTGAACGTCTTCCGATAGAGCGCCGAGCACGATTTTTTTATTCGATAAAGCAAAAAAAAACGGATTATTCGAAAAAAATCGTAGATAAAAAGATAGATAATTAAATTATCTTTAAAATGGTGCAGGTTTCATAATAATACGCCAGATAGTATTTGCGTAGTAGTCGTTTTTGTGTTCGGTTAGACCTAATTTCACAAATTAATTACACTATGTAATATAAACAAAATCTAAAATATTCAAAGCTCAGAATATTAGGAAAATGTTCTTGTTTAACATTTTTTTTTCGAATCGTAAGCAGTACTCGTTTAGACGTAATTATCAGTTTAAAATCATTAATTTTCGTTAAGAAATTTCTTCATTCGGTCGCCTCGCTGGCCTAGGCCCGCGATAAAAGCTATGCAATAGCTTAAAAATGCCCCAGAAATCTAAACGTTTTACAATAAGAAAAATATTGCATTGATTCTTACATTACCATATTGTTTACGATTTTATACAGAATAACGATATTTCAATCTAAATTTTGTTAAATTACATTAACATATATTAACGATGCTAAACAGATTCGATATAAAAACGATCTTCAAGCCGACCCAAAATATAGCTCGATTTTTGAGGCCTGTAAAAATGTAATACCACTGCAAACCCTGGGTGTGTATCAAGTCGAATGCAGTTGCAGTCTAGCCTACGTTGGACAAACGAAACGGCCCATAGCCACTCGACTGACAAAACACATCAAAGCTGTTAAAAACGATCAGCGAGAAAAATAGGCGATCTGCGAACATATATTGGATAGCGGAAGTAACCACTGGATGCAGTTTCAAAATCCCATTGTGCTATCCAAGCAACAATTCTACTTTTCTCGCATGATCCGGGAAGCAACTGAAATAAGAAGAACCCCGAACTTCAATAGAGACGACGGTTACAAACTCTCTTCTACGTGGCACCCTTTTCTTAAAATGTTCCCGCCGCCGAACGCCGAACGCAAGGACGTAATAAAGGATACAGTGAGTGATGTGTGAATTAAATAAAATAAAATACGTGTGGCACTCGGGGACTGCCACGGTAAAGCTATTGCATAGCATTTTTAACAACTTATGCAATTATAATTATTTATTTATTTTATTTTTTCTGATATTAGATAACTGCGCTCTATCGGCAAACGTCGAAATTATTCCGAATCATTTGCGGCTGCGGAAGCAAATGATTCGGAATAATTTAAACGTCTTTCGATAGAGCGCCGCGCACGAATCTTTTATTCAATAAAGCAAAAAAACCGAATTTTTCGAACAAATTCGTAGATAAAAAGATAGATAATTAAATTATCTTTAAAATGGTGCAGGTTTCATAATAATACGCCAGATAGTATTTGCGTAGTAGTCGTTTTTGTGTTCGGTTAGACCTAATTTCACAAATTAATTACACTATGTAATATAAACAAAATCTAAAATATTCAAAGCTAACAATATTAGGAAAATGTTCTTGTTTAACATTTTTTTTTCGAATCGTAAGCAGTACTCATTTAGACGTAATTATCAGTTTAAAATCATTAATTTTCGTTAAGAAATTTCTTCATTCGGTCGCCGCGCTGGCCTAGGCCCGCGATAAAAGCTATGCAATAGCTTAATAAAATAAATAAATAAATGTGTTCAAGACGGATTTTCGAAATTCGCGCGCTCCGAGCCCGGCCCCCCACCACCTTTATAACCTACGCAGTGGCGGCAGCGGTATGCGGCCTACCCGCGGAACAACGGATTGACAGATCTTTCAGTCTACCCTGGATAACGGCGGCTGCAACGTCACTGAAACGTCGGGTGCTACAAATTTCACGCTGTAAATTCGGTTCTATCCTACTTATAATATTTTACTTTAATTTATCACCTAACTAAAGCTTTTGTTTAATATCTGTTAATTAATATTATACTAGTTACACTTATTTAATAATAATAATAATTGTATTAATTTACATTTTATTATTTACAGAATCTGCCTAACTAGGCCATAACCCGTACCATGGAAGACTCTATGTATGGCAATGATTTATTCATGAACACATAGTATTAAAACAAAACATACGAAATATGATAAAATATAAAATAGATAAGTAAATTCAAATTAAACTTATAATTTAATTTTAAAATATCCATATAGCCTGATCATGAAAATAAAAATTTATATAAAATTTCGTAATATGAAGTTTATAGAACAATTAAACTAGTAATATAAAATGTATTACAATGTGTCATACATTATATAAAAATAATAATGCAGACCTTAATTTAAAATATGGCTTATTACCTTTTCCACCCCATTTCTACCAAGTTGATGTAAATGTTGTGTAATTTTAAATATAATTTCCCAGGATTGCTGCAATTGCCTATATACACCCGACAGATGAATGCAGTACAGATGCATACTAAATTCACCTCGATACAGGCTCTGCCTAGTGAGTTGATAAAGCCCTGTAACGGCCCTTAAGTACTGTCACATGCAATCAACAAATGCATTGATTTCCAGTGAAATACACTGACACAGATTCAGCTATTTTGCTACCTCGTCAGCGATGAATCAGCACGATGAAACAATACTTTTACTCGGAATATTTTGGATTGCATCATATATCGGCCTATATAAACCGGCGAAAACGCAAACAAAGTATCATTCCTCGAGTGATCACCTCCCCCAAGGTTGCTACGGTATACTCGGTACCCCTCGCACGAGGTCGCTCAACGAGTCCGGCTCCTTGGTTTCCTTTTCCATCCTTTTCTGATCGAGAATCATCAGTCTGCATCCCCACAGACTCGAGCAGTGCCCAGTACGAGATATTAGGAGCACAAGTAAAATCCTTATCCTCACATCCTCGTAAATTCATTCATTCCGCGAGTCACTTCATCCGTGTCAATATTACCTATTCGGGAAGCGTTACAACTGGCAATATCGAACTCTCAATCAATTCAATAAATACCTACTGATTTGCCTTTTAACTGAAATCGCCTTTTAACACGGAGATAACCAGCAAGTTGACACCATCACCTCACACCGCACAACCTGGAGTCTAGTGAGGGTTGGTCCCTCACAGCCCCGTCGACGCTGCACTTTTTAGTATATTTATAGGGATCTACTATCTGAATATACTATTACCTTAATTATGTAAAATATAATATAGGAAATTTAATAATATAAAACTAGGGATAGATAAAATAGATAGTATTTGGCCTTTAAACTCTTTAATAATCTTTAAACTTCAATACGAGATTTAGAAACAAAAATGTACGAATATACAGATAAACATTGGCTCATCGTAAATGCTGTTTACAAGGTAGACGAACTATATAAATATTTAAATAACTTTAATATACATAATATGTACATACTCATTATGAAAAATAATATTATACCTCTAAGGTACCTCTATTTTTCTTATGTTAATACATAAGAGGTAAACCTTGTAGAAATAATTTAATAATAATAATAAAAATTCTGTATTGACCACAACGGGTACAAATGGCGGGCTTATTGCCATAAACGGCAATATCCTCCAGCCAACCAGCAGGTAGTAATTACGTTTGTTCTTGGCAGAACATTTTTTTTTAAATTTTCCATTGACTTCAAAGAATACATACACATACATATACATACACATACACATACATACACATACACATACATATATACAGACAATACATAAAGTGCATAATAATATAAATGATACATTACATATATCCATATTATACATATACATTATAAAAAAATAAAAAAATATATACGTAGGATCAGCTTATATTATTTTGAGAGCAGATACAGCTTCAGCCGGGAGCGAAACGCACTCGAACTAACGGTATCCCGTATATTTTAAGGCAGGTTATTCCATAATCTTGCGGCATATACAGCAAAGGAACGGGTAAAGAAAGCTGTGTGATGCTAAGGTATACATAGAGTATTCGTTGACTGAGACCGTAATGGCAGCCCGTGGGAAGATAACACCCGGAATTCGGATTTTAGGTACGACGGAATAAGTGGATTATTGAGCATTTTCTGCAATAGGCAAACAATATGCAGGTCTCTACGTTCGCGTATCTTGAGCCAATTTAGTTTAGTACGAAACTCTGAAATATGGTAGTATTTTTTGAGCCCGTACACATATCGAACACAGATATTCTGGAGCCGCTCTAATTTGTCTAGGAGAACTTCGTGGGCATAGAGGTAACATATATCCGCGTAGTCAAGTAACGGGAGTAGCAAGGATTGTGCCAGAGTTTGGCGATAGTAATGATTGATAATTCATTGAACAATATTGAACATGTATCTTCTATTTTGCCTGACTTTGGATATTATTAGTATTATTTTTATTTATAATTTGGTGAATTTATATTACATAATTGATTGCATTCATATGTTTTTCATTATTTGTTTTTTTTTTCATATTTTTGATAATTCGCGGTTTTTAAATTTATGTTTATTTTATGACATTTCCAACTGTATTTGAATTTTGGATGAATTAAAGATTATTGACTATTGTAGATAACAATAGTCAATAATCAATGACAAAAACAGCGCCGCTGACGATACTCTGTGCAGTCGCGCGACGCGATATCCAAACCATAGCTTAAGTCTAACATACTCCACTCGATTTGCTTGGCTTTTAATTAATAACTTTTTAATAGATGAAAGGAATTGCCTTTTTATTACAGTACTAACAAAGAGGAATCAAACTAGTTGCTTAGAGGTGAGCTAGTTATCGCGGTGTCGCGTAACGTCTCAGCTTGCGATAACCAGTATCAGGCAAACTGCGATCTGAAATGCCCCATGTCTAGTATCAGATCCTGTAATTTATACACAGGTGATTCAGTTCCGAAGATTTGCTGAGATATGCAAATGAACTGCTTGGGTTTCCAAATTAGCCGTAGCAAAGCGTAGCAAACGTAGCATCGTAGAGGCGGCGTAGCAGCGGCCTGTAAGAGGGGCCAAAACGAGAAGAGGCGAATACTTTGGGCGAAAGTTTCCTTTGTTAACCTTGTAAATAAGATCCAATTTCGCTCCGACGGGAGTAGCGATCTCCGCGGCGAGGCAGTGTCGTAAAACGGGCTTCACATGATCCTACGGCGGAGTTATGAAATAGGTTAAATTAGCGGCTGAAAATTTTTCATTATGTAAAGAAATTATTAAATTATACCTTATTAGCGTTCTAAATCTTAATATCAGCAGTAAATAAGCTTGATAACCTGGTTGGCCACGTTTTCGCTATATTTTTGAGTTACATAATTCAGTTCATGCAAGCTTCTGTGAAGATTTTAAACTCTCCTCTTATTCTCTTACATTTCCTTGACTAGTACAGATGAGGCATATCTCGATTTATCAGAGGAACCACTCAACTGACTAAACCGTTTGCAAAAGGTATGCATTCTATTCATCTTCGGTCTACGTAAGTATGATCACGTGTCCGAATAAAGAGCATAGTTAATGTGGTTATCTCTACATTAACTACATGTTTATATACTTGCTATATATACTTATATACTTGCTTCTCCTGCCCACCCTAGAATGGGCTTGTCCTAGTTGGGTGACATATTCAAATAAGCAAAACGTTAAGGTTTTGCCATTGTTTGCCATGGTTTCTGTTATTTTTGTAAGCAAAATCAGTGTTTCATAGTAAGTAATTCTTAAATAAATAAATAAATATAAATGTGTAAGTATATACTTGCTCCTCTCTATCTTGTACTATCCCACACTGCGAAATATGTTGAATTGATTCTTACATTACCGTTTTGTTTTTACATATTTATACAGAACTAGATGACCCGGTGAACTTCGTACCACCTAAAATCTATTTGATTGTAACTCTTCATAAGCGTTTATTAATCCTAATGAACCTTCCAACTCTAATTCATTGAAATCTATAATATGGCCGAATCATGTACGGTTTGAGTTTCGTTTGGTGATTAAATGAAAGTCGTTTGTGATTGAAATAAATTCAATGTATTTAATTTACATGATAATATATAAATGCAGTTCACATTCAACACAAAACATTCTGGTAAAATATGTTTTTCGTTTTGTTTTCCGGCGCGTAAATAAACAAAAATGATGGCTTTCCAACCGATGGCTTGGCGAACACGGGACATACAGTTGTCCATGCGCGAAATACGGGCCATAAGGCACAATCTAAAGATGTAATACACTTTGAATTTTTCGACTTTTTCGGCTTTTTTTGACTTTTTCGACTTTTTCTACTTTTCCGACATTTTCGACCTTTTCGACTTTTTCGACTTTTCCGACTTTTTAGACTTTTTTTACTTTTGCGACTCTCCGACATTTTCATTTTTTTTTTCTTTTTCGACTTTTTTGACTTTGTTGACTTTTTGACTTTTTTGACTTTTCCGACTTTTTCGACTTTTTAGGCTTTAAAGAGTTTTTCGACCTTTTCGACTTTTTCGACTTTTTCGACTTTATCGACTTTTTCGACTTTTATTTTTTTTTTGTTTTTTTTTTGCTTTTTTAACTTTTTTGCCTTGTTTGACTTTTTTGACTCTTTCGGCTTTTTCGACTTTTTTGACTTTTTCGACTTTTTCGACTTTTTTGACTTTTTGAAATCTTACACATTGTACGGAATGAATAACAGTTATGGATAGCGCAGCTGTCAAACAATACGATCGCCGCGATAGCCATCTAGAAAGAGGCCAATGTTCCCAAAATGACCAATTTCGATTTTTTCGATTTTCAGTTGTTTCTTTGAGTTTTTCCTAAATATTTTTTTTGTAAACCACCCCTGAATCAAGCCAAACAAAATAAAAGAAAAATAAATCAAATCGGTCGAGTCATTTCCGAGATCCTGCGAGACTAACGCACGGCGATTCATGTTTATATATAAGAAGATAACGATTTTTCATTCGTAATTTGTTGAATTACAAGAAATTTTGTTAAAACTCCATTACTCAATTATATGTATCATTTTTTCCGAACGGTTATAAAGAAAATAACAGTATACTATAGATTTAACATGATTCATGTTTCCGAATATATCCGTACATATTCACTACGTGCTCTCATGTTAGGAGCGAGATGCCAAGGTCGCGACGTAATGGAATGATATTATGATTTAACATTACCGCACTGTAATTACTGTTCCCCCCAGCACCTTTTCGCGTATTGTTAATTCACACGTATGGACCACAGTCCAAGTTATATACGTAATCCTCGTTGAAGCATGTATATTTCCGTGTACACCGTTATATTTTTTTCAGTTGCACTAAACACAAACCTGTCTCCACAAGCTTTGAAGCTTTTAAGTTCCCACGGTTTCGTAGAACCTTTGATAATTTTTAATGAAAATCCTGGTCATAATTCTGATTTCTACTCATACTCTGTGTCTATAAAATACGAAATACAAAAATACGAAACGAAATACGTGGTCTCCCTGCGCCTCGCGTTGTGGTTCTTGGTCTTCACTGGACAAGCCTGTCCGGATCCTGCCTTGGGACGTGGCCTTTCCAGCCCCACTTCAGTCAGGCGATACGTGTCATGACGTCTATCCTTATCTCTTCATTTTATCGCGGAGACTGATCTCCAGCATTGCTCTCTCCATTGCCCTATGGCATATTCTGAGGCAGTTGCCACTGCTCTGTATTAGAGGCACTGTTTCAAGGTCGTACGTTACTACTGTAAGCATAACATAAGTGTAGCGCGAAGTTCCTCTTCAGCTTCCACTCTGAAGACGGTCTCGAGTTCGTCGCCCACCTTAGCAATTCTTTAATTTTGCTGGATCGTTGCTACGCGACCGTGGCGGCACTTTCCGGTCTGCTGTGTCTCTCTTCCGTACATTAAAACCAAGAACTTTTCTTTTCAAAGGTTTATTCTAAAACTGCGAGCGTACGCCGGTAAAACGCCGCCAAATGCAATGTACCTAACACGTGTCTTTCGCTCGGGCCGTAAAAATGCAGACTGAAAATATTTTACAGAGCGCCCTCCGCGTCCACAGCGTCTATAGAGACGCTCTGTATTACATTGTACATATCGTACGCTATCCTACATTATTTTAGCATATCGCAAATCTAATTTTAACAATATAACCATATTCTAACTTAATTAACGCTCGTGAAATAAACATACGGTTTATTTCCTCTTATTAATCTACTCAGCGTTTACATACATACTCTAAATAAACAATTACACAATTACATAATACACGCAAAAGGACGATCGCCAGCATCTCATGCCAACACACATCCCTGCATAGGCATGCAACAGCCGTGTAATCCGATATTATGAGGGGTGCCGAAATTCGTAGAACTGCCCTCGCCCCAGTAGCCATCGCATATCTTTATTCGGTGGTACATTAACCCCCTCAGTGCCAAATCAAATTTGCACTCATGCCTACTGTGCCACCGATGCCCCCGGCTCCTCTACGTCTAATTTTGCTAGTCGGGTAGCAGATCTCTTATAAAAACCTCCCCCCTGATTGAACTTCCATTCGCGGCGGTCGCGGCTTCGCCATTCTGTTTCTACAATACTGACACCGCGCCAGTTCCTTCCTAACTGCTTGACGCCCATTGACTATCCAGTATCTCTCGCGGGTACAACTAAGCACCTGTTCCACCCCAGCGTGGTTCATTGCTTTGTGCACCTTGGCTATTAGTAGCCCGGTGATGCGCATTTTGTCGTGTAAAATAACGGGATACACTTGACTCAATGGGACGCCCCTCGTTGCCACGATCCGACTACCTACGCAAACAAGTTTCGCCTGATTTAAAATGGGTGTCAGTTTTACTAAGCTGCTCGACTTGTGTACGACCCCGTCCTTAGTAAGGTTCCTTATGTCGTCCTCGTAGTACCTTAGTTGGGCATTCTTTATCAGCGCGACTTCAGCCTCATCCAGATCGACAGCCGTGAGTTCCGGCGGCGTCGAACGCTTACGACATTTATCGATGAATTTCAGCGCGTAGCCCACTGCTCTCAACATACGATTATAGTTGGAGAATCTTTCCTCCCTAACGATTCCACGGTCGCCTATCACTGAAACTAACACCGGCTCCTGTTTCCGTTCTAAATCGCAGTCGCGCGTAGTCTCGCATAAACCAGCGAGTTTCGGCCAGCTCGACGGGTCTTGTCTCAAAAAGTCAGGCCCCTCCAACCAGCGACCGCCTGCGGACAGGTCTATCGTGGTTGTACTTCTCGTAGCTTCGTCCGCGGGATTCATCTTTCCTGGAACCCATCTCCATTCCGATGGAGCTGATAGCTTCATGAGAGCCTCCACTCTATGCGCTACGTAAGCCTTGTAGTGCTGCTTGCCTGTCGTGGCCCAATATATCACATTTGAGCTATCCGCCCATAGGAACTTTTGGTCGAATGTTATGCTGTGCTCGTCGCTTAGCTTCTTGGCTAATTTAACAGACATAAGAGCTGCGTTCAGCTCCAACCTCGGGATAGTTTGCTTCTTAAGCGGGCTTACTCTGCACCTACTAGCTATGGAACTTACTTTCACCTGCCCCGCCGTGTCTACCTGACGCAGGTAGGCCACCGCGCATATGCCCTCTGCACTAGCATCTGAGAACATGTGTAGTTGCCGCGAGACTACCTGCATTAAACCATCACTATAATATCGTGGAACACGTATCTTGTCCATATCTTTCAGCCAACCTAACCAGTTAAGCCAACGCTTGTATAAGGGCTCCCCGATCAAAACGTCCCAGCCAGAGCCACCCTCCCATACCGCCTGCAGTAGCATCTTCGCTTTAGCAAGGAGAGGACCCAAATATCCTATCGGATCGAAAATGGACATGACTAGTCTTAAAATCTCTCTTTTCGTGGGCCACTTTCTCCCCGATACTAGCTCTTCGTCTAAGCCGATGAGGTCCAACTTAAAATAGAAAGCATCTTCTATCGGCCTCCATTGTAACCCCAAAACCTTATTCACAATCTCGTCTCTCGATTCTAAACGCACCTGATCGCTAGACTTACTTTCAGAAGGTACGTCTATCAGCGCCTCGGCGACATTCGCCGCCCACCGCGTTAGCTGAAAATTTCCGCTCTTACAGATAGTGAACGCCTCCTTCACCATGCGTCTCGCGTCATCTACGCTGTCGACACATTGAATCCAGTCGTCCATATAACACTGCTTTTTCAACGCTTCCACGGTGAGCGGATAAGACTCTTTAAAACGTTCTGCGTTGCGATCCTTCACGTATATAGCGCTCGCCGCTGAACTGCGCGAGCCAAAATTTAAAGTACGCATGCGCATTATGTTAGGCGGCCTGTCACGGTTCATACCTCTCCACAAAAACAGCTGACTGTACGCGTCTTCGTCGTTCATTGCCACTCGCAAGTACATGTCTTTTATATCACTGACGAAAGCAATACTTTTTTCTCTGAATCTGAGTAGGATGCCTACTAAATCGGCGTACAAGTCGGGACCTGTGAGTAGGAAATGATTCAAAGAGACCCCGCGAGACACGGCGCGCCCGTCGAAAACCACCCTTATTTTACCTGGCTTGTGTGGGTGTGTGACAGCAAAATGGGGCAGAAACCAGGCTCTAGGTTTGCCCTCTAACTCTTTGCGGTCCACTATAGACGCGTAACCGGCATCTATATAATCCTTTATTTTGGCGCAATAGGCAGCGGCGAAATCTGGATTACTATCCAACCTTCTCTCTAATGACATAAGTCGCCGATAAGCCATCGCCTCGCTCTCAGGCAAACATATTTCAGGGGAACGCCAAAGCAGGCCTGTCTCCCATTTATCGCCCTTGAGAATTGTCGTACTAGATAAGAGCGCCATAGCTCTTTCTACTTCCGGAGATGCACCGTCACTGTCTCCGTCCACCCCCACGCTATCCCAAACTATACTTTTCTGAACTAATTCCCCCAGAGCGTCGTCACTGTCGCACTCTCGTATGTGACAGATAGGCTCCAACGCCGCGCTGTCGCTTTCAGGAACCTTTCCCAGCGGTACGAAACCTAACTTCGTTCTAGAAAGCGAGACACTACATCCTTTCTTGGTTATTATAGACCTTGAAATAATTAAAGCCCAATTATCTTGACCGATGATAATTCTTGGGGCTATAGACGTCCCGTTACATGACAATTGCGCTAAATGGGGGTGCTCATTCACGTAATCTCTTGGAACTGACGGTAGCGGAGGCAGGTTAAAATGCTTTACTGTCCGCGCAGTCATTGCAAATGCTCTCTTCATGCCCAAACCTTTAATTTTGAGCGACACGGTCTGAGAAGCAGCTTCCTCTATTGAGGCGTTTCCTATACCTACTAAATGCAAACCGTCCTCGGGGCCCGCTAGACCTATTTCTAAAGCTAGGTCTCTTTCTATCAGCGTTACCACGCTGCCGTCGTCTAATAAACAGCAAACTAACACTTTCCCTTTTGGGCCCGTTACAATGACCTGTACCGTTTTCAAAAGCGTACGGTTTGCACCAGCTGTGCAAAAAACAATATTACCCTCGGGACGCGTGCCGGCGCCGCTTGACCCACATTCTGTTTTTTGCTCGGAAGAAGCGGCGACCGTCCTTTCCCTTTTTTCGCTGCCCGATAACAATGGATGGTATCGGCGTTTAGGAAATTTCTTTCTACTCGCGCAACGAAAGCGTCCGTGGCCGGTTCCTAAGCACAAATAACAGGTATTGTTTTCTTTAGCAAAGGTCCACCTGGCTTCCAAATCCTTTGCCCTGAAGGACTCGCATAATTGTAAGCTATGTTCGCCTTTGCACAGTACACAATTGCGCGTAACCGCCGCAAATACGTGCTTTCGCCTGTCTCCCTTCGCCAAGCTATTGCCCCGCTTGGCCTCGAAAACAGCTTCCATCTGAGTAGCTCCTGAATATTTTAAGTCTGACAGTATGACGTCCAGCCAGTCATTAAAATGATGAACCAATTTAGCCCGGTCTTTCGGCTTACCTGTCGCCACCACCCAAGATGCTATCAGCGTACGGGGTAATTTATTTACCAGAACAGCTAATAGCTCTTGATTAGTGAGCCACTCAGATCGATCTAGAGACGCAAGCGTGGCGATTAAATTTCTAATTTTGCAGGTGTATTTCACTAACTCTTTGTAGTTTAAGTCTTCAGCTAGCTTCGGGTAAGCACGCGCTTCTCTAATTGCATTAAATGCAACTTCGTCACAGTCGCCAAATAAACTCTCCAGCGTGTCCATTATGATACCCACGTTTCGCGGCGAAAACAACAACGAGGCTACCGCCTCGCGTGCCCTACCTTTCAGACTCTTCTGCAATCTGAGTAAATTGACGCTATCTGAAATTCTACCTACTTCTGTCGAATGCCGATAAATTCCTTGAAAAGCTACCCATTCTATCGTCTCCCCAGAAAAATGCGGCAATTCTCTCAGGTGTGTGTTAGCATGAAATGATTCAAAGGACTGGCGTACCTCATCTAACACAGCCGTAGTCGCGGACTCATTGCCAGGCGTCGTTGCTTTCTCGGCGACAGCGCCGCGCGGCTGAGCGAGTTCGTTCGCCGAGCCCGCAGCTGCCGAGTCACCGCCACCGCGCCCTCGCTCCGCGGGCGGTCCTACGCGCGCGACGTCTGCCCGCACCGTCGTCGGCTGCGATTCCCGTTCGGCCGCTTCCCCTCGGGACGCGGCGGCGACGCACGCGACCCCCGTAGCGTGTATCGCGCGCTCCGCGCCCATGCTCTCACGCTGGCCATCAAAGGCGGCTCCTGAGGTCGCCGCGTCTTCTAGTGGCGCTGTTCGCGCGGTCGTCGGTATCGCACGGAGAGTCTCATCTTCGTCCAAGCCTTCCGCAGACTCCTCGGCGCAGCGCAGCTCGGAGGCCCAGGTTCTCACTCTTTCGCTCGTCGAGAGAGCCTGCGAGCCACCAGATAGTTGGTAGGCTCGCTGCGCGTGCTCGATCTCCGCCGTGGCTTCTTCTTCTTCCGCTTCGATGTCCGCCTGCTGCGCAATCATCTCCGCTTGAAGGGCGGCTTGTTGCGCTGCCTGCCTCGCCAATAGCTTTCTCTTCTCGGCAGCAATCCTCGCTCGCTGCCTCGTGACGCGAAGCACCTGGTCTGACGCTTGCACCTGCGCACTGCTCTGGCTGAAGTGGCTGCTCGCTGATGCTCTCGACCCAGGTCGAGGTTCTTCTCCAGACGTCCTGATGTCCATGTTTCTTCTTCTTGACTGCCGCGTCGCGTGCTGATCCGGCTCGATAGGACCAGCTGATGTAGCGCGAAGTTCCTCTTCAGCTTCCACTCTGAAGACGGTCTCGAGTTCGTCGCCCACCTTAGCAATTCTTTAATTTTGCTGGATCGTTGCTACGCGACCGTGGCGGCACTTTCCGGTCTGCTGTGTCTCTCTTCCGTACATTAAAACCAAGAACTTTTCTTTTCAAAGGTTTATTCTAAAACTGCGAGCGTACGCCGGTAAAACGCCGCCAAATGCAATGTACCTAACACGTGTCTTTCGCTCGGGCCGTAAAAATGCAGACTGAAAATATTTTACAGAGCGCCCTCCGCGTCCACAGCGTCTATAGAGACGCTCTGTATTACATTGTACATATCGTACGCTATCCTACATTATTTTAGCATATCGCAAATCTAATTTTAACAATATAACCATATTCTAACTTAATTAACGCTCGTGAAATAAACATACGGTTTATTTCCTCTTATTAATCTACTCAGCGTTTACATACATACTCTAAATAAACAATTACACAATTACATAATACACGCAAAAGGACGATCGCCAGCATCTCATGCCAACACACATCCCTGCATAGGCATGCAACAGCCGTGTAATCCGATATTATGAGGGGTGCCGAAATTCGTAGAACTGCCCTCGCCCCAGTAGCCATCGCATATCTTTATTCGGTGGTACAATAAGTGAAGTTATTATATAATATATTGCAACTGTCTATTTTAAGAAAATGTTATATATGATTGTATATCTCTATAAATGTAATCTATAACATATGTTTAATAAGTAAATAAGCATTTAATGAATATATATTGCAGTTAATCAAAATGTCATGATGGTGTAAATAATGTGTTACCGTGAATGCGTGCCGCTCTCAAATAAAATAGCCGAGTTTTCAGTCGTCATGATGAAGTTTTCAAGGAAGTTCATCGCGGAAGTTGCTTTTATTTGAAAGTTTTCTTTCCGCTACGGCAAATGAATCCTGAAAATCGCCATTCGCCGGCGGCCGTGTGCAAAACTTGCTTCCGATCGCTTCCCCGGCATCATCGGAAATAGTAATTAAACTCGTTACCACCGCGCCGGCAACCTATGAGAGGGAAAGGGGAGATTTAGATTAGGGATGGACCTCGCAGGAAACGATCGGAGCTGAGACAGTAGAAATATATTTCAATAGCTGATTAGCGAGGTATGTGTTTTTTTATATATTTTTTATTTTCTTTGTTGTTTGGGGATTTTCTAAGGTATTTTAAGCCTTGTAACACTGCGACCATTACCGATATATTGTGTTCGTCACTTACTATAGCTTTGTGCTTAGCCTCGTGTCATTTAAGAATCTCAACAGGCTTTTTTTACCTCCTCAGGTTGGAGGTAATGACCACCTAAGTGGGTATATCTTTTACGCATCAGCGGGCCACACAAGCACATAAGATGCAGGGGATTTTCCTCTGCCCTTTGGCAGAACCTGCACATTTTCGTATCCCTGAGCTGGAGGTTGTACATTTGTTTGGGAGTTAATGGGCCCTTGCTGAGTTGGCCACGAAGACCCATTCTGTTCAGGGTTGGTCACACTCACGAGTCAAAACCTATCCGACGGCCTCCACGCCGGAAGTGCGAGCCTGGGTAGGACTCTGGCCTTATGGTAAGTTTCCCCTGGGAATCAACCTCCTGGCGCTCCTGGACGGTCTGCGCACCGAGCGGCGTAAGACATTCGACTGTGCACTCTGACTAACAGTCGGGGGAGTCTAGAAGCAGTACTGTTTCCTATAGAGCGGGGGTGGTTGCGGTCCTTATGGCGACTGCTCTTGAAACGACCATCGGCTACCCGATCCTGGGTGAACAGCCGGGCAAAGGATGCTGTGGTCCGCGATAGATTCGGTAAACACCGTTTCACCGCTTTGTAAGGGAGAGGACCGCGCAAGCGATCTCGAACTCGTAACCAATCGAGAGACTGGAGTAATCTGGTCACAATTGGAAGTAAGGGCGTGAGTGTAGGCCCGCCGGGTAACATTCCTGGTTATCTCGCGGTTGAGGCGTTGGCCTCTTACGGGCTTGTGACGTAGCTAGATGGTGGACTGTTCTGTCCTCAAGTCTTCTGCGCTCACTCCAGGGAGATAGAACGACTAATCGTTAAAACTTCCTGAGGTAACGGGCTCGCCCGCGCTGTAGTCGACAACCCAAGTTGTACTAGTGTTTGTTCAGGTCACAGTGCCCCGTGAGCGCCCTCACCGGTATACGTAGATTTTTCCTATTTAGAGATAATGTCTCACGGGCAGTCTTACGGTCGTAAGCCTTATTTAGAGCTTTGGAATGATTCAACCATGGCGTGAATCATTCCAAAGCTCATTTTCCTCGATTCCTGCATGTCCTGGAACCCATATTAGAACTACCCGGTTATTTTCGCCCAGGGAATTCAGTAGTGATACGCAGTTTTGCACCAGATTTGAATTAATGGTATTCGAGGCTAGTGCCATAAGTGCTGCCTTGCTATCCGAGTGGATATATATGCGGTGGTTGACGTAGATATGGTGGGTACCTTGCTATCCGAGTGGATATAGATACGGTGGTACTTACGGAAGTTAATAACTGCACATTCAATAATGGCGTATACCTCCGCTTGGAATATGGAGGCGTATTTCCCCAAGTTTACACTTCTCTCGAAGTTTGTTCGCTCTCCATATATTCCGCAGCCTACGTCAAGTCCCGATTTGGATCCATCAGTATACCACTTAAGGCTACCGGCCTACCAGTGCAGTTGGTTTTTTAGCCAGTCGTCTCTGGGCGGCAGTTCCACTGTAAAGAGTTTTCCAAAGTTTCGGAGTGGAAGCGTGATGTCTGATACCATGTTGATGGTTGGAGTTTCACTGACTGAGTCAAGAACTGATATTAGTGCTTGTAGATCCAGTTTGCCTTCTCCCGAGCAGAGAGCCTGTACATGCTAGCTTTCGCCACCTGTTTCAAGTGAATATGTAGGGGCGGTAAGTTCAGCAGTACATCTAGAGCTGCTCTAGGAGTGGAGGACATTGCGCCAGTTTTCATGAGGCACGCCGTGCTTTGGATATTGGAGTTTGGTCGCTATATGGATGCAACTGAGTAAATATCAAAAACGGTAACACGAGATATTTCGGGATAACTTTTGGCAGCTACAAAACCTCAAAATATTGGGACTTTTTTCGGCTACTCACTCATAACTTCTATACTATGCGTCCCACCGAAAAGTAACTTAATTGCATATTAAAGACGGTAAAATGTTGCGTTGAGTGCCAAAACCTAATAATTTGGATTAGCGATATAGTAGAAAACCGTTTGCAAAAACGGGCGCAGGTATCAGCAAGGCACAGCGCGGGCGGATGGCCCGGTTCTTCTATAGGCGGCTGCAGTGGTAGTAAAAGTTTTTATTCAACTCTTCCTCGGGCCGCTCGGGCCGCTGCTCATCGTCGTCGTCATCAACTATCGGTGGTGATGAGTTCTCGCAATGCTGACCATAGCAGTGCTTGCAGATAAAGGAGCATTTTTAACCTGACTTACGACAAGAGCAGACTTTAATGCAACTTATCTTGCAGCCACATGAAATTGTTTTTAGAAAAGACAAGGGAGTCATATCTTTGGTTGTTTGTTATGTTAATAGACCACTATCGCTGCCTATCCATCACAATTCTACTGGATGCTTGATATGTTTCAACTATGTTTGCATTTGATGGAAACACCGGTAAGATTGGTGGCGTGCAGCGTCGTAGGTAGGTGGCAGTCTTGAGAGCTCCACTTTCCCTTGACCACTACTTGTGTGAACGTTGAGTAGCGCAGTTAGTCGAGAGCTGAATTGGTGGAGTCGCCAGCGTAGATAGCTAAAGAAAAAACCTGGCACCCGCCGCAGCGATCTCATATTGCCTGGTGAGAGAGTTGAGGAAGCATCGAGAGACGGTTTTCAGGACTTCTGAGCTGGTTATGATTCTGCACAGCTTCATCTTCCCTTGGCCAAAGATGGCAGATATGGTCTCACATCAATTGAATGTGTGCATGAAAAGGATGTGGTCTTGGGCAAATTTAAAAGAGATTAAACATTAAAAAAACAAATCGGTTCAGCTGTTCAACCTAATATGCGGTTCGAATAGTATTAAATTTTTACATAATATATAGATAGGTAAGAAACTCAAACTAGTATCATAAAAAAATCTTGTAATAACTACCTGTTAGTGTAGCTTATATATTACTACCTAAAGTACATTGTAGCATGCCCAAGAGTGATAAATTCACCAATTGGATACGAATGTAATGTAGAGTAATGTAATGTTATCAAATATTTGATATTTTTCTTAGAATAAGACGCATCTACTTTGGTTTTAGATAATGAATTATTTGTAAGCTGTTATGTTCTATATTTTTGGAGACGAATGTAACAAAAATAAATGTTTTCTTGCTTTTTTCATCTTTATGATGAAATAATTTCATTTCAAAGTAATTTCAGAGCGTGCGGAGCACCAATGAATATGGGATAATCCACTCTCGCTGGAGGCGCGCTTTGTTCCAAATATTTTCTTTGAGTCCCTAATCTAGATTGATCGTCCATTTTCTCCAAAATTAAAATCGCGGAAGGGGATTAAAACGAGGCAAAATAAAACAAACCAAATAACCGCGATAAAGATAAAGGCAAATTAAATCAAATTGTTTACTGTGTTGAAACATAGTTGTATAAACATTAGTAAATAATACTTTGGATAGCCGCTCAGGATCCAAATTACTCTATAAATATAAAGGTAAAAAAAAGATAGGTTTTAGTGAAATGAGGGAAAACTAATTTGGCGTGGCAACACTAATCCTTGTCAGATGAGTTGTGGGTTGTTAGTTATGTTTATGAAATTGCATTAATTTTGTTATTTATTCTCGCTTTTTATGTTATTTTGCGTTAAAAATTAGAAAACTATTCAAAGCGGAGTTTCGAGAAGCCATTTTCAATGTTACAAAAGATGTTTAGCTGAATATTATCTCCTCCTACTTGAGTTAACCATTCTTGGTTTGACGCTTACAAATGCTAAGATTTGAGCTAATCAATTTTGGTTAGCCAACGGTCACCTTGCAAAAAATCCATTTAAAAAATAGAACGCGTTTCTAGATAGATAGATAGATTAGAACCGATAAGGTTATAATGTTTTATATGTCAAATTTCAATGCGATCATTTTACAGTTATTCTTTTTATGATCCGTATAGTGGTTTACAAGTTATAGTCGTTTTACTCAAGTCGCCGGCGTAAGTGACAGCTGAATTTTTACTTCGCGATTGGAGGGGTTTAGCTGAATCCTGACAGATTTAAACTACCTACACAAAAGCTTCACGGCTTTCGCTGGCTATAAAACACCTTCTATTTTCTATTTAACTAATTTGTGGAGACTTGTGTGGTTCATACTAGCAAGAAAATGTAATTTTAGAAATTGTATGTTAAGGTTATATTTTTGTCTAACATTCGTATAGTTTAACTACAATTTGTTGGTACCTACCTGTCTCAAACGTAGACTAAATTAATATTTTTTTCTCGCAGTAACAACTAAAGTTTTGTCTGTTTACACGACTGCCGGACAAAAAAGAATTATAATGTGCTTAGGGTTTAAATACATATGTACGTTTTCCGTTTCTTTATTCCACAATAACTTCTAAACGCTTGAATCGATTTAGAAGTTTGTGGTGTTATTGGAATCGCTATGAATGACGGCTGAAAGAACGATCACAAATTATTATACCAGCCTGGGGTGACGGGTTCGCCCGTTGTAGTCGACAACGCCCTACTAGGTGATAAACTTCACATAAATCTAATATAATCTGGTTCAAATAATATATATATAATTATTAATACTCTTTTTTGTTAAGATTTATTACTAATCCTACTACTATTATAAACTCGAAAGTTTGGAAGAATGTATGTTGTATGGATGTTTGTTACTCATTCAGGCAAAAACTGCTGAATGGATTTTGATGAAACTTTACAATAATATAGCTTACACATCAAAATAACACATAGGCTATAAATTTATAAATATATATAGTTTTCTATCATCATTATCAAATCGGGGTGCAGCTAGTATTTCATAATTTTATATATTAAATGAAATAATAATTAAATAGGATATTTGTAGTGAGTTTTAATAGCGTTTTGTCAGTAGTTAAAATTTACCACTCGATACGGGCGTGGATCTATCTATCTATCTACATTCCTTCGTAGTACGAGTCCTGCAAAGATCATTTTCGATAGATTGTAATAGTAGTACAATGAGTGCAATGCGGGGATCGCTGGAGAGAGAAGTGAGAGGCAAATCGCACCAATGACGCGGTCGGCTGCCTTCGAAGCGGCAATTAATCTACCCGCAATTCCCCCTGCGGTTCAACAAATGGACCGCTGCGACCGAGAGACTGATAAACGCGGTTGGGCCATCGACAAATATATCTTTACCCCAATCAACTCACTTATGAGAATTGTGTCGTATAAAAACAAAGAGGGCAATCTCCACAACATGTGTAAATTGAACTAATGATGCAAAATTATTTATCTGTAGACCACAAATTTTCCGAATAACATTGGACCCGACAATAGCGGCTAAATCCAATACTTTTTTCCATGTTTCTAACAAGGCTCGCATCAAAAGCGGAAATCTCCAATTTTGTTTGTTTCAAACATGGCAACCTCCGAATTAGCCAATCAGAAAAGAGCAGTTGGTATGGCGGACACACTCGAGTCCATAACAAATCCAGCAATGTCCACTATGAGTCACAATAAAAACGGCAATCTCCTCATGTTCCTTTTAACCCCTCCTATCGCGGGGTAAAAATTTAGTCGTCACTTCTGCCCGGGACAGTTTTGCGCGTGAAGTCGATGGCCTTGAGAAAAACGACCATAACTTTTAAACTACTATACGAATCGTAAAAAGAATAACTGTTAAATGATCGCATTGAAATTTGAAATTTATAATATTGTAACCTTATCTCGTCAAACAATTAAGATAATAATAAATAAATATTTAAAAAGTTGGCATTTTACGCAGCGCGGAGCGCCCTAACCAATATTGGTTAGATACAATTTTAGCATTTGTAAGCGTCTAACCAAAAATGGTTAACTCAAATAGGAAGGGTTAAAGGCGGAAATCTCCAACAACCTATTGCTCATAACTATTTATTGACAACCATTTGTTAAACTTTTTGCATTTGAAGTTCGGAATAATATAATTAGGTATAATTAATAATATATCACTTTTATCTGCCTACTGTTTCTGTTAATAATAAAACGTTTTTTTCGTTTTCTGGAAATGCCGGTTTTAGGGAGATTGCCGCCTTTGTTTTTATATGACACAATTAGTCCCCTGAAATACATAAAGCGAGGTATCTGTCGAGAGCAGAAGAAGTTAAAAATAAATACATTAATAGTTATTTTTTTTAAACAAGGTTTGTTCAAAATGCTCTGAAGGGAAGCCAATGGGTGCAGCAGCCATGTCATGGTGGAATTTAGAACAGGTTATCATATTTTCTTTAAACATTGATAACTGATCGTTAATGATCTTCATTCGTAATAATAGTTCATCATACTTGTTTGACATTGCATAGTATATATTTATTGTACTCAAGCTATTTTTGAAATGTTTGAAAAGTTAATATTGAATCGCTTTACTAAATTTTTCGACATTCGCGACATTATTAACAGTAGACAGTTTGGTTTTCGGGCAGGATTATCGACTGTTAATGCTACATCGAAACTAATGCATGAGTTATTGAATGGGCTGGATAGTTCAAAAACAGTTATATTGGTCTATTTTGTGACCTATCAAAAGCATTTGACTGCGTTAACCACAATATTCTACTGAATAAATTAGAACACTATCAGAGACAAAGAGCTAAATCTAATTCAATCATACTTACAAAATAGGTATCAAACGACAGAAGTAAATGGAACAAGAATCCAACCGATTCTGGTAACAAAGGGTGTACCTCAAGGTTCCATTCTAGGTCCATTTTTATTTTTAGTAAACACCAATGACCTTCCGGGATGTGTGTCATTCGAGAATGATGATATTACACTGTTTGCAGATGACTCATCCTGTGACAAAAATAAGGCATCATTAATAAATAGAATTAGGTATACGATTGATCTACTCTTGATTTGGTTTAATTCTAATGTATTATGTCTAAATATTACAAAATCAAAAATATTTCCCTTTCGCTTAAGACCTACCAATGTTGACTATTTAAATGAATTACATAACTATTTTGAAATCGACATCACAGAATATATAAATTTTCTAGGATTAAGAATTGACAGTAAATTAAAATGGAATGCGCACATCCAACTATTAGCTAGTAAGCTATGTAGCTCGATATATTGTAATGATCTGAAAATCATCACATGATCGCTTAGCAGCTCTAAGCTAACCGAAAATAGATTAATCAAATTTTAAAATTAAATTGTACTTGAAAAAGATCATAGTGACATCTAACGATTTAATTAGGAACTAAAAACTGACAGATGAAAGAAGGGCCGTTGCTAAACTATAGAGCGCAGTGCCAGAGTCACATAAATAAAAGGGTTTGAGTAGTTTTTGAGAGTTAAGGACATTATTAGGGGTTTAAATATAGACAATCAGGAATATTTGGCAAGAAATTAGCATATTTTGAGATTTTTTACGAAAAATCGACGTAAATATCAATAATTGACAAATAGACAATAGAAGCATGTTTATGGTCTTAAAAAAAGTCGACCGATTGGTTTTTCAAAGAAATATAAAAAGGGGTTCATTAAATAGTAGGAATTATGGGAGAATTAATAGCAATATTGATAAAGTCATTTGAAGAACATTTAATTTATTATTAAGAGAAATTGGAAAACATAATCGACATCGATGGAAGAAAGCCGAATCGATGATGTCCAAAGAATTTTTCACCAAATAATTGCCAGTCAAAATAAAATTTAATAGTTAAAATGAGGAAATTTAGAAACACTTAATTAAAATAGAGGAATTACTAGATAAAAATACTATCAATAAATAAAATTGAAATAAAATAGTTATATTATTTCGCTTTCAAATGTGAAAGCGGAAACGACGCGCAAGAAAGGCGGCAAGGTTAAGTCAAAGTATGATGATTTCCCGCCGAATATGAAACATCAATTTCTCATAATACGTAAAATAAATACTTAAAATCATTTGTAGAATTAGAAGCACGAATTATCGTTAAGAAATTCGTTTGTTACCAATGTGGCAGAGCGTTATTTAACGAAAAAATAGATAAATCAGATCGTTTTATGATTGATTAGTCAATAGTTGTGGGTTAAATTATCGAAAAAAGGTCACATCGATAAGGGTGTTATAAAAGGGATGGACGTGTTGCTTCCGGTATCCATTAAGAAATTTTAGTTGCACGCTCTAAAGCTGCGAAAGTTTGGGAAAGAAAAGTATATTTTGGTGCTCAGATGTAAGAATAAACAGTTTAAAATAAGGGCACTGAGATGCTGTGAAGCATTTTAGTGCCCAGTTCATTTAAATTCGTATAAAGTGTGCAGATCGTACATCACAGAAACGCTTTATCGCAATCGCCATTGATGCGCTTTTTACAAGGACACTAAAAAACGAACAAATAATAGAAATCCAGTGCTAAAAATGTGAATCGAGAGAGCTACGCGGGTTGGCATGTAAAAAAAATCCAACATTTCATATAAAATAGAAGTACGAGATTTCGTCGGGGCAATACGAAAATTATATCCAAGATGGCGAACGAATCAAACTGAAACGTCAGATTGAGATCACAACATTGCGAACGTCCTTCGGAGGTGTATAAATTAGCGTCGAAATAAGGGAAAAACATTGATGAGAATGCAGTAACGGCTTGAAAATTGCAGTACGATAGCGAAGCGGTTGAGGTTTCTAAAGAGACATTCTTCTTGGTGATGGCAGATTTCTAGAAAGGCGACACGCATCGAAGAAATTGACATTAGTTATAAGTGCATAATGTGAATGCAGCTGTAAATACGGGAATTATAGCCGAGAGTCATTGTCGGCAAAGATGTACTAAAAATATGTAAGTTTATTTTGCCGAAGCTGGCGTTATTTAATTATTTGGGCCGAAGCTAGCAAACAAATATTGTCATTGTTGTATATTTTTTGGGGTTATAAATATTCGAGTTTTGTGGGTTTGTTGAAATTATTAGAATGTTAAGTAGTTGTAACGTAAATGCGTGATTTCTACATATTTGCACGTTAACTAAAAATGAGGCATTTAACATCGATTGGTATGAATAGTCGTTGATAGTTCTACGAGGTAAACCTCTAGTCAGACTATTATTTAATTTGGAAGAGAGTTAGCCTTTGCTAACTCCGTTGATTCAGACACCAGCCATTATATAATGTGCTTTGAATTTGGAAACTAGTTAAGGAAACATTCGAATTATACTGAATGTTAGAATAAAATTAAAGATAAGGAAAATTGTAGATTATATTAAGGTTTTTTTGTTTTGACTGATCGATGGGGTTCAAAGATAACGGGGAGGGAATAGTATTAATAGAAATAATAGAACGAAAACCATATGGACATTCAGTGGACTGAATGGTAACCAGGTCGTAGTTTATATCGGGCATTAGCGACTGCGGTCATTTAAATTCATTATATCACTGGAACGCCATCGACTAGTTAACAGTGTGTTAGTTTATAAGTAATTTTGTTGTTGTATGTAAACATTACGATTCATGTTTCAATATAAATTGACATTGAACACATTTAAATAAATAAAGGATTAGAATCTAATTGTCGAATTTCACGACGGAGATTTAAACTCATGCATTATCATTATTAATATTATTTTATTAACAATCGACTGAACGCAGCCATTGTTGTCATCGACAAATAATCGATCGAAAATAACTCAAAGAATAAATTGTAAATATTTTGTGGTGAATTAGGCGCTCATTATTATAAATATAATTCACAATAATAGTACTTAACCCTTTGAGTATGATACGACCGAATTTGGTTCTGACACTTTTATCCGTTGGATCTCATACGACCGAATTTGGTTCCACTCGGCGCGCGCGCTTTCGAACGCTTTGTTTACCATCGAAAGCATTTTGTCTCTTTCATGCGTATGGCAGATCAGGTACAGTATTAAATTCTCTCTGTTATCATGCGCCGCAGTAACAGCGCAGTCCATGTGAAGTATTATTACGGAACGCGCGAAGTCGAACGCACCCATTTCTTGAAACGTCAAATCCGCCATTACGTATGTCGGCATTTCAGAAACGGTTTTCGTGTAGATTTCGGTGTGTTTTTGAACGAATCGTAAGTAAAACCATTTCTACAACATCATATAGTCCCCCTAAACTGATTAGATGTACCATTTATCGTGTATATAAAGTATTTCGGGTCTTTGAATGTCCGCATCGCAAATGCCAATGTCCGCCATTGATAATCGCAAAAATGTTTTCTTGCGATTCTTGCATAATTTCTCGTGATGTCTCAGAAATTTATGGATATATAGCTCTGAAATATATGTGATTATGTTTTCCCGTTATATAACTTATGCAATAACTAATGTTTTTTTGATAATGGTTGATTTCTCAAAACGCTTATGTTTTAGTATTCAAAGATTCGCGCTAAAAATACTAAAATTCGTGTTTTTCATCATTTTTTTGCGGGAGGCTAATAGAGAATTCGAAAAAAAAATCGATATTTTATACGATAAAAACATAACCTCAATTTTTTTCGATAAAATTTCGTAATTTCATAAAAGTTGGATTTCTTTATATCGGGAATTATAGAATATATAAAATAAAGTAGAAAAGTATATATAACTTTTTTGACATAACTGCATATTTAGTGAAAAAAAACAGTTAGAAAGTTTTCGAATTCAATTTTGTTATTTTACAAAAAATTTCGTTATCCTTTCATCAATTAGATGGCATCATCGCGACGGGACAGAATCCTAGACCTGGTGGTGGAGCAGTCTTCTTCGGATGAGAGCAGCGATGGGAGCAGCATGGGCCCGGCGGAAGAACTTGGGATGGAGACCGATGAAGGAGCGGAGACGACTTGGGACCAGTACATTGGCTTTGGCTATATGTCGCCGCTTTATGAGATGTACTGGTTGAGTCCATCAGGCACCAAAGGCAGATGTAAGTATAACTAGAAGTGAATTACAATTTTATCATAAACAACTTAACATAACGGCCGATTAAACGGCCGGGGGCTAACGGGCCCATGATGAGGTGGCCACGATGACCCATGTCTTCAGGGTCGGTCACACTCACGGGTCAACACTAGTGATGGGCGTGATTCTCAATTTTCAATCACGCAACGATCACGTTACTGGTATTTTATCACGCGTGATAATAACTGCTACTCGTGATTTTCGTGATTGTACTGAAATGTACTGTGAAACGTTAAGTAACGAAGTTTCGTCAATGTGATAACTGATAACAGAAACGCGCATTATATTTGCTTTATTGGTAATTATTATTAGAAGAATTAGCGTTCAGAAAGATTAACTCTCTCGCTCTTTTGGTGCTAAGCCGAGTTCGTCTTTCTGAAATAATGTAAGCCACTTGTCGCCAAAAGTTATTTTATTGCTAACAAATCATGAGGAAACTCATTTACATGAACGATTACGACGCGAGCGATAAGAGTGTCCAAATTCATGCCATAACAGTGTCTAAATTCATGCGATAACAGTGTCCAAATTCACGTTACGTACGAAATGAACGCGCCACTCATCAGTTATCGTCCAGCCGGCGCGGGCGTTCGTCAGAACGAACGGCGGATCACTGATCCACTGATCATATCACTGATCGCCGATCACTAGTGATTGAATTCGAATGAACGAAACCAAGTGAACGGTTCAATTAGGCGCTCACCGATCATCGTTCAGTGGCGCGCCGCGCGGTCGTTCAACGGCGATCAGTGAGAACGGCCAATCGATGTGATCAGTGATCGGTCGCGTCGTAGCGGCGCGCGGCGAGTGATGGCAACGCGGTGCTGTTCGTAGCCGTGATTCAAATAGCATGTTCTTTCGAATTCTCGTAACGCGTTCTTCGTGATTGCAAATATCACAGGTTATTGTTATTGCTATTCGTGATCACACCCATCACTAGTCAACACCCATCCGATGGCCTCCTCGCATGGGGTGCGAACCTGGGTAGGACACTGGGTCAACCAGTCTCCCCCGGGAATCAAACCTCTGGCGCTCCTGGACGGTCTGCGCACCGAGCGGCGCAAGCCAATCGATTGTGCTCTCCGACTAACAAGCGGGGGAGTCTGGAAACTGTATTATTTCCTATAGAGCGGGGGTGGTTGGGTACCTTATGGCGACTGCTCTTGAATTGACCATTGGCCATCCGATCCCGGTTCAGAGCCGGGCAAAGGACGCCTTGGTCCGCTATAGATTCGGTGTACTCCGTTTCACCGCTTCATAAGGGAGAGGACCGCGCAAGCGACCTCGAACTCGGAACCAATCAAGAGACCGGAGAAATCTGGTCACAATTGGTAGTTAGGGCGCGAGTGCCGCCCGCCAGGTAACATACCTGGCTACTCGCGGTAAGGCGTTGGCTTCTAACGGGTTGTGGCGTAGCTAGACGTTGGATTTTGTAAATGTCCAAAGTCTTCTACGCTCACTGCAGGGCGACAGAACGCCTAATCGTTAAAACGTCCTGTGGTGACGGGCTCGCCCGTTGTAGATGACACCGCAAGATGTTAGTCAGAGTGCACAATCGATTAGCTTACGCCGCACGGAGCGCAGGTCGTCCAGGAGCGCCAGAAGGTTGATTCCTAGGGGAAATGTCGCAAGATGTCTTGACTGAAACGAGGGCTTTTCCGTTGTCAACTACTCTTCAGACTTCTGTATGATTTTATTATCATAGATTTATTATTAATTTTTTGTGTTTTTTTTCTAAATTTCAGCAACCTGTCGGATGCCCACCCAGATCTCCACCACTCACCGCCGCCGCCCGATCCCTTACTCGCTGCTGTCGTTAGAGAGGTATCAAAGTATTATAAAGAAATTGATTTGAAGATTTTATTACATACAACTAACGGACTTCTTGTATCTTCTAGACGTCTCCGCCATGGTCGCCTGGACTGTCCCGTCTGTTGTCGTCGCAGCTTAGAACGGTTTGTATATATAATAAATATAGTATGGCAAATTGATTTTGGAGATTCACGGAATTCTTGTATCTTTTAGACGTCATCTCCGCGGTCGAGATCTCGCTCGCCACAGCCAGGACCGTCCCATCGAGTACCTCCACCTCTACCTTTTATTTTCTAAAATGCAATGTATTATCTTTATAATGGCTCGATTGATTGCGTTTCTTCGTAAACTAAAGTCCTGTACTATTGTAGTCCCGCAGAACTATTGTAGTCCCGCAGGTTATTCGCGTGTTAGTTTGATTTTACTATGTTCTTACGATCTAGATTATATGTACAACTTACGAGCTATGTTAGCTTCGATCTACTTTATATGTACAACTTACAAAATTTGTTAGCGAAGTAGAACTAATGTGGTAATTGTCTAAATTATTATGTTCAATGATTATCTTATTTTAGTTTCACACATATATTTTGTGATACATTTGTTTCAGTGATACATGTGATACATTTTGTGATACATTTCACACGGACGACTTTCTGCGCGTCGAATGTAAAATGAACGGTTGTCACTTTTCCGCACTAAAACTAACTACCGAAGATAAAGCAGCTGAATCTAAGACCGCTTGAAATGCGTTCAACCTTATTCCGACGGCTATAAGTTCGACAGAATCGTCGATCGTTCATTTCATATTCTGCTCTTTTGTGTTTTTTTTCTAAATTTCAGCAACCTGTCGGATGCCCACCCAGATCTCCACCACTCACCGCCGCCGCCCGATCCCTTACTCGCTGCTGTCGTTAGAGAGGTATCAAAGTATTATAAAGAAATTGATTTGAAGATTTTATTACATACAACTAACGGAATTCTTGTATCTTCTAGACGTCTCCGCCATGGTCGCCTGGACTGTCCCGTCTGTTGTCGTCGCAGCTTAGAACGGTTTGTATATATAATAAATAAAGTTTGGCAAATTGATTTTGGAGATTCACGGAATTCTTGTATCTTTTAGACGTCATCTCCGCGGTCGACATCTCGCTCGCCACAGCCAGGACCGTCCCATCGAGTACCTCCACCTCTACCTTTTATTTTCTAAAATGCAATGTATTATCTTTATAATGGCTCGATTGATTGCGTTTCTTCGTAAACTAAAGTCCTGTACTATTGTAGTCCCGCAGAACTATTGTAGTCCCGCAGGTTATTCGCGTGTTAGTTTGATTTTACTATGTTCTTACGATCTAGATTATATGTACAACTTACGAGCTATGTTAGCTTCGATCTACTTTATATGTACAACTTACAAAATTTGTTAGCGAAGTAGAACTAATGTGGTAATTGTCTAAATTATTATGTTCAATGATTATCTTATTTTAGTTTCACACATATATTTTGTGATACATTTGTTTCAGTGATACATGTGATACATTTCACACGGACGACTTTCTGCGCGTCGAATGTAAAATGAACGGTTGTCACTTTTCCGCACTAAAACTAACTACCGAAGATAAAGCAGCTGAATCTAAGACCGATTATGAATGAATGAATGAATGAATCTAAGACCGATTATGAATGAATGAATTAATGAATCTATCATTATCTTATTTTAGTTTCACACATATATATTTTTATACCTAACGATGAAAAAATGATAGTGGTTGTAAAAAGTCTGTTGGCTAAAATTGTACTGTATTATCTTTGGTAGGTATATTATGTAAATGTTTTGTATACCTAACATTAAAAATAGGTTTCCTCTTGATTTGCTTACTGATTCTTCTCAGAGTGGCCATTTTCGAATCAGTTGTAAGTCATAACAAAAAAAAAAATATGTTTGATTTGTGGGAAAATCGTGTTTTATTTCTTCGTATGATTTTTTGGTAAATATTTTTTTTTTGTATTTTTGTAACAATTTTTTTTTTTTTTATAAAGTTTATACGTAAAATAATGAAAGAATTTATATTCTGCAAAGATTGCGTAACATATTATGTTATTACAACCACTGCAAATTTTATCGATATTATCAAATGTGTTCGCCCATCACTAGCGGCTTTCAGCTTTTTGTATGGGAATTATTGCAAACTTCCAGTATTATTTATTATTATTTTTACTATGAAACGTGACTGTTTAGAGTATAATAATTACTTATTGGACATATAACAAGCGCCAATATTTCAATAAATTTCAAAAACTATTAAAGACTTCGGAATTATGACGGTTCAAAAATAGTACTGCTTTTTTGAGGACAGATTTGAAACATATTTAGTTTTCTATATCTATAAAACAAACTGGAGGTTTTTGTTCGATTTATAGCATAGTATGATATAGTAGTCGACTGATTTCAACACAATTTCAAATAAAAAGAGCCTCTAATCATTCATAAATAAAACATACATAAAAAAAAATACTCGATAATTCATCAAAAATTTTCGTGGTTTTCATGAGCTAATATCTAAATATTTTTGTATGCTAATAAGTAAAACGAAATAATAGTTTTGATAAAGAATATAATACAGATGACGTAAGTATTTACAATTTCTAAATAGACTTCCGTATTTTCTCGTAACACAATTATACGGCAGAAATGGCGAGTTTTTTTCACTTCTTTGAAGTTCTCATATTTATTCATAATTATCCAATTGTTTTACAAAATGATATTTCAATATTCTATATTCGAAATTTCAATGCCATCATTGTACAGTTGTTCTTTTTATGATTGGTGTAGTAGTTTCGTAGTTATAGTCCTTGAAGTCGAGCGCCGTCGATGTCGCCGAAAATCCTGCAAAAGTGACAGATGATTCCATGAAAATACCCATTTACTCCAAGGGTTAAACTAAAATAGAAAAAGTTATAATTTTAATTGTTTAAATATGCATTTTGGTTTAATATATGGATTATTAATTGGAGAAGATTTGTTTCATTGAGGAAGTAAATACAAGGAGGGAAATTATTAGGCAAGGTATTGGAAGCCTATCCTCTTGAAGGTAATATTATCACTGTCGTTGTATGGTGGTAACATATTGAAATAGATATAGTAAAATCTTCTCTGACATATGCCGTCCCAATGTGGTGGGCCAATAGACATTGAAAGCATCGTAACATAACATATCGAGAAATAGAGAATATAAAATCATAACTCACAGATAGAAATAGAAGTGAGAAGTAATATATAAAAATCAACGCTACATATGGCGTCCCAACTAGTGGGGCTGTTTGAAGATTGATTCATAAAATAGACATAAAGAAATAGTAGTAGTATATTATAATAGGTAAGTAAAAAAATCGAGCTTACAAATGTCGTCCCAACGTGTGGGGCCTTGATAGATTCTAAATAAAATAAATAGTAAATTATTTTCGATCGATCGTAATTTGGGCATTTAATAAATAAAAAATATAGAAACATGAATCGTGTGATATAACTGTATATTTAGCATTGCGAATTGTTGATATATTGTATATGTGTGTTGTTTCTGGAAATCTGCCTATATACATAATTTAACGTTTATTGTACATTATGTACACATATTGACTGCAATCGTCGTAATTGAATCGGTGATTAAAATAGTACCTCGGGAATAAGAATAGTTTAAAAATAAAATAAACAAATTTGATTGGAAATAGATTTTATTAAGAATTAGGCTGGAATTAAAATAAATTAAAATAATTGTAATTAGGACGCCGCGGATAATAACCTTTGGCACGATAGCAATCGTCAACCTTTTGCTTTGAATAAAATATAATAAATTAAATTCGTTTAATTAATAATAAAATAAAATAAAATAAATTCGTTTAAATAAAAAAAATAAAATAAATTAAATTTATTTTGAATCAAAATAAAAATAAATAAAATAAATTAATTAAATTTATTTAAATTAGAATAAAATAAATTAAATACGACAAATAAATTAAGAATAGACATAGATATCATAATGTCTCAAACAGCTTCGTCATCGAAAAAACGAAGGCTGGAGAGAGATATATCTCGAATAAAATACGAATAGAGAATTCGATGGCTGGGAGGGGGTCGTCGGTTCGCATTTTTAATAATACCCTAAATAGTAATGATATGGATCAGAGACCTTATATTTATGTAAGGTTAAATAATTTTAAATTAAAAGCATTAGTAGATACAGGATCTTCTGTTAATATAATAGGGAGAAAATATATAACATTATTTCAGGGTTGTGCGTTTAATAATGAATGCAATAATATACAATTGATGTCGGCGGATATACGATACAGAATATTATAGGAGAATTAGATATAGATATCAAATATGAGGACATTTGCCGACGTGTAAAATACATACTTAGTAAATACATACTTAAAATACTTACTTATATATAAAATCGGAAGGTAAAGCCATAGGGCGATGCCACATAAAAGATATGGTAAAAATTAGTAAGGGGTGATTAAAGAACCTTACGATTCTATCGGTTGAGTGATTAGTTGTAGAAGCTCAATAAATTATGGGGAGTATAAAAAAAAAACTCACGGTTTTGTTGATGGTATGTTTTGTGGTTGTCATAGCATTATAATATTATTATATTGGCTGTCATGGCGGTTATTATTATTTTATTGAGAGAATAACCAGCAGATTATTTTGAATATCAGAGTTATTGATTGTAGCGGGGTGTGTGTTCTTGTGTATGTATTGTATTATTATTATACCAACATAATAAATTATTTTAACACGATATATCAAACATTAGATTTCATCATTTTTCTAGTTATAAATTACGTTACAGATAATATCATTATCCTGTTCCTTTCTAGTAATAGATTAGATATCCTATCCTATCATCCTATCCATCATCCTATCACATTCCTATCCTACCATTCTATCATACACTACCTATCCTATCACATTCCTTATTTCTATTCCATTACCAAGTCTTAATAGCAACAAATCATTAATGCCATACACCAAAAGCAGTATACAATAAATCAGAAATATTTTAATTACAATACATATTAGCTTACACGTTTAGTTGAGCAGTATAGTTTAATTTTTTCACATTAGAATCACACATTATTTTGCGTATATATATATAGCATACAGTTACATTTTACTAAACATATTATCCATTTGATACGTATATGTATGGAAGAATGCACCTCGTGAAATCGTTGGGTTGTAAAATATTGTTAATAAGCTGACAGTTTTTTTTCATTTGGGTATCTAGTGGAGTGGTATTGTTTTGCAAAATTGGGGAAGAGTTATGTCGAAGAGAGCGTTGTGTTGTTTGAATCTCTTCGTTTTAAGCAACAAGTATTCCTTTCCTATCCTATCCTATCTTATCCTAAATCCTATCCTAATCACCTACAACTTTTTGTCCAATCATTCCTACCTAAAGCGAAGAAATACAAGCGAACACGATTAGGAATCTCATTAGTGTAATAAGTTTTTGTTGTTGAACTAAATGGCAAAGCAGTATCGGGATACGATTATTATATTAGAGAGAAGATTCCAAAGTATTATTAGTAAAGTCGATGGATTATTGTTATTGATAAAGTTGGTTGATCGTTATATTATTGAGACTGTATAGGGCCAGATTAAAATCATTATTATAATTATTATAAAATATAATATATTTTTGGAATTGAGTTATAGTGCTATATAGGAAGCGACTATAAGATGAATGAAGAGTCATATGAATATTGTTATTTGGTATAGAATATTTGGTGGTATTGTCGACGTCTCGCTATTTAGAGCGGGATGAAGAATTTAGAATCGAAAAATAGCGCTAATTTTTAGAGCGACTATAATATTATGGGAATTTTTATCTGAAGTGGGCGGTCTTCGGAGTTGGAGCCACTGCTCGGGTCCATGTTTGTTTTGTATTTGGTAACTTGCGAGGGAGTATATATGGAGGTCTCGGCAAGGTTGAGGTCGCACCTCAACGCGTGACCCTGATCAGGTCTACGCTTTTGGACGAGTTGACACCCAGAGTCGGATATGGTCTAGATTCGACAGGGAGGAGCTCAGATACCCAATGGGATTATTATTATTACGGTGGCATTATGGTTACATGCACCAGGGGGGTTATTATGGGGTTGCGAAATTGGAATAGGCCGGATATTGATTTAGTTTATGTTATGAAGGAGATAAATAGTAGCGATCCAGGAGGGTGAGAGAAGAAGGACGATAAATACATTTGTTAATTAGTAAACCAACATAAGTTGTGATGAAGGAGGGGATTGATTTGGTATGAAAGATAGGATGAAAGGAACCAAGTGAAAGGAAGAAGTAAGTAAGGGGTGTAAGGATAAATTCAGTTTCCAAATTCTGAAATAACGAATGAGAGTTAGAAACCATTTACAGTGTACGTTAAAATCACAAACAATAGACTAGTGAAGAACCTATTAACAATCGTCAGGTTATCTAACTTGAGATTGTGTCTAAGTAAATAGCAGAAGGACAAGCCCAGCGTGAAATAGCATACTATATTAAATAAAAACTTACTATGCGACTGGTTGGGACAATGTCACGATTTTAAAAGAATCTAGAACATTAAGGGACGACCAGAGCCTGTTCGAGTGCGTTGTTCTGACTTAGGCATATTCAAACTATTTTTTTTTGAAGAGTTAGACAGTTAAAATGTTCACCATCGAGGACTCGGGAGAAATCCTAATTGAGCGGAGTGGGTGAACGGAGAATAAATAAACGGAATCAATTTAAATTTTGCAACGGAGAGAAATATTATAATTATTATATTAATGTATTGAGATTATATATAGATTGATCGATAGAAAAGAATAAGTAGGTGGAGACATGGTCGAGGACTCGGGTTTATTTCCTAATTGAGCGGACGCATGTTGAAGCGAAAGAGAGGAGGTGAAGTTGGAATATATTAAATAAATATTGAATTTTGCAACGGAGAGAAATATTATAATTATTATATTAATGTATTGAGATTATTTATAGATTGGTCGATAGAACAGAATAAGTAGGTGGAGACATGGTCGAGGACTCGGGTTTATTTCCTAATTGAGCGGACGCATGTTGAAGCGAAAGAGAGGAGGAGAAGTTGGAATATATTATATAAATTTTAAAATTTGCCACAGGAGTGTTTGGAATCTTCATCATTATTATTATTATAGGTATCATATTATTGAGGTGAGATATAGAGGAGAAAGTTAGAAATTATATTAAAAGTATTATCATTAAAAGATCTGGGTTAGGAGATTGGTATTATATGGCAACAAGATAGAAATTATAGACTTGAAGAGGGAAGGCAAGCCACAAAACATATCGTAAGGGTACGAGAATTAAAAGTAAAATATTATCATAACGTTATAGTACAAAATATATAGTAAAGGTACGTGAATTAAACGTAAAATATTATAATTAACATATAGCACAAAACATATCGTAAGGGTACGTGAATTAAAAGTAAAATATTATCATAACATTATAGTACAAAACATATCGTAAAGGTACGTGAATTAAACGTAAACTTATTTTCATTGACATTATAGTACAAAACATATCGTAAAGGTACGTGAATTAAACGTAAAATATTATCATTGACATTATAGCACAAAACATATCGTAAGGGTACGTGAATTAAAAGTAAAATATTATCATAACATTATAGTACAAAACATATCGTAAAAGTACGTGAATTAAACGTAAACTATTATCATTGACATTATAGTACAAACATATCGTAGGAGTTACATAGTTATTATATAAATTACTAACATTAATATTACATTGCAAAACATCATGAGGAAGCGGTTGGAGATTAAACAGATAACACGAAAGATATGTGATATGATTGCTTGAGGGCAAGCAGAGATTTTGGGAGGGGGTATTGTAATGATCTGAAAATCATCACATGATCGCTTAGCAGCTCTAAGCTAACCGAAAATAGATTAATCAAATTTTAAAATTAAATTGTACTTGAAAAAGATCATAGTGACATCTAACGATTTAATTAGGAACTAAAAACTGACAGATGAAAGAAGGGCCGTTGCTAAACTATAGAGCGCAGTGCCAGAGTCACATAAATAAAAGGGTTTGAGTAGTTTTTGAGAGTTAAGGACATTATTAGGGGTTTAAATATAGACAATCAGGAATATTTGGCAAGAAATTAGCATATTTTGAGATTTTTTACGAAAAATCGACGTAAATATCAATAATTGACAAATAGACAATAGAAGCATGTTTATGGTCTTAAAAAAAGTCGACCGATTGGTTTTTCAAAGAAATATAAAAAGGGGTTCATTAAATAGTAGGAATTATGGGAGAATTAATAGCAATATTGATAAAGTCATTTGAAGAACATTTAATTTATTATTAAGAGAAATTGGAAAACATAATCGACATCGATGGAAGAAAGCCGAATCGATGATGTCCAAAGAATTTTTCACCAAATAATTGCCAGTCAAAATAAAATTTAATAGTTAAAATGAGGAAATTTAGAAACACTTAATTAAAATAGAGGAATTACTAGATAAAAATACTATCAATAAATAAAATTGAAATAAAATAGTTATATTATTTCGCTTTCAAATGTGAAATCGGAAACGACGCGCAAGAAAGGCGGCAAGGTTAAGTCAAAGTATGATGATTTCCCGCCGAATATGAAACATCAATTTCTCATAATACGTAAAATAAATACTTAAAATCATTTGTAGAATTAGAAGCACGAATTATCGTTAAGAAATTCGTTTGTTACCAATGTGGCAGAGCGTTATTTAACGAAAAAATAGATAAATCAGATCGTTTTATGATTGATTAGTCAATAGTTGTGGGTTAAATTATCGAAAAAAGGTCACATCGATAAGGGTGTTATAAAAGGGATGGACGTGTTGCTTCCGGTATCCATTAAGAAATTTTAGTTGCACGCTCTAAAGCTGCGAAAGTTTGGGAAAGAAAAGTATATTTTGGTGCTCAGATGTAAGAATAAACAGTTTAAAATAAGGGCACTGAGATGCTGTGAAGCATTTTAGTGCCCAGTTCATTTAAATTCGTATAAAGTGTGCAGATCGTACATCACAGAAACGCTTTATCGCAATCGCCATTGATGCGCTTTTTACAAGGACACTAAAAAACGAACAAATAATAGAAATCCAGTGCTAAAAATGTGAATCGAGAGAGCTACGCGGGTTGGCATGTAAAAAAAATCCAACATTTCATATAAAATAGAAGTACGAGATTTCGTCGGGGCAATACGAAAATTATATCCAAGATGGCGAACGAATCAAACTGAAACGTCAGATTGAGATCACAACATTGCGAACGTCCTTCGGAGGTGTATAAATTAGCGTCGAAATAAGGGAAAAACATTGATGAGAATGCAGTAACGGCTTGAAAATTGCAGTACGATAGCGAAGCGGTTGAGGTTTCTAAAGAGACATTCTTCTTGGTGATGGCAGATTTCTAGAAAGGCGACACGCATCGAAGAAATTGACATTAGTTATAAGTGCATAATGTGAATGCAGCTGTAAATACGGGAATTATAGCCGAGAGTCATTGTCGGCAAAGATGTACTAAAAATATGTAAGTTTATTTTGCCGAAGCTGGCGTTATTTAATTATTTGGGCCGAAGCTAGCAAACAAATATTGTCATTGTTGTATATTTTTTGGGGTTATAAATATTCGAGTTTTGTGGGTTTGTTGAAATTATTAGAATGTTAAGTAGTTGTAACGTAAATGCGTGATTTCTACATATTTGCACGTTAACTAAAAATGAGGCATTTAACATCGATTGGTATGAATAGTCGTTGATAGTTCTACGAGGTAAACCTCTAGTCAGACTATTATTTAATTTGGAAGAGAGTTAGCCTTTGCTAACTCCGTTGATTCAGACACCAGCCATTATATAATGTGCTTTGAATTTGGAAACTAGTTAAGGAAACATTCGAATTATACTGAATGTTAGAATAAAATTAAAGATAAGGAAAATTGTAGATTATATTAAGGTTTTTTTGTTTTGACTGATCGATGGGGTTCAAAGATAACGGGGAGGGAATAGTATTAATAGAAATAATAGAACGAAAACCATATGGACATTCAGTGGACTGAATGGTAACCAGGTCGTAGTTTATATCGGGCATTAGCGACTGCGGTCATTTAAATTCATTATATCACTGGAACGCCATCGACTAGTTAACAGTGTGTTAGTTTATAAGTAATTTTGTTGTTGTATGTAAACATTACGATTCATGTTTCAATATAAATTGACATTGAACACATTTAAATAAATAAAGGATTAGAATCTAATTGTCGAATTTCACGACGGAGATTTAAACTCATGCATTATCATTATTAATATTATTTTATTAACAATCGACTGAACGCAGCCATTGTTGTCATCGACAAATAATCGATCGAAAATAACTCAAAGAATAAATTGTAAATATTTTGTGGTGAATTAGGCGCTCATTATTATAAATATAATTCACAATAATAGTACTTAAACTAAAATAGAAAAAGTTATAATTTTAATTGTTTAAATATGCATTTTGGTTTAATATATGGATTATTAATTGGAGAAGATTTGTTTCATTGAGGAAGTAAATACAAGGAGGGAAATTATTAGGCAAGGTATTGGAAGCCTATCCTCTTGAAGGTAATATTATCACTGTCGTTGTATGGTGGTAACATATTGAAATAGATATAGTAAAATCTTCTCTGACATATGCCGTCCCAATGTGGTGGGCCAATAGACATTGAAAGCATCGTAACATAACATATCGAGAAATAGATTATAAAATCATATCTCGCAGATAAAGAAAAAGAAGTAAAAATTTTCTTTACAATATTCTATTAAAAAAGTCTTTGTGGTTTTGCGGCAGCCAAATCAGTATACTTTGCGTATTTTAACTCATTAACGACTTATGGGCTACTATTTTGGGGAAATACTGCAACCAGTAATAGAATCTTTCTTTTGCAAAAGAGGGCACTGCGCAGCATGTATCAGGTAACGACTAGAATCTCATGCAAAGAATATTTCATCAAGGCAAGGGTAATGACTAAGTATTCGGCGTTCATATACCAGTGTTTAATGTATGCTAGACAGCACCTAGCAGAAACACCAATTAATGCAGACATTTACTCACATCATACCCGCGGTAGCTCCCTTTTATGCGTACCCCGAATACGACTGGCAAAAGTACAGAAAAGCTACTTACTTGTACCTTAGCATTAAATTCTATAATCTACTCCCTACAAAATTTAAACAGCTGGAGGACATAAAATTAAAAAAAAACATCAAGGAGATGCTGATAGGCCACCCTTTCTATAATCTGGCCAAATTTGAGGGCCATGATTTTTCAAATATTGTGCTAATTTAAATTACTTAAAAAAGTAAAGCCTTATTGTCTAATTATATTATATGATCTTATATCTGTACTTTTAGTTTAAAATGCATAACGTTGATTTAATTTGATTATTTAACATTTTACTGACAATTTGAATATTACGATAAATAATTTTACTAAGTATCTTTCGAATTACTAACTACTTACTTCAAATATTAGGCTTCTATTTTGATTATTTATATTTATAGTTTGACAATCTAGTAGTTAATTCTTCACTACCTATGTATGTTCAGTAAAGAGTAGTAACGAAACTTACGACATAACCCAATTATTTTGACACGTTCAAGAGCGGTCTTTAGCCGTCAAATGGACACGACGAAAATGTAATGTAATGTAATGTATTTGTCTTCGACAACCCCTTTTTTTTGTTTATTAAAAATATATATATATAACAATTATTTTTATACAATGATTTTGCGTCATTTCTTACTATACAGTGCCTGTTCCAAGGAAAACATCAATTTTATATGATATTATTTTTAATTTAAAAAAAAATAGTTTTATAAAAATATGTTAAAAAATTGGTACAGAAAATTTACAAAAAAAAATTATAAAAAATGAAATTGAATACAATAAACAAAATGAATATTCAAAAAGCAAAATATTTATTAAATAACAAAAGTAGCACATTAAAATATATTGGTAAGTACAATGTTTTTCCCAACAAATTTATAATGTGGCTATGCATCTCATTATGCACCTGGAGATATAGAATAGAACAGAATAATTTTATTGGGCTATAAAAACATAAATTAATTAATATTACACTGGTTTTATAAAAAAGACTATTTATGCACAAATGGCGGACTTATCGCTATAGCGATATCTTACAGTCACAACCATTTGTTTTGGAAATCATTTAGAAACAACCATTTGGAAATATCAATGTTTTTAACCACCTTTAAATTATCCAGCAATTTGTTAATACGTTTAAATCCTATGTTAAATTTAAATTCAAATTTAATATAGTGAGACTAATCGCCTGGAACATACGAGATATAATCGGTTGAAGGTAATGTATTTTATTCCTGGTATCATACCGATTACTTGGCACATTAGGAATACAAACTTTAACATATAATTTATGCACAATTTCGCCTGGACACAGACAGATGTATTTATAAATAGGGTAGAAAACGAATTTACCGCGTGAAATTTGTAGCACTATTCAGTCTACCCTGGACAACGGCGGCTGCAACGTCACCGAAACGCCGGGTGCTACAAATTTCACGCGGTAAATTCGTTTTTTATCCTATTTATAATGTCAAACAACCGCGATAGTCTTCGATTTTATAAGACAGATGTATGCCTAAATTTAGAAGCATATAGCGGTATTTTCTGGATTGTACATTATATTTGTATGAATGCCTCTAAATCAAATTCAATTCATTTCTCTCTTCGGCCTTCCCGAGATAACGTCATTAGCATCCGCTATGGTGAAAATGACATTGAAAATGTTGACCATGTAAAATTTTTAGGTATACATTTAGAGAGTAAACTCCAATGGTCAACTCATTTGGATGAATTGAGCGGAAAATTAGGTAGTGCCACGTTTGCTATTAAAAAAATTAAAATGTTGTGCGGCTTTGAAGCCGCAAAGTCTGTATACTTTGCATATTTCCATTCCTTACTAAGTTATGGTCTTATGTTTTGGGGAATGACGGCAAATTCGGTAAGAATCTTTAGACTTCAAAAAAGAGCGATTCGCAATTTATTTACCATATCATCGCTAATATCTTGCAGGCCGTATTTCGTTGAATCTGGTATCATGACAATGTATGCCGCTTATACATATATACCAGGGTGTTATGTACGCACGAAAAAATATCAGCACCACTCCAACAAATTCGGATGTTCATTCGCACAACACGCGAAACAAACAAGACTTGCGTCCTTGCAAAGTGCGACTAAGTAAGGTTAGAAATAGTTTCCTGTATCAGTCCAATATATTTTATAACAAGATTCCATTGTGCGTCAGGGGTCTTGGAGACGTTCAATTTAAGAGCAAGGTCCAGGATATACTTATTAAGAACCCAATGTATTCTGTTAAGGACTTTGAGAGTATTGATTTTCCTAATCTTCTATAATTATTTATATTACAATCTTTTCTTATTTTTGATTTTTTTTTAAATTTTATAAATTTGATTATTTACATTACTATTTACATTACAAGCATTGATTATCAAAGATGGATTATAATATAAAAAAATATATTGACCATTTCTATTGCGACATTGTTATTGATTTAATTTTATATTTTTTATCATCTTAATTTTACTGTTTTATAACCGACTCTTCGTTTTTATACTTTGACTATCTGCAGTATTTAAGCAGTTCCAATTATTTTAAAAAGATCTTAAATCTTTATTTCAAATTGAAATATTAATTGTTTTACAATTAAAAAATAATGGTCGATATTAAAAAAAAATATTATACCAAATAAGGTATAATACCAGTTACTCAACTTGACTAAACCAAGAGTAGGGATTCCTACCAACTGGATTATTTAAATAAATAAAAATAAAAAAAAAAACAATTATTTTGTGCTATTGCGTTTGAATATTCATGTAACGAATAAATAAATAAATAAATGTACTTCCTCGTGGCATGTTGCCGAGCTCTTATTGCAACAGAAATCACAAAGAACTCATTGAGCAAAAATTGCATACGCGATCAACATCCCTAGTTTTTAGAAGTGTTGACAACATGACTTATGTGGACCAATATCCACTATCGCACGTATGGCTCTTTTCTGCAGAGTGAATACACTGTTGATGTATTTGACTTTAAATTTCCTCTTCGTGAAGACGTCGCTAGCGAGGAGCGTGAGTATACAAATCATGGTGAACCGCACCTTATGTAATCTCCGGAGTCTGTAAGCTTAGATGTGACCCTTCTCCCAGAGGAGACGACGAGTTATGCATTACAAATGGAATCGATCCAATACTAACTACACCGCCTGCTTAAGCCTAGAAATATAGTCTGTGTAAAATTGACACAATTGTAAGCAAATTATTGCTCTTTTTCCAAATATAGAAAATCAAGCGCTGTGCATTCCATACATATCCTTCGACACTAGAGCTACAGTTTCATATATAGGTGTTCGTGTGGCTGTGGTAAATGACACCAATTTCGAAATATTGCCGTGAATTAAAAAAAAGTTTTATGTCCAGATTATAATCAGACATATGCCTAAGCTGTTTCAGATTCATTCTATGGAATATAGCAAACTTATATATAGTAAATAGTGCCTTACTTACTTAATACAAATGTTAAAATTGATAATTGATGCTTACAATATTTGATTTGTAATGAATACACATAGTATTTAGTTTAACTTTATGAAGTTTAAAATTTGTTTTTTTTTTTTAAAGAAATTAAATACATAAATACTGCATAGTTGTTTCATTTACATATAATAAAAACAACATTCATTTGACTTTCCATATGAATAATACTTTAACACTTATAATTTGATCAATGAAAACCATGCGTCAATTTTAGGCATGATTATTTCTTATGTACATCTTATCACATTATGATTATCTTTCTAGGGTTAAATGGAGTAAATACCTTCATGGATAAATGAAAGGAGAAGAATAATATGAGGAAGAAGTAAAGGAAGAATATGATATTATCGAAAACGGCCTAGTCTCCCGTTTCTGATGCTGTGTGAAGACCAGGTTTCCAAACTTGAATCGATTTTTACCTCAGTTAGACAGAGAGCAAGTAAACATCAATATTAATTTTAAAACCTTTTATTATCTATAAGTTAAATAGTTTACAGAGACGACTTACCATAGTGGATGATGCGAGTGAAGATAGTGACTAAAGTGTGATTTTATACATTACATATCGCTGTTTTATACCCAGTATTAAGACGTTGAAATGTTCGAATGTACGTAAAATATACAGTTCGTAGGAATTGAAAGACGAATATTTTTTGATGATTGTGAAAGAGAGGAGTACAATTTCCTGTGAATTATATTGCTATTGACGTCAAACGAAATTCGCGTGAAAAACATTACATGTGTTTATAAATAGGATAGAAACCGAATTTACCGCGTGAAATTTGTAGCACCCGACGTTTTGGTGACGTTGCAGCCGCCGTTGTCCAGGGTAGACTGGACAACGGCGGTCCAGTCTACCCTGGACAACGGCCGCTGCAACGTCACCGAAACGTCGGGTGCTACAAATTTCGCGCGGTAAATTCGTTTTCTATCAGGAGCAGAAAGTGGGGGATATATTATAATATGTGATATGGCGATGTCCGGGGCTCAGCAGCGCGATGCATACAAAGGGACTTATCAGATATAGGTCGTGGCGTTAAGTGGGTGGCCTCATAAGAAGCAGCCGGGGGTCACATAGCACCAGCCTCTCTGCCCTCTTACCCCTCCCCCCCCCCCTCCAGACCCCCTCCTCTTCACTCCCGCCATTCACGACATTCGAAAAGTTGTCAACAGCTGCGCTTCCCAGCCCCAAAGTATTAAGTGCCATTTATAAACTCGTTTCGATCCGCGCGGTAACCCCGAACAGGCCCTACACAGCCAATATGGCCGAGATACGTGCGCGTAATATGGACAAACTCATTTGCGATATGAGAAAAGTCGCGCGCGGGGCCGATGATGATTTTTCACGGTAGAGGCGACATGCATATAAGAAAAAATATTCGTATCCGAGCCGCTGCCATTTGGGTAATTGTTTCGAGCAAACAAATTATCAAACCCTCCTTCACAACCCTAACTGTTCTCATATCTCTTTATATCATTACGTCGGAAGAAATCTAAAAATATTTTAAATCATATACATTTCCACGGAAAAATATTTATGCGCAACCTAGTAAAAACCTTGTATTTTGGGTTTGAGATTTTCCGACACGTAGGTATATTCGTATGCCAGTTTTCATGTGTGTTCAGTTTCTTGCTATTGGTTTTACAAATTTGTTTATGGTTTTTTCAGCCTTTAAAAGTTAATTCCGCTTCGCGTCATGGATAAACTTCACAGGAATACTTATTGGTTTCTTTTCGTATTTTTTTTAGGTGGGCCGAAGCACATTGTCAGTATCGTCCATTGTTACTTCACAATTTACGAACGATAAAATCGTCATGATGATGTCTATTATTATAATGAAATAGACGTATACTTTGGGTCTGACACACTATAAAATGTCTCCTCCGCGAAATTTCTCGGATTAGAAATTGATCAAAAATTACAATGGTCTGATAAAGACTGCGCAGAGCAAAATAAGCGGAAACGTTAGTCACGGTTTTGTCGCTGTAATCCATAATCTTTCAGTAATAAATATTTTAAAAATATATTTAAGATCTCAACAAATGTGTTCATAATAATACACCTTCTATAATTAAAAACCATTTACAGTTATATATTTCTAACACAAAGTTGGGAAAAAATTTAAGAAAAGCACTCCGGCGTTTTGCTCTTATATGAATACAAAAATAGGATTTTCTTTCATATTTCAAATCGTAATAAATCACAAACGTTCAAGCTACAAAACAACATCAACGGAATTAAAAAATGTTTCCTGGTTATTTAAATATGATTTTTTGACAAGATACCTCGAATCTGCCATACAAATTTACTATGGCCAAATATCATTCGGTATATATACACGAGCGCAAGGATGAATAATTCAGTCATCCACTAGAGCCGAGGTAGGGATGACGTTTCTTTGCTTAGCCATTTGACCTCGAAAACCGGTCGCGATCTATTTAGTACATATAATGTCACGTACGCGGTAAAACGAGGTAAGTATTTATTGATAGTATTTTTTGTTTAGGTTTTTATCCTGTATTAGTGTTCCTTTTACTTTCCTGTCAAGGAAAGTATTGTGGAAGCAATTCTGTGTGTCTGTGTGTATTCTCCGACGATAGCGCCGAAACGCTTCATCTGATTGAGCTGCAATTTGACATGCAGGCATCATTTGGTCATGGCAAGAGTAGAAAAGATTGTGGTTGAAATCCGTCCACCCTGGGTTGGCTCCCAACGAGGGAACTCCTCAACGGTCAACAGCAGAGACCTAAAATTTTGTATACGCATTCGATTATGATAGCCCCTTCCAAGTTCTACCATGATATGGCTGATGTACCCTGGGTTGGCTCCCAAATAAGGAACTCCTCAACGGTCAACAGCAGGGACCCAAAATTTTGCATACGCATTCAATTATGATAGCCCCTTCCATTTTATACCATGATATAGCTGATGAACCCTGGATTGGCTCCCAATGAGGGAACTCCTCAACGGTCAACAGCAGGGACCCAACATTTTGTATACGCATTCAATTTATGTTATTACATTATATTATATGTATGTTTATATATTTATGTATGTTTGTATATATTGTTGATATATATCTAATATATATATATATATATATATATATATATATATATATATATATATATATATATATATATATATATATATATATATATATATATATATATATATATATATATATATATATATATATATATATATATATATATATATATATATATATATATATGTTATAGTGTATTATAACGATATTGCAAAATATTATTAACCCATTTCTCTATGTTCAGTTTTTTTAAATTTAAATTTTGAAAAAATTGTTCTATCAGAAATGTCATGGAGATGAATACGACTTGTGTCGAAATATTCTCAATCATATAATTTCTTCTAAAATAAGTTACTAACATCCATTTCTGTTACAGAAACCATCCTCCTATACTTATTACATCCAAGGGCATACAGTAATTCGGCTGCAATAACTAAGAACATCATAAATTATCAATTGCGGAAACAGGTGCTGCTGCCCTAAGTATTTAAAGAGGACATTAACTATCGGTAAAATGTTTCTGGTCCACCAGGACCCCAGATAAGTAACTTTTCATGAATCTAATTTTATATATTATTGAAAATAATTTAAAAAAATTTACACCCTTAAAATATCAATATATATATATATATATATATATATATATATATATATATATATATATATATTTATAGATAATATAGCTATTAAATATTTTGTTTAGTTATATGTAGTTACCTGATATGAGTGCTTATCATTGTCATTATACGTATTGTAATTAGCTCATCTAGATACAGGCCTTAGTTGACCTACATAGTTAGATGAGTTTTAGGCAGGTGCCAAACACGATGTGACGGTTTCTCTGAACTGTTTATGGCATTTATTCTTGAACTTGTTTGGTATAATTAGTCGTAACCATTGTAATAAGTACTTAAAAATAAATAAATAAATAATTATGATAGCCCCTTCCATGTTCTACCATGACATGGCTGATGAACTATAATTTGGCTCCCGATGAGGGAACTCCTCAACGGTCAACAGCAGACCCCCAAAATTTTGTATACGCATTCAATTATGATAGCCCCTTCCATGTTCTACCATGACATGGCTAATGAACCCTAATTAGGCTCCCGATGAGGGAAGTTCTCAACAGCAGAGACCCAAAATGTTGTATACGCATTTTTTTTTTTTTTTTATTTTATTTATTGGAATTATTAAATTAACCATTTTACAATAAATATAATATTAAAACAAATGGCAAAAACTTTCCTCTTTCATTCACTGGCTAGTGCTGCCCAACTGGGATATACCCGTTCCAGGGCAAGCAATTTGTATTTTTACATTTAAAACGAGGGTCGTTGAACCAACCAAACACAATAATAATAATAATAATTTTAAAATATATATAATAATAATAAATAAATATAATAATAAAGTTTACAATATTATATAGGAAATAGAAATACTAAATACATTAGAATATACATATACACACATACATACATATATACACAATATATGTTAAGTCAACTTCAAATTATTCTACTACATCGATCATGGCATGGATAGATAAACGCTCTTCTTGCACCAGCCATTTATTTATTTTGCTTTTAAACACATGACAACTGGGGCTGGTTTTAATGTCACTGCTTAATTTATTATAGAGTCTTGTAGCTATGAAAGAGTAGTGTCGCTGTCCGAAAGTCGTCTTCATCCTAGGTACATTTAAATTATCACTCAGGAGTTGTCTAGTGGGTTTCGTGTGCGTAATAATAAAAGATTTATTTTGTTTGGCCACGAAAACCCAACGTAGTGCAGTTTTAATGAATAATAACCTAGCATCCAAAACCTGAGCTTCTTTAAAGAGTTCCTTAGAAGAATATTGATATGGTTTGCGATGCATGATTTTTAAAATACATTTTTGCGCTGTTAGAAGTGGCGTCAGGAGGGTTTTGCAGCACCCACCCCACCCAATTATACCATAGTTAATAAGGGTTTCACATAATGCAAAATACACTATGGTTAGCGTCCTGCGATCCAGAACACTCCTCAACTCTTTGAAAGTATAACCAAGGGTTCTCACTTTCTTTGACACTGCATTGACTTGCTCTTCCCATCGCAATTTATTGTCAACTACAATGCCTAGATATTTGACTGTGGGGGATCTCTTTAGTGGTGCACAATTACACGAGGTTTCAGAGTGACATTTGTGAATGGTTACGTGGTGATTTACTGTTGGCTGACCCCTATTAGTAGGGCTAAAAGTCATATAACTGGTTTTACTCACATTTAGTGTTAGTTTTGCAGTTTCTAGCCAATCACGAATCTCATTCATGCCCAAATTTGCTTTTGTGAGAGTACTGTCCCAATTTGATCCCTTAAAGATAACTACAGTGTCGTCAGCATATGAAATTATTTTTGCTGTCGGTAACTGGCAAAGATCATTTATATAAGTGAGGAAAAGTATGGGTCCCAGGACGCTTCCTTGCGGAACCCCATAGGTTAGTGGTTCAGCGTCACTAAAGTGGTTAAGAATCGACACAAACTGGACTCTGTTAGTTAAATAGCTCTGAAACCATTGGAGACTGGATGACGCTACGCCTATTTTTTTTAATTGTTGTAGTAACCTATTATGAGGCACCGAATCAAAGGCTTTCGCCAAATCTAAAAATACTGCCAGGCACTTTTCTCCCTTGTCTATGCCTTGTACAAGAAAATCTGTTAAGGCTGAGATGGCGTTTGATGTCCCTAGGCCTTCTCTAAAGCCAAATTGATTGTCTGACAGAATAGCGTTTTCTCCTAAGAATTTCATTAATCTTAATTTAGCCACCTTTTCAATAATTTTCGACATTGTATTCAGTATTGAAATAGGTCGATAATTATTCACCTGCAGTTTGTCACCCCCCTTAAAAATTGGTATTACTCTAGCAGTTTTCAAATCGCTCGGAAATACACCACTTCTAAAGCTAACGTTGATTATATGACTGATGGGTACGCTTATATATGACTTAGTAATTTTAAATATATGGGACCCTAATTCATCATTTCCTGCTGCTGCCTTATTCTTTAGGCTTTCGATTATCTTCGTGACTTCAGCAGCATTAGTCGGTCTGAGATATAGTGAGGCCTGGTAGATACCAGTATCATTACATGAATCAATTTCTTCATCCGTGACAAATTTTTTGGCTAACATAGGACCCACGCCACAAAAGTGTTTATTAATGTGATTTAGCACTTTTTTAGTGTTATTTTGCAGGGTAACAACTTCATCCTCGATTTGGATTTTGGACAAAGACGAAGTTTTTTTATTTTTTGAATTTGATGCTTCTTTTATTATTTCCCATATTTTCTGAGGGTCTTCTTTCGAGTTTGAAATTTGCGTTTTGTAGAATCTTTGCTTCGTTAATTTAATTAAATTCTTACATATATTTCTATACCGCGTAAATTTTTGTTTTAAAATGAGGTCATCCGGTCGCTTTTTTAAGGTAGCGTGCATTTTATCGCGTTTGTGAATACAAAAGAGTAGACCCTTAGTGATCCAAGGCTTTAGTTTTTTGTGTTTGTGTCTAATTTTAAAAGTTTCAATTGACGTATTTTTATTTACTATTTGACCTAACGAAGTGATAAATGCCCGATATGTTTCATCCGTACTATGCAGAGAGAGAACAGGAGACCAGTCGTGACTGCTAATGTCTTTTAATATATTATCGTAGTTAATAGTTTTCTTTGTGAATTCATGTTTATGTTCAGCCTCCTTCCTCCATTTCCCTACTTTAAATAATATTGTATAATGATCTGTAATAGAGTTTTGGAAGATGATCGTGGAAATCGTATTCTTAGAGCGAATCATAACATGATCAATACAAGTACTACTATTATTGAATTCTCGCGTTGGCTGGACAACCTCTGGGCGGAGTCCATGTAGCATTAGAAGATTGATATATTGGTCAGCTTGGATGTTTGCCTTCCCTTCTATTGAAATATTAAGATCCCCACAAAGTATTAAATTCTTTACGCTTCGATTTTCAATTAAGACCCCGTCTAATTTTTTTATAAAATTTGTGATATTGTTATTGGATGGACTCCTATATACACAGAGTAGAGTTCTATCAATATCAATGTTAACCTGTAGACAATTTGCTTCAGGGAGATTAATTTCTTGGACAGACATATAACTAAAACCTTCTCGTATATACACTACCACACCATCATTCTGAGTGTGGTTTAGCGTTGTGTGGTAGCATTCATATCCAGGAATGTGCTTATCCCTAAAGTAGTGTCCATTCCAGGTCTCGGTGAGTATTAGAATATCTAGGTCAATTTGGAGACGCTCTAATAGAATAATAAATTGATCGTAATTTTTATTGAGACTTCTAATATTTAGACATAGACACTTGACTGTATCACCCTCGGACATAATCTCTCTGCACAACAATACGTTTGATGTGACGTGTCTGTTTTCAGTACTATTATTCAAAAAATTCATGTAATCCATTGCAATACAACAGTAATCATTATAGTTTTGATAAGCAGTTTTAGCAACATTTTGTTAAGACTTTTAGTTAGTTTGTAGAGCGATATCATATCACAACCAATGCAGATCAAGAATATTTTCGATGTAGGGTATGAATATAAGTAGGTAGTTTTTAAAATAGTCGTTAAGATTAAACTAATATTCAAAATATCTCTGACAATGCCAAACTGCGGCAATACTTGTGTGCTAAAAAATAGAATAATATATACATTACTAATTTTAAAAATTAAAAAATAAAAAATAATAAAATCTATAATATAATTAAATTTAAACTTAAATTCCAAATAATCATAATAAGTGTAGACTAATATAATATTAAGGGTTAATTTGTTTAAACCATAAGTAGTTAAAGATAAAAGCGGACATCTAGATAAAATAACTGAAATTATAGATCTAAAAAAGAGGCATTATTTTTAATGAGGATTGGTTTATCGCCTTCCCCTTTTCTTAAATAAATCCTCCCAGCACTTACCCAACAGTATTTAAATGATTTTTCTTTGGCAATTCTTTTTGCGTTCCATAGTAGTTCTCTTGAGCGTTTAGTCAAATCATCAGAAATAAAAACCGGTGCATTTGTTTTACCAGTATAACTAATGTCAAAAAGAGTTAAGGTTTCGCCATTTGTATCATTCAATTATGATAGCCTCTTCCAAGTTCCACCATGACATGGCTGATGTACCCTGGGTCGGCTCCCGATGAGGGAAATCCTCAACGGTCAACAGCAGTAACCCAAAATTTTGTATACGAGTTCCGATTTCGTTTTCGATAGTTTTCGATTTCAGTGTCGATACATCATCATCATCGGGGGGGGGGGGGGGGTTAAAGGGTGGCGCTAGGTTAGGGGAAGTGTGGTGGTAGGATTTATGAAATTAATATTCAGATAAATTAAGTTCCTGGCTACTTGACAGGAAAGTCTTGGGGTGACACAACCTATTTTTTTCTGTTGTCGAAAGTTGTAATTAGGTTAGCTCGTGTAAGAACCCGAGCTGACCTACTTATAACTTTTGTTTCATCTAAATGAGCATTACATGTTTTAGTAACAATGGGAATGCGTAAAATTAGGTGAATATCATAAATTGAATTGTGGCGCTAACTTTCAAAACAAACGACTTCTGGCTTCTATTGTACGTGCGAGTGCTCTGCACTGCGCTGAGCAAGACTCGCTCACCCAGGTATAAAAATCGTAGGATCTAAGTGATAATACGTTACAAAGCAAAAATTACCTTTCTATCACTGTACATTTCGTTCCTAGGAATCTTCGAACAATGTGATATTAGAAATTATTATCTAATATCAGCTTCCAACAATGTGATATTAGAAATTACTAATATCAGCTCGAGCATTAGAAAAGTATTTCCACGACAAAATATTTTGCCGTGCAATGATTTTGCGGTAAGTTAGTTGTATATATATATATATATTTTAAAAGTGTTCCAGTACACACTTAACCTGTATATTTGCAACAAAGATTTTAGGTGCTTAATTCAGTTACTTTTATTAACTATCTAATTTTACCAATACAAATAGTGTTTTCGATTGAGGTTGATATTGTCAAAAAAAATGTTTACTCTGATATTGTGCTGGATTGCGTTTCTTCTTGAACCTAAATCGGAAATCAGTCCGTGTGAACGAGACAGGGCAATACGCTAGAACGGTAATAGAACGGCAATACGTGAAATGAACGGTTGACACTTTTTCGCAAACTACCCACCAAAGTTAAAGCAACTGAAACTAACACCGCACGAAATGTATTCAAATTTATTCGGACGAGTATAAGTCCGACAGGTAGTTTTTATCGACGATCGTTTGTTTTATATTCCACTCTAACTTATTACTCTACCTCGTTCGCCAACTATGGCCAACTATGGCGGATTTACACAACTATGGCCAACTATGGCGGAACAATGGTTGTGCCAACTATGGCGGATTTACACGTGGAGTTTTTCATTACATACGTCAAAGCGTTTTCCCTCCTCTCGGGACCGGATGATCAACGGCGGGCCAACGAGGAGTGGAGAACAGTTTGAGTTTTTGTAATTACTTTGAATTAATAATTATTAATGAAAGTACTTTTTTAAAAGCATTCTAAAATGTTTTTTTCCACTTACCACTTAACCGTATAGACGATCAAGCATGCTTGAAAAGCTTCGCGTCGCGGGCAGGGAGGGGATAGTAAACAGCAGGAAATATGCAAATATTTTTTTGTAATATTTACCAAAAATGCATAATTTTGTAGTTTATACTAGGGAGTCTTGTCGTAATTGACGTAATTGATTGATGAATGACGTGACTCCCTGGTATAAAACTACAAAATTAGGCATTTTTCGTAAATATAAAAAAAAATATTTGCATATTTCCTGCGGTTTACGATCCCCTACCTAGCCCGCGACGCGATGCTTGACAAGCATGCTTGATCGTGCCCCTTACAAACGCTGAGTTCACAATTCTTTACATTTTCCGCAAATTCGGGGGGGTCCGGCCGCTGATTACGTCTGTTGACATGGGGGAACCCCTGAAAATCCCAAATACGTGATTACGTAATATGTGGACGGACCCCTAAACTCATAACCGCGTTGAAATTGCACAATCAGAGAGCTGTATTTAAATGATGACGACACAGTTTATCTTAATTACTGTTATATAGTTAAATATAAATATAATATAAGACGAAATTGTTAAAAAAATATTAGTTTTTTGCTTCTCTTGAAAAATAGTTAATTTTGACTTACACGGTACTTTTGTTTAAGCAACGATATTCGGCGCGGCATTTTGTCCCGGCGACTGAAGCGAAGCGTTAAATACCTATTCAGCGCCCGTGAAATATGGTCGGCGCAGTCAGATCATGTAAAAAAATGTGCAGTGCCATATTCGCCATTAGAAAGATAAGAAGTTTATGCGGTTTTGAAGCAGCTAAATCCGTTTATTTTGCATATTTACACTCCTTAATAACGTATGGCCTTCTGTTTTGGGGAATAGCACCAAATTCAAAAATATTTTTTCTGCTCCAGAAAAGAGCGGTACGCAGTTTATATAGAGTCTCTCCAAGAAGTTCTTGTATCTAAGCCGCTGTTCGTAGAATCAGGAATCAAGACTCTATTTTCTTCCTACATCTACCAAAATATTATGTACGCTCGTAGACACCTAACAGAAGTTCCGGTGAATACTGATTTTCATCATCACGATACGAGGAATAAATACAATCTCCACATAACCCGACAGCGACTTAGCAAAGTGCGATACAGTTTTATTCACTAAAATTTGTCCTACTATAATAAGATTCCAGAGCAAATAAAAAGCCTTGGAGAGGACCAATTTAAAAAGATAATTATAAATAATTTGGTAAGAAACCCAATTTGTTTGAAAAGTCCGCCATGGAGTTTGAAAATTCTGTGTTTATTGTCCATGTTGATTATTAATGAAATATGTAAAGTTTTAAACATAATGGTATTATGTTAGCTGAAATTCTAATTTTCATATACATAATTTATTATACATCTATTCATTTTTAAATAAATACGAAGGCATATTGCTGGATTGACAATAAAATAAATTTTCTTTGATTATTCTACATAGAATTTGCATTTCTATTTTTATATATTATTCTCCCTGACTCTTAAATCACATTAGTATATTTTGATTCTTTGTATGTAGGTAATATTGAATATAATATTACAACCATGTTAACTATCATAATAGTTATGTTTTTAATAATTACATTTTTAGCGTTTTTTCGCATTTTTTCTATATAACGTCGATTTTTTCTACCGTGAAATCATAACGATTCCAGAAAAACTCGGTTGTTTTTACAGTGTCCTCATTTTGTTTTTTTTTTAACTTAACTGATAATTCATCACCAATGTACGATATAATCGTCTCCTTGAGGCTGCGTTTATCAATCATGTTTAGTTCGCCAATATTGATGACGTTGGATTTTGTAGCCAATGCCGGTGAATTTGGTGATGAAATGGTGGAACTTACGAGGCTGTCAGCGAGCTATGTAAATTAGCCTTTCAGCGAGTGAGGGACCACCCCTCACAAGACTCCAAATTGTTCGGTGTGAGGTGGTGGTATCAACTTACGAGTTATCTCCGTTTTATAAGGCGGTTTTGAATGAAATAGAAGGAATTTATTGATTCGAAGGTTTGAATATTGCCAGTTATAACGCTTGCCGAATAGTTTACGTTGACGCGAGTGTATAGATGCGCGACTGCGGTTACGAGGATATACGGATGAGGATTGTGCGTCTGCTCCTAGTATCTTGTACTGGGCACGGCTCGACTCGGGCACGGGATTACAGACTGATGCTTCGAGACTCAGGGAGAATGAGGAAAGGAAACCAAGGAGCCGGATTCGTTGACCTAACTCGTGAGAGAGAGAGAGTGCCGAATGCCGTCGCAACCTTGGGGGAAGGTGATCACTCGGGGAATGATATGTGACCGAGAAGCTGGGACACCGAAGTGTGCCGTCGCTATCTGGAGACATGACCACTCGAGGAATGATAATTTGGTTGCTTTTTCGCCGGTTTATATAGGCCGTGAAATGATGCAATTCGAAATATTCCGAGTAAAAGTATTGTTTCATCGTGCTGATTCACCGCTGCACGAGTCAAATAATAGCTGAATTGTGTCAGTAGATTTCGCTGGAAATCGATGCATTTATTGATCGCATGTTATGGACTTAAGATCCGTTACAAGCGTACAAATCATCAAAATCAATTAGCCTCAACCTTAGCATCATAGTCCCAAAGTATCAAGTGCCACTTATAAACCCCGACCAGGCCTTACACAACCAAAAGGGCCGAGATACGTGCGCGTAATATGAACAAACTCATTTGCGATATGAGAAAAGTCGCGCGCATAGCCGATGATGACTTTTCACGATAGCGCGTGCTGGTATATGGGAAAAAATCTTCATTCTCAGGGCTTAAGGTCACTGTGACTGCGATGATTCAAGGAATGAAATTATCAAACTTTCCTCCACAGCCCTATATTCTTTACTTGACGAGATTGTGACACCGTGGTACCGCGCGAATAAATATATCAGCAACTTTCAAATATATAAAAATAGCATCGTAATTTAATTTAATATTTTTATTAAATTGACTATTATTTAATTGTCAACTGTTATTGTCGATTGTTTTATAGTCAACTGTTATTATCAATTGTTATGTTAAAGTATTTTTTGTCATTGTAATAGGTCTGAAAAACATAATAACTGTATGTAGAAGTAATGTTTTCTAAAAGAAATTATAACATTTTTAAACTTCTTGAAAATACTGATTTGTGAGTAACTAAATATGTGCCATTTTGAAAAAGTACAATAAATAAATATATCATATTTTAGTTTGTAATTTCATTGTTAAAATATTGTGAGGGACCACCCCTCACTAGACGTTATTCGGTGTGAGGTGGTGGTGCCAACTTGCGGGTTATCTCCGTATTAAAAGGCGATTTTAAGTGAATCAGAAGGTATTGATTGAATTGATTGAGAGTTCAATATTGCTAGTTGTAACGCTTCCCGAATATGTAATATTGACGCGGGCGAAATGACTCGCGGAATGGATGAGTTTACGAGGATGTGAGGATAAGGATTTTACTTTTGCTCCTAGTATCTCGTACTGGGCACTAATCGAGTCTGTGGGAATGCAGACTGATGCTTCTCGACTGGAAAAGGTCGGAAAAGGAAACCAAGCAGCTGGACTCGTTGAGCGACCTCGTGAGAGGGGTACCGAGTATGCCGTAGCAATCTTGGGGGAGGTGATGAATCGAGGAATGATACTTTGGTTGCTTTTTCGCCGGTTTATATAGGCCGATAAATGATGCAATCCAAAATATTCCGAGTAAAAGTATTGTTTCATCGTGCTGATTCATCGCTGCATGAGGTAGCAAAATAGCTGAATTTGTGTCAGTGTATTTCACTGGAAATCAATGCATTTGTTGATTGCATGTGACGGTACTTAAGGGCCGTTACAATATCATCCTTAAAAGTTAAATTTATGACAAGAACTATATCTGTAGTTATTTCTAAATTGAGTTGTACAAAAAATGCCATTTAAGTGAGGTGTCACGGTGACGTAGCCTCGGTTACTATGTTTCACCAAATGGGGTCGGAAATGAAAGATAACTTCGAAATTCTTTTAGTCTGTACCAATCGAGGTATGTAGCCCAAGTTATAACTGAAATGTGACCCATTTCTGCCGCATGTCAACCCATCGATAAACTACTCAATAATACTTTTGCCTCCACGTGCGGAAGGCTACCCCGGGCAAGAATCTCGGGTCTTAGGCCTCACGGCTGGTGGACCGGTTTCTTCTAGTGGGATTGCATCACGCCGCTACTGAACGGTTTGCGCACCGTTCGGCGACGCCAATCAGTTGTGCACTCTGACTAATTGCTGAAGGAGTCTGTAGACTATGAAAATATATTGTCTCCTAAGCAGCGGGGGTGGATGTTGAGCTGTTGTTAATCACTCTTGAAATGACCATTAGGCTACCTGATCCTGAATTCAGAGCCAGGAAAAAGATGCCTTTGGTCCGCGATAGAATCAAACCGAATCACCGCTGAACATACGGCAGGTAGAGGTCGCGCAAGTGACTTCGAACCTATGGCCAATCGGGCGGACGGAGGTATCCTAAAGGTTGATACCAGACTGAGATATCCTTCTAAAACTGGTATTTAGGGGGCGAGGCTGCCCGATGGTTACCTTTCCTGGTGCCTCTCCGTAAGGCGTTGGCCTCTAACGGCCTTGTTAGCAGAGCTAGACAGTAGATTGTCTTGTCTCTAAATCTTCTACGTTCATCCCACGGCTGAAAGAATGATCACATATCGTTATATCAGCCTGGGGTGACGGATTCGCCCTTTGTAGTCAACACCACCCTACTAATACTTAATGCATAATTTAATGGTGTTGTGTACGCGGGCGTTGAATTATTAAACGTGTTCATTTCGACTGTTGATCAGTGAGAATTATTAATTAGACTTAGTATGCAATTTCCTGTCACCAAATCCTCTGTTTGTTGTCATTACTGGCAATAGAATTATATGTAATTATGTATAGTGGAAAGCATCGTGAGTGCCTTTTACTATTAAGCTGTTTATATTGCAACAAAAGGAACTCCATACCTTTGTGGGGAAGCACAATCCTATTTCATTTTATTGCGCGAAACAAAATTAACGAGATCCGCCAAAAACACTCCTACAATGAGCTCGTTATTGGCACAATTCCCGTGTTATTGTTATTGTGGAGCGTTCAGAGAATAGTATAGAAATAGGTTTATTTCAATATTGTGATTCTTGTGGCGTGCTTACAATACATGAATAATATAAAATTGTATTTCTATATAATAAATAGTGCAAAATAAAGTTGTTTTGATACCAATTAATAAATACCCTATAAGGATGTTTATAAAATTGACGTTCCTTAAAAGTAAAAAGTTGTCGGCTAACATAGGGACTCATTTTTGGGCAGCTTTTCTAAGTTATAAAATGTTTTCACCGAGAACTTTTCACGCAATTATTTTTCTAGCGACTTCGTCTTGTCTTGCGTGTGTTTCCTTTGATGCGGTTTCTCGTCTATGACGGGATTGGAAGTATTCTTACAATTACTGGCAAGCATGGCTTTATGCACACAATTAAGGCAAAGTTCGTAAGAAACGTTTTCATTCGACCGTTTTTTCTCCGACTTACTATGCAAATTCGACCACCGCGAAAAAGCCTTTTCAATTTTCGGATTAATATATAGCCTATGATACTCACAAATAACGTGGCTTTCTATTTCTGAAGGAATTTTCAAAATCGGTTCAGTAGATCCAGAGATTACTCCCTACAACCTCACAAACTCACAAACTTTACCTCTTTATAATATTAGTATAGATTAATGCTCGCATATCAACAAATCATCGCTATTAATGGAATACATCTTAGCACAGTCTACGATCTAGTTAGGCAGATTCTGCATTGAAAATCATTTAAATACATTTTTTTCAATGTATAAATTATTCTTTATATTATTATATAAATTAGCCATTTGATTCACATTTTTTCTAAATTCTTTTGTGCTGTACCACCGAAACTATGCAACCCAAATTAAAGCCTCAAAGTAACCCATTTCCGCCGCGTATCACCCCTTCGTCAAATTTCTTGATGACGCCTCTAATAGATATATTAATGACGTCATGTACGCCGCCATTAAATTAGTATAACGTAATAAATGATTAGTGGGAATTATTAATTAGGAGTTGTAAGCAATTTCCTGTCATCAAATCGTCTCTTTGTTGATGGCAGAATAATGATATCAGATGATTGCAGAATTTCGCGCCCAATTTTCATAGATGTCGCCAACGTACTCTGTGGCAGATATTCAGTGTTTATATTTCCATAGGTTGCATGTACTGAAAATGTGACATTGTTGGGTCATCATCACGTCAGGCATGTCTATCTATCTATCGTATGACAATAGATTTGTGTGCGTCTGTGATTTTTTAAAGAAATGGGACAGATCAGTGGCGTATCCAAGGGAAAGGAAGGGCCTGGGGTCCGAACCCACCAGAAATTATTAAAATATAAATATTTTGGAAGCGTTTAACATTTTACTGTCAAAAATATTAATTCCATTGAGATAAAGAACCTGAAATTTCACAAATTCCTGAAATTCCTTTGGCGATATTTCCCGCTTCAAATTGTGACGCGAACAGGTCATTTTTATATTTGAAAAAGGTACAAACGTAACTTAGTAATTATATGGAGAACGAACAACTCAACGGTCTTGCCATAATGTCTATACACTATCCCGTTCCGTTCACGGCAGATCAAGTCCCCGATGACATGGCCAAGAAACCAAAAAAGAAAACTTTTAAGAAAATTTCAAGAATTAAAGTGGAATTTCAAGAACATAATGTCGATTTAACTTTGTACATGTGTGTGTGTGTGTGTGTTATAATATTACATATGATGTTAACATTGAAAATGGTATATACAGGGTGCGGCAGTGAGGACGGACGGTTTTAAAAAAATCATAAAATAGTTAATTTTTACTCAAAAACATATTTATTCATGGAATCAGGTTCGCAAGGAAATAGCATTTGAGACAGTCAAGTGTGGAAAATCACATCGAAATCGTTGATGGAGTGCTAGAGGCGTTCTTGGAAATTCGCGTAGACTCTCTCCAACATCGCTCTTTCAACTTGGGCGACTTCCACGCGAATTGGGCGACTTCCACGCGTCCAGAGTTCGGGGCTTGTTCTCGTATACTCTAGCCTTGAGGTGTCCCCATAAGAAAAAATCATTCCACGCAATTCGCGTGGAAGTCGCCCAAGTTGAAAGACCGATGTTGGAGAGAGTCTACGCGAATTTCCAAGAACGCCTCCAGCACTGCATCAACGATTTCGGCCACCACATGCCTTATTTGATTTTCCACACTTGACTGTCTCAAATGCTATTTCCTTGCGAACCTGATTCCATCAATAAATATGTTTTTGAGTAAAAAATAACTATTTTATGATTTTTTTAAAACCGTCCGTCCTCACTGCCGCACCCTGTATATTATATGTTTTACAGCACAACATTATTATGACATAATATGCAGGCCTAAGTGTTCTTTTACACTAAACCAAGCAGATTGATAAACTTATATAGAGCTTTAAAAAACACAATAGTTCGAATATTTCTATAACGAGATCAATTGAAGTGAAATCATGATAGACTAACCAAGATTTTTTTAAAAGTTTAAACTAAGCTAAACGAATAGCAGAATTAAAATTATGCTTTAGTTAAAATGAAATATAAAGTATAAATAATACAGATGGCCTAATTGCGGATTCTATAGATGACAATAATTTGTATAGATTTATCATGTAGTAGTAGTAGTAGACGGAGTGGGGGGCTTGTTTCCAGCCCTTGATGTCACCTAGATTTATAAGATCTTTTGTAACTACCCACTATGTGGTTAGGTCAGTGGTCAGCTAGTAGCCCAGTACTTCTTACCAGTCCAAGTAGATCACTGACCTTCAAGTTGGGCAGATCGCTAGGTTCGAGAAAGGTTCGTCCCAGTAAACTGTGTCTTTTGGCGGCGAGGCCTGGGCAGCAACCAACGATGTGTATGCTGTCTTCAGGTTCTTCGCCACATACTCCGCAGTCCTTGCTCTATAGATTTATCATAGCTTCATACAGATTTAATGTTAAAACAATAATAATGTTTATAGTGGTTATACAATATATAATAATAAATTTTGGTGGGTATATGAGTAATGAGGTTTGAAAAATTTTAATTCTTGAAGGTGGTTTGGAATGTTTTACTCATGCAAAAATGTACTGCGTGACTTTTTCAATGCAAAACTGTTCAAAATTTGAAGTAGAATTTAGGTTGATTCCAGCCTTAAATTACAGCATTGTCACTGTAAAGCTGCATTTTTTTCCGGGGGAGTTCCCCCGTACTCCCTCACCTTTGGGGGTATTGTCCATTGGTGTAAATAACCTACTATTAAATGAAAGAAAAACCAAAGTGATTAAATTTTCTACACCTTATGTTAAGCAGGTACAAACCAATGTAGAAATAAATGGAACTAGACTGGAGCCTGTTGCTTCAACTGTGTTTCTAGGGATAACAATTGACTCCAAATTACAATGGGGCCCACAAATTGAGAAAATGTCAGGAAAACTTAGCTCTGCGGCATACGCAGTTAAAACAATAAGGCGGCTGACTGAAGTAGATACAGCAAGAATAGTGTACTTTAGTTACTTTCATAGCATTATGTCCTATGGGATTCTTCTCTGGGGAAGCTGTGCGGACATCAATAACATCTTTATACTACAGAAACGTGCTGTAAGATATATATAAACTTGGTCCCCGAGTTTCACTTAGAGAAAAAATCAAAGAGATAAATATTCTTACTGTTGCATCACAATATATATACGAAAATCTGTTGTATGTCCACAAGAATATTGACAAGTTTAAAAAAAAAAGCGACACTCATAATGTTAATACTAGACATAAGCATAACCTTGTTGTACGTGCTACTCGTTTCCACAAAATAAGCAATTCTTTTTTGGGACAATGTATATGCTTCTATAACAAACTTTACTCTTAGAGAACTATCTGTAAATAAGTTTAAAGCTACCATCAAAGCAAAATTGTATAAAAAAGCATACTATACAATATCTGATTATGTAAATGACAAAACGGCTTGGGAGTAAGGCTTGGACGCATCATAAGAACATAAATTAAAAATAATATTTAATTGTGTCTATATGAATAAAGAACATTTTGATTTTGATTTTGATTTTGATTTTGAACCCCTGATCCGTCCGATGGTAGACCTCCCTGAACCGAAATCCTGGCTACGTCACTGGGACCGATAAGATTCATTCCTGATATATAATGCTATACGAATTTCGGAAAGACGCGTGTGTTAGAATGACTGCGCAAAAAAACATTAAGAGTGTTTTTCGACAGATTCCACAACGCGATTACAACTTTTAAGATCAGCCTTGCTATGGACGAATTTCTGGTATTAAATACGATGCTGTGTGTTCGATAGTGGAAGTAAATACAAGGATTTCACAAATGCTGAGAGATTGAAATATTGATAATCGACTGCTTTTCACCATTGTCGCACACCATATCTACAACACAGCGGCTAAAATTCGCAAACTCATTCATCCATTTAAACTTCTACGTAACGTAATGTCGAAACCATTACTAAAAGTTGTCTATTACGCACTTGCTCACAGCATTATATCATATGGGATTCTTGGTTGGGGCGGTGCAGCACTATCACACCTCGATCCACTTGTTAAAGCTCAGAAGGCGCTGTTAAGAGTTGTCAACAAAAAACCGTTGAGATACCCGTCTGAGCAACTTTTTCGTGAGTTCTCTGTTCTTGACGTACGGCAAACATTTGCTAAAACGATAATACTATATTATCATAAACATAAAGAATTGCACCAGCACACAACCCATAAAATTATTACACGAGCGATAACTAATAGTAATCACATAGTGCCCAAACTGAATAGTTCCCATGCACAAAGACATTTTCTTTACTTGGCACCGTCGTTGTTCAATAAAACAAAAGATATACCCGGTATTTATACTCAAGGTATTAATATAAAAATAAATATAAACAAAAAAAGACTAACCCACCGGTTGATCACCCAGGGAAGGAAAGAAACCGAAAAATTAATTTGCTTTATTCCTATCTAACTTAACATTCCTAACACAATATTATTAACCTACCATATATTTATGATTATTATTATTTATGATTATTATATATCATTATTATTATTATCACATACCTTTTTAGATAATTTGAAATTTTATTTTTTACTAAAATTTTACTTTAAGTACTCGATTTTATTTTTCACGGCATTCTTCAACGAAATTTTTTATTTAGCATTAGGCAGTACGTACTTAATTATATGATTCTGAGCCTACCTTAGTGCGGACGTCTCGTGCGATCCAGTTAGGTTAGGTTTAATTCATTTGTAACTAACACTATGATTTTTTGTAAATAAAGAATTTGAATTTGAATTTGAAATTTGAATTTGATTGAAAATCTGCTTCATACCCGATTCGAAGTATCAGGTGATCATATCGCACGAGGAGGTATCCAATACCTACACTCTCGTTTTCGAATCTGCTTCAAAGCCGATTCGAAGTATCAGAAGATCATATCACTCGAGGAGGTATCAATATCTCAAGTTATGCTGTCGATTACGAATGCACTTCCAACCCGAATCGAAGTATCAGAATATCATGTCACGCCAAGAGATATCAATCCGATATACGATACTTCCAAGCTCTCGATTGCAAATCTGCTTCATACCCGATTCGAAATATCAGGTTAGGGGTGTCCTGGTGGTTAACTCCAGACGGAGATACCTTTCCAAAACTGGTAGTCAGGGTGGCGAGGCTGCCCGCTTGGTACCTTTTTTCGGTGCCTCGCCGTAATGCGTTGGCCTCTGACGGGCTCGCGGCTTTGCTGGACGGTAGGTTTGTACCATCCGAAAGTCTTCTACGCTCATCATTATACCAGTCTGTGGTGACGGGTTCGCCTGTTGTAGTCAACATGTCCCAACTGTTTATATCTATGTGGAATAGTTTGAATGGTAAAAATCTTAGATCAATGGAAGGTATAAAAAACCACCTCATAAACTTATTTAAAAAATAAGCAGTTTCTTGAAAAATGGTCAAGCTTAGTGATCGCAAGCATGCAACGCGACAAGATTGGTGGCTCTTGACGTTTACCCTTAAGGGCCCTCTAGACGATCAATTATGATTGTCAAGCATCGCGTTCCGGGCTGGGAGGGGATCGTAAACCGCAGGAAATATTCAAACATTTTTCTAAAATACTTCCGAAAAATGCCTAATAAACTAGTTTTATACCAGGAAGTCCATCATTCATCAATCAATTACGTCTAATTAACGTGACTCTGGTATAAAATATAAAATTATGCATTTTTGGTAAACATTACAAAAAATATTTGCATATTTCCTGCGGTTTACGATCCCCTCTCTGCCCGCGACGCTAAGCTTGTCAAGCATGATTGGTCGTCTAAAGAGCCCCTTAAACTGGACAGAAACTTACGCAATCATCTGGTATATTTGTATAGTGGAAAGTATCGTGAATCCCTTCTGTTATTTTTCATCACAATGTTTATCGGGCTATAAAACGAACCCTAAGTTTTGTGGGGACACGCAATCCGCTTTTCATTTTATTGCGTGAACCGAAATTAACGAGATCCGCCATGAACACTCCTAAAATCGACTCGTTATTGGGACAATATCCCATGTTATTGTTATTGTTACGCGTTTGGGGAATATCGCGGAAATAGGGTTAATTCAACATTTTGATCCTTGTAGCGGACATACAATACAAATATTTATTTTATTTTTATTTTATTTATTTGTTACAACTTGGTAGAGAGTTAATAATGCGATCGTACCGATATGATTTGTAACTATTTATATAAGCAATAAGAAAATGAACACAATCCATACGATCATTCTAGACGAATGCCCAACTAGACCGAACAGCCTGTATCTGGACATACGAAAATATATAGCCTTTGTTTTTGAGTAGTACTGACGTTTGAGTTATACTGACTAATAGACTACTTTCAATACTAACACTAAGATAATGGCATAAAATAGTACACATATTAATACAAATATATATGATAAAGGGTTAGTTACACACATATATACACATATACACATACAAAAATACATACATACATATATAATAACACACACACACATACATCTACATACACACATATTTTAAATTATTGTATGAAGCAATTCTTTTTCAGTCTTTGTACGACCTACTTCGTAAAGGAGCCATTTTTTTACTTTCGTCTTAAATTGGTGTACATTTTGAACATTTTTTACTGACTCTTCTAAAGTATTAAAAAATTTTGGGGCAATGAAATACAACTGTCTTTGGGCAAAGTTTGTATGTACGTGAGGAATTACATAGTTCGTCCCTTCAGCCATTTTAGTTGGTCTTTGCTGTTGGCTTCGGGAACGTTTCTCTAAAGTCTTGTAAAAATGTATTATGCATTGTTTCACGAACAACTGACGAATATCCAAAACACTTGCTTCGCTGAACAGCAGGTCAGAGTCATGGCGGGGATGTTTTCTGTAAGTAACCCACAATAATAATTTCTGGGCTTTAACCAGTGGTTCAAGTACTTGTTTCGTACAGGCCCCCCAAGCAATGACACCGTGCATCCATAAGCTTTGGCAAAGCGCCATGTACACAATTTTTAACGTCGGTTTTGCCAGAATATTACATAGCTCACGAAAGACGTATACTAACTTTCGAGTGCGTGATGTAAGCTCATTTAGTTGGTTCTTCCAGGTTAACTTGGAATCAATGGTCAAACCAAGATACCTAATCTCGCCTTCTTTATGAACGATCGGGCAGGCGCAGTTGGGTGGCTTAGGGCAGTTGCTAGAGTGAACCTTTAGTTGGAATTCGCTTGTTGTAACATCTGATCGCAATCCAAATGTGACTATTTTAGTCTTTAAAGCATTCAGCTTCAGCACGTGTCTATCTAGCCAACCTTTCACAATGTCTAGATTCATCTGCGAATACGTGTTATAAATGACAAAACCAATTTAAATATTGCAATTTTACTTTCCTGGCAAGTAAAGTACTGTGGACACACTTCTGTGTGTCTCTCTGTATTCCTCCACGATAGCGCCCAAACGTTCAGTCCGATTTAGCTGAAATTTGGCATGCAGGCATCATTTGGTCAGGGACAGAGTTGAAAATTGGTCCACCAGAAGGCGCGCTGGTCATACTTCCATGTAGAAATATTGCCTCGTTGGGCCGAAATCACATTGTGAAATTTTGGTTGATATTAAACTCATAATATGTTTGTGACGGAAGGCCGACTCTCACTGACTCCAAGATGTTCAGTGTGAGAGCCGGGTGTCAACAAGTCCTTTTACGCCGTAATAAGATGCAATTTATGTTATTAGAAGGTTTTATTTATTATCGGTATATCGATTTAATAATTTATTTATCTTGATTTGAATATTATGCCGTATCGTACTATATTGCCAGTATAACGTCCCCGAATAATTATCTCGGTGCGCGGCGAGGAAGGTAAGGAATTGATTTTTGTACCTCAGAGTATCTCGACTCTCGGGTACTTTACTACTGTCTGTTGGAGGATCAGACGGATAGTTTGTTTAGCTTGGTTATGCAGGAAGAAAGGATCGGTTACCCCAAGGTCTGGCTATACGCATTGATCAATTAAGAAACCGGAGTTGCGTACCTGTGCACTGTCTAGGGGGAGGAAGGAAAGGTTACCTTTTGTATCAGAGATTCTGTGTCCCCTCGATACTTGCTCGGGTCTGCAGGAGTGACAGACCTCAGCTTACTCAACTCGATAAGGAAGGAAGGATGAGGTGGTAGCACTGGCTAATGCATTGACCGGCTCGCGAAGAGTCGTAGCTACAGAAGCGCTCACTAGGAGATGACCACTCGAGGAATGATCCTGATTGGTCAAATGTACTGGGTTATATACCCTGATAAATGACGCAATCCTGAAAGGAGTGATTAAATAAGTATGTCAATCCGCTCGATTTGGAGAAATTGGCATGACTCACCGCCTGTGACTGCATTAATTACCAAAATTCGATGGAATTTAATAGCAGTGCACGTACAGAATCGATTGTATTTGCGCCAATGAATTTCTACAGAATTCATTGGTTAGTCATGCTTTTGTTGACTGTATGTAGGTACTAAAGGACCCTACATGTTATATAATAGTCGTAAATATATTAGATATAAATAATCGTCATGTCGTAAATATTTTATGTCATAATATTGAAAGTCTGCCATAAATTATTAATTTAGTAAGAGCGCTAAAATCGGCAACGCTTGCGATGCGTGCATCGTTCGAAATTCAAATTCGAAGGCTCACGGAGACCCGCGTTTGCAACTTGCTTTTTAAATTGAATGAAATGACGCGCGTTCGAAATTCAAGAAATTCTTAAATATTAACTATAAAAATAAATGGTCTACCTTAGAACAAGCGGCCGCCTAGTTAGGTTTCGACTATTTAATATTGTAAAAATTTAAATTGAACATAAATAAACTAATTTTAATTTGAATTTGAAACATTGGAAACTTTTCATAGGAGATTAAATTAGTTAAAAAAAATGGGTTATGCAAAAACTTTATCATGTATTTACTCTCTGTAAGTTTACTGTATAATTTAATACATTAATAAATGGTATTGATCCGATTAATATTAATAACATTAATATTAAGATTAATAACATTAATAAATGGTTTTGCATTGCATTATCGCGCTGATATTAATCAAATGTTAGTAAGTAAAGCCTTGATGCGGTTTCCATCTATACTAATAATATACAGAGGTAAAGTTTGTGACGTCGTAGGAAGTAATCTCTGGATCTACTGAACCGATTTTGAAAATTCTTTTGCCAATAGAAATCCAATTATTTGTGAGTGGCATAGGCTATATATTAATTCGAAAAATGAAAATACTTTTTCGTGGTAGTCGGATTTGCAAAGTAAGTCGGAGAATAAGAGGTCGAACGAAAACGTTTCTAACTAATGCTCTCTTAACGATGAGAGATAGAGAAAAGTTGTAGAGTTTGATAATGCCCACAAAAAAGTCTGCGACAGCATAATATATCTAACTTTTATATTTAAGTCACAAAAAGTAGTATTTTATATTAAAAAATAATTTAAATCGTTAGATCATGTTTATTGGTCATATTATCAACAATTATGAATTCTTATCAAAATAAGTAAATTTATCGTCTCAAGTGTTTAAAACAAAAGACTTTTCCCTTTTACTGCATATAATTTCCCTTTTATTGCATAAATAGTTAAAGAGATAATACGCTCCTGTGGCGTCTTTCCAAGGTGTGGGGGCTTCCAAGATGTGGGGCCTTCCCACGCGTGGCCTACATACAGACTCAACCCTTCAGGTTGTAAGGCTAAAGGTGACGTCGTGCGGCGTTGTCGAAATCCTCGTTTTTAACGTCGCTCGGGTCGTGTTTAATCCGCTGTAGGTAGTATTTCCAGGATATGCACTCGAGGTTTGTATTGTTAATAAAAAAGATAATAATTTTTACGTTTTAAAAAGCTTCTAAGCCATTAAAGTTTTATTTCCTATAAAATGTAGTCTATTACACTATTTACGAATTTACAGTAATTGCGTTTTTGCTTCAAAGCACGTACTAATAGTTCTACTTTAAATATGATCTCCGATATGATCTCCGACAAAGCACTGTTACAATATGATCTGCCCGGCACTTAAGTGTGATCTACCCGGCACTTAAATGTGATCTGCCCGCAAGGCACTGTTAAATGATCTGCCCGATGGCACTGTTATTTGATCTGCCCCGATATCGGCGGGTAACCGACCTTATATAGGTATGACCGCTGCGGCCGGCCCAGTGGTGGGGCGGGTTGCACCCCGCCTCGCCCGCGGGCGCCGACCGACGCGTTGTTATATGTCGTTTCCGTAAAGCTAATGTACTATAATATTGTATACTATTTTACTAAGTTAAGAGTGTACATATGACCTTAAACTCTAACTTATATTAACTTATGATTATTATATACATTTTAATAATCATATACTATTGCTATGTCCTATTTTAGGTTGAATTTAAATATTTTCACCATTTATTGGCCGATTTGGCTCGGACTTAGTCTAAAAATTAAATTAAATTATTCTAAACATTTAGACATTTTCATGGCAGCAATTTTGTGGATTTCTAGTGATCCAATATTCAAGCTGGCGCTTCCCAAAATATGAGTCATTCTTTGTACCTACCTGGCTGGCGGGGTGGGTCGATTTTACAATCGGCGACGGGTTGCTTAATCCTTTTGCCGGCGGTGTGTTTAGGGTGCGTTTTTATTACCCTTTTTAAATGCACGTGCTGGGATTTTTCCGACGTTTTCCTTTGTTCGCGAGCGAAGGTTATTTTCGGGTTGACGTGTAATTTCGAAATTTTAGCGTTTGCTTGTAAATATTCCACTTTTAGTTTAACATCCATTAGCTCCCGCTTTTAGTGGAGCTAATCCGGGTATACCTATATTGTGTGCTAAGTGCACTTACTGCCATAAATAATATTTTTAGGTTGGGGAATTTGAAGGTGCACGGAATTTTAGGCATGACGACACATTATTTGTTGTGATGTTTATCATCATCATGCCTGCCCGTTATTTTATCTTTCTTCCCGCAACATGCCCCTCTCCGTGAGACAAGTGTTTCTCCTCACTCCTCTTCTTCGGGAGGTGAAATTGTTGTTCTCACTTCCTCTTGGTGGGGAGAATAGATAACTGCCACTTTATGTACTGGTCTTTTGTATGATTTTCCGCGACAGCAGATCGTTACTGAACGTACTTGCCTGTCGGGAGCGGTATGTACTTGCTCTATTCGCCCTCGGAGCCAAGTATTTCTGGGTAGGTCCGCGTCCACAAGGATGACTATGTCTCCTATCTGGACGGGTTTTACCGCGTCGTGCCATTTTGGTCTCTTCGCCAGCGTCGGGAGATATTCGCGTACGAATCTCGACCAAAAATGGTTTGCCATTATTTGGGCTATTTGCCACTGTTTTTTGAGGCAAAGATTGTCGCTGTCAATCACGCCTATGTTGAGTCGACCTGATGACGAACCAATCAAGAAGTGATTTGGCGTGAGACTTTCATCGTCTTGGCTGTCGAGTGAAACATGGGTTAACGGGCGAGAATTTACCGAATGTTCAGCCTCTGCCATTAATGTTAGTAATGTCTCGTCGCGAGGAGCTTTTTCCTTTAAAGTGATGGAGAGAGCTTTTTTTACGGATTGAATCAATCTCTCATAAAAACCTCCCATATGGGGGGCTGTCGGAGTGTTGAATCTCCACTCTATTTCCTTCATAGCGCATTGCGAACTTACGTCATCAAAATTGACATCTTGCAGTGCCCGTTTCAACTCGTTATTGCTCCCGTGAAAACTCGTTCCGTTATCGGAAAATATTACGGACGGTGTCCCTCTGCGTGCGCATAGTCGTTTTATTGCCATCATTGTGCTGTCCGTAGATAATGAATGGACGATTTCTATGTGGACGGCTCGACTACTCATACAACAGAAAAGCATACCGTACCGTTTTTCCCGGTGTCTTCCCACGGTGACTTCTATCGGCCCGAATATATCGGCTCCAATATTGGTAAACGGTCGTATGTGATGAGTCAATCTGATGTCCGGTAAGATCGCCATTTTGGGTGGAATTGGCTTCGCTCTGTCAATTTGACATTTTCGACAGTCGCGAGTAATTTTTCGGATTGCTCCCCGGAGTTGCAATATCCAATAACGCTGTCGTAGTTCATTACAAACCCATTCACGTCCTTTGTGACCGGCTTGCTCGTGCTGCCATCTCATTAATAACTGGGTGTAATGACTACGCGCGTCCAGTATTGCAGGTTGTTTTACCTCGGGGGCGACATCGGCTAAATTCTGTATGCGACCGCCTACTCGCAGGATCCTATTCGTATCCAGGTACGCATTTAGGTTTCTTATCCTGCTGTTTTTGGCAATTCTTTGTTAATTTCTAATAATGAAATTTCCTCGTTGAAATCTTGTTGCTGCGAAACCCGAATCAGGTAGAGGTCCGCGCAAGCAAGTTCTTGTGGGGTTAAATGTTTTGTTTTTTCGCCGCTGCGTTTGCAGCGTTGTACGAATCGAAATATCCATGCTACTGTACGACGTAACCGTTCTAGGCGTGAGAATCGTTTTGTCTCGATTAGGAAAATATTTTTTATCGAGGTCATTACATATACCGGTCGACGTTCTTCGTCCTGACCGTATTCTGACGATGGAGATTCATCGTCCGCGGGCCAGTGGTCGCTATTTTCCAGTAGGAATTCCGGTCCGTTTATCCATTTTTTTATTTGGTCTTCACCCATTTTAGTCGCCGTGTCCCGAGTTGCGTTATCCGCGGGATTCAATTTTGTGGGTACCCAACGCCATTGGCATGGTGTGGTAACCTGGTCAATTTCGCCAAGTCGGTGAGCTACAAACACGTTAAATTCACGTGGGTCACGTCTTATCCACGATAGTACGGTCTTGCTATCTGACCATAACGTTGTGGAGGAAAATTCCCAGGTGTGCTGCGATTTTATCAGCTCAGCTAATTTGCTGGCCATTGTAGCGGCTTGCAGCTCTAGTCTCGGCAGCGACATGGGTTTCAGCGGCGCTACTTTGTTTTTGCCGGCTATAAAGGCCGTGCTCGCGGTGCCGTTTTCATTTTCATAACGTAAATACGCTACCGCGGCATATGCTCTTTCGCTCGCGTCCGCAAAAACATGCAATTGTACGTCACGGGCCAGTTTTCCTGTGTGCTGGTAGCTACGGTTTATAGTTACGAATTTTATTTTTCGCAACTCGGCCAACCAGACTTGCCACTTTTGACTGGCACCGTCGCTAATAATCTCGTCCCAGTCCGTCTTATCCAACCATATGGTTTGGAGTAAGATTTTCGCCTTTACTGTTAGTGGGCCCAAAATCCCGAGCGGATCAAAGGTGCTCATTATCACCGATAACGTTTGTCGCTTCGTCGGGGTTTTGCGACCACTCAGTAAGTCGGGATTAATTTTCTTGAGGTCAGTGTCGAATGAAAAGGTGTCGCGATGAGGCTCCCATATAAGTCCGAGAATCCTCTCACTCGCCTCGTCGGTACCGGCCAATTTTATTTTTGTTTGTGAACGTATATTATGTGGTACCTGCTCTAATATTTTTGGATCGTTACTCGTCCAGTTTACGATGTTAAAACCACCTTCCTGGTGAATTTTCGTAACGGTCGCGATCATTTTTTGGGCGGTTTCTACAGTATCCGTTGAATCTAGATAATCGTCCATATAATGTTTGTTCACTATGGCGTCGACCGCTTCGGGATATTTTTTCCTGAATCTCTCCGCGTTTGTATTTTTTACAAAGAGTGCGGAGCACGGAGATGAGGTAGACCCGAAAAGGACTACATCCATGGAGTACTCGGATGGTTCCTCTTCTTGTTTTAGGTCGCGCCATAGGAAACGTTGACTTTGGGTGTCTTTTTCTGATAAATGAATTTGTAAAAACATCTCCTTTATGTCGCCCGCGAATCCGTAACGTCCTTGTCGGAATTTGAATAGGATTCCAATCAGAGAATTTAATAAATCGGGTCCTGATAATAGCTGGTCGTTTAGGCTTGTTCCCCCGGCTTTCGCGGCGCAGTCAAAAACGAGTCGCATTTTTCCTGGTTTATTTGGATTTTCAACCGGGAAGTGTGGGAGATACCAAATACGATTTCCAGGGGTGCGTAATTCCTCTGGACTTAATTTATGGGCATACCCTTTTTTCAGGAAATCCTTTATTGTGTCGCAATATTGAGTGGCCAACGGCTGATTTTTGAGTAGTTTGTTTTCTATGGATTTCAACCGTTTTTTAGCCATCTCGTGACTGGCTGGCATCGTCACCTTGTCGCTTTTCCAAAGCAGTCCGGTACTCCAACGATTGCCTTCTAGCTTCGTTGTCTCGTGAAGAAGCGTCTCGGCCCGCGCGTTTGTAACGGCCTTATGGGCGCGTATGTGCGTTCCTATTTCTTCTACTTCGAAATACGACCGGATGATGTCGTCCATCCTTTGGTTTGAGCCCGCATTCCGTAAGTGGTTTACGGCGCGGCAAGTAGCCAAATCACCGCCCCCCCCTCCCCCTAATGTCCACCCAAGTCGGCAATAGGTCGCTATCGGAGCGTTCGGGGGACCGGCTTTTATCGTTCTGGGAATGATTAAGTCATAATGATCTATTCCTATTAGAATTTGCGGTGCTCCTTCAAAGTCGCAAAACGGTATGTCGGCTAAATGAGGCCATTTATTTAGCATGGATTTAGCACAGAATTTTTGTGCTGGTAAATCCAGCTGTTTTATGGTCCTGGCGTTACGCAAATCATAATATTTTTTACCTTTCAGCGGTCGGATCTTACAGTCTATTCGCTGCGTTGTCGCGTTCGCAACTGACATGCCCGAGGCGCCTACTAAATTTAAGGGGCTAATTTCCCCGTGTACTCCTATTTTATCCGTTATGCTCTGATCTATTAATGTGATTGAAGAACCTTCATCGCATAACGCTAGCGCTTTTATAACGCCTTTCGGCCCCCGTAGTTCCACGGGCGCTACCCTTAGAATCATTTTTTCTGATCCGTCCCACGTATTAGCTACCGTATTAGGGGTATTTTGGTCGTCGTTTGAGGGCTGATTTTTTATCGCGGCATTATTTTTATGTAATAATTTGTGGTGAGGCCACTTACAACCTTCTATCCCACACGGCTCTTTTACGCTACATTGCGCTTGGCGGTGGTCTTTTCTAAAACACCGTGTGCATAAGCGTTTTTCCTTAACCCATGTCCAACGTTGATTTATTGTCATTTTTCCTATTTCGCGGCATTTAGGGGTTAAATGATTGTTTCGCCCGCACTTTAGGCAGGCGTCTGTTGACTCCTGAGTGTCTGTAGCAAAAACTCTTTTTTTGCTCGGCATCTCGGATCGATTGTTTTTATACTTATTTTTTGAATAATCTTTTACGGGATCTTCTTGAGAGGCGGCGTCTATTATTGTCTCTAACCAGTTTCCGTAATCTAAAAGAGTAGGATGCGGTCCATGGCCGGCGGAGTACCACTGCAACCGCAAATGTTGTGGCAACTTCATCACTAATTCCTTTAGCAGCGGTGGATTTGTGAGATACGCAGAATGACCCATATTTTTCAAAGCATGTACGACATTACAAACGGTAGTGCCGTACTCAACCAACTTAAATATCGAATCACTCACCAATATTTGCTGCGTACTGCGTGCTTCCTGCATGAGCGCGTCGATGCGAGCGCCAGGTCTGCCAAAACGGCGTTCCAGCGCTCTCCGGATCTCCGGCACATTGCCGGGATCCAGTAACATCGCGCGTACTGCCTCGCGCGCGGGTCCTCGCAGGCTTTTAAAAGATACAAAGGCGTTTAAAAGATTTATAAAACAAAAGCTGCAATCCACACATGCTTTCTATAAGCTGGGTGATTTTTTTGAGCATGCCAATTCTTTGAAATGGGAATAACATTAATATGTAACTTTCAGGTACCTCATTTTAGTTTTTATTATTTAATTATAATATTATGAATTTAATATTTAATATGTAGATTACAATGTGTAATGTAACATACCTGATCATATACATACGTTGTTTTTTTCCAATTTTGTTTCGATACTTCCAATTGTGTGATTATTTTTTGTATAAAGTGCTTGATGACTATTAATATTCTTATAATAATAATCTATTTTATATGTATACTCATGTACATGGATTCAGCTCTATTATATTTTTTTTTTTTAATATTTGTCTGTCGTGTAAAGCCGACTTTAGTCAATGCTATTGTTGAATTAATATTTATGCTTAAATAGTTTTATATCTACATATAAACTGACGAATTCTAATATGCGATAATTAGCTTTAATTCCTAATTCATGCTGTTATTGTATATTCTGAATAAATAAAGTGAATACTGAATACTGAATACTGCTTTGTTGTAGTCGTAGCAGATTGTCCGCGTTGGTGAATCCGCACATTGTCGACCCCTGGTCGAATAGTGCGGCGTATATTGGCCACTCCTGCATGCTGCCGTCGAACTGGGGAAGGCTGCGTAGCATCTTCGCTCGGGTCTGCATCATGTAGACGTCGGGCGGGCTGCATTCTTCCTCTTTCTTCATCGTCGGGACGTCGCCGCTCGGTCGGGCGTAATTGCTCGCTCGGGCGGTGTCACTCGGTCGATTGGCGGTGGCGGCTGCGGCGTTATCGGCGATCGCTTTCGTGACGGCGCTCGCGACGGCTCGTTGTAACGCGGCGTCGCTTGCCTTTTTGTCCGTGGCGTCGTCTCGGCTTATTTGGTCGTCGTCGTCCATATATAACTCTTCCTCGACCTCTGCTTCTATCAGGAGTTTCCGCAGTTCGAGTTGTCGGTCGATCCGTTCTGATTCAATTCTGCGGGTCTCGGCTGCGAATTTGGCGGCGGCCTCTGCTTGGGCGGCGTTCACTGCGGCTGCGGCTGCGGCTGCGGCTGAGGCTGCGGCTGCGGTGTCGGCTGCGGCTGCGGTGTCGGCTGCGGCTTTTTCCTGGGCGGCTTCCATCTCCGCTTCCAATTGTCGCCTCCTGATGGTGGTGGTTGCTGATCTGGACGATCGATGACTAGTCATTGACGGCGCCCTGCTGCTGGTAGACTGTGCTCTGCTGGCTGGTCTCTCAGCGGTCGTCGTCTTGATTGCAGATCTTGCGGCATCTTGTTGATCGGCTCGTAGTTCTTGCCTGTGAGCGTCGATCTGGCTTTTGTCGCGTGCTTTGTCCGCAATCCTTGCGCTTCTTCTAGCGCTCTCTGTCCGTTCCGCGCTCGTTTGACGCGGCGTCGACATCTCGGAGATTTTTCAACTTTTTGTAAAAATTAAAAAAAATATTTTTTATTATTTTTTACCTCGATGGACCTGCTTTCTGCTTAAGGTCCTGATTTCCTATCCCGTCTCGAAGGACCAAGATGTGGCGTCTTTCCAAGGTGTGGGGGCTTCCAAGATGTGGGGCCTTCCCACGCGTGGCCTACATACAGACTCAACCCTTCAGGTTGTAAGGCTAAAGGTGACGTCGTGCGGCGTTGTCGAAATCCTCGTTTTTAACGTCGCTCGGGTCGTGTTTAATCCGCTGTAGGTAGTATTTCCAGGATATGCACTCGAGGTTTGTATTGTTAATAAAAAAGATAATAATAATTTTTACGTTTTAAAAAGCTTCTAAGCCATTAAAGTTTTATTTCCTATAAAATGTAGTCTATTACACTATTTACGAATTTACAGTAATTGCGTTTTTGCTTCAAAGCACGTACTAATAGTTCTACTTTAAATATGATCTCCGATATGATCTCCGACAAAGCACTGTTACAATATGATCTGCCCGGCACTTAAGTGTGATCTACCCGGCACTTAAATGTGATCTGCCCGCAAGGCACTGTTAAATGATCTGCCCGATGGCACTGTTATTTGATCTGCCCCGATATCGGCGGGTAACCGACCTTATATAGGTATGACCGCTGCGGCCGGCCCAGTGGTGGGGCGGGTTGCACCCCGCCTCGCCCGCGGGCGCCGACCGACGCGTTGTTATATGTCGTTTCCGTAAAGCTAATGTACTATAATATTGTATACTATTTTACTAAGTTAAGAGTGTACATATGACCTTAAACTCTAACTTATATTAACTTATGATTATTATATACATTTTAATAATCATATACTATTGCTATGTCCTATTTTAGGTTGAATTTAAATATTTTCACCATTTATTGGCCGATTTGGCTCGGACTTAGTCTAAAAATTAAATTAAATTATTCTAAACATTTAGACATTTTCATGGCAGCAATTTTGTGGATTTCTAGTGATCCAATATTCAAGCTGGCGCTTCCCAAAATATGAGTCATTCTTTGTACCTACCTGGCTGGCGGGGTGGGTCGATTTTACAATCGGCGACGGGTTGCTTAATCCTTTTGCCGGCGGTGTGTTTAGGGTGCGTTTTTATTACCCTTTTTAAATGCACGTGCTGGGATTTTTCCGACGTTTTCCTTTGTTCGCGAGCGAAGGTTATTTTCGGGTTGACGTGTAATTTCGAAATTTTAGCGTTTGCTTGTAAATATTCCACTTTTAGTTTAACATCCATTAGCTCCCGCTTTTAGTGGAGCTAATCCGGGTATACCTATATTGTGTGCTAAGTGCACTTACTGCCATAAATAATATTTTTAGGTTGGGGAATTTGAAGGTGCACGGAATTTTAGGCATGACGACACATTATTTGTTGTGATGTTTATCATCATCATGCCTGCCCGTTATTTTATCTTTCTTCCCGCAACATGCCCCTCTCCGTGAGACAAGTGTTTCTCCTCACTCCTCTTCTTCGGGAGGTGAAATTGTTGTTCTCACTTCCTCTTGGTGGGGAGAATAGATAACTGCCACTTTATGTACTGGTCTTTTGTATGATTTTCCGCGACAGCAGATCGTTACTGAACGTACTTGCCTGTCGGGAGCGGTATGTACTTGCTCTATTCGCCCTCGGAGCCAAGTATTTCTGGGTAGGTCCGCGTCCACAAGGATGACTATGTCTCCTATCTGGACGGGTTTTACCGCGTCGTGCCATTTTGGTCTCTTCGCCAGCGTCGGGAGATATTCGCGTACGAATCTCGACCAAAAATGGTTTGCCATTATTTGGGCTATTTGCCACTGTTTTTTGAGGCAAAGATTGTCGCTGTCAATCACGCCTATGTTGAGTCGACCTGATGACGAACCAATCAAGAAGTGATTTGGCGTGAGACTTTCATCGTCTTGGCTGTCGAGTGAAACATGGGTTAACGGGCGAGAATTTACCGAATGTTCAGCCTCTGCCATTAATGTTAGTAATGTCTCGTCGCGAGGAGCTTTTTCCTTTAAAGTGATGGAGAGAGCTTTTTTTACGGATTGAATCAATCTCTCATAAAAACCTCCCATATGGGGGGCTGTCGGAGTGTTGAATCTCCACTCTATTTCCTTCATAGCGCATTGCGAACTTACGTCATCAAAATTGACATCTTGCAGTGCCCGTTTCAACTCGTTATTGCTCCCGTGAAAACTCGTTCCGTTATCGGAAAATATTACGGACGGTGTCCCTCTGCGTGCGCATAGTCGTTTTATTGCCATCATTGTGCTGTCCGTAGATAATGAATGGACGATTTCTATGTGGACGGCTCGACTACTCATACAACAGAAAAGCATACCGTACCGTTTTTCCCGGTGTCTTCCCACGGTGACTTCTATCGGCCCGAATATATCGGCTCCAATATTGGTAAACGGTCGTATGTGATGAGTCAATCTGATGTCCGGTAAGATCGCCATTTTGGGTGGAATTGGCTTCGCTCTGTCAATTTGACATTTTCGACAGTCGCGAGTAATTTTTCGGATTGCTCCCCGGAGTTGCAATATCCAATAACGCTGTCGTAGTTCATTACAAACCCATTCACGTCCTTTGTGACCGGCTTGCTCGTGCTGCCATCTCATTAATAACTGGGTGTAATGACTACGCGCGTCCAGTATTGCAGGTTGTTTTACCTCGGGGGCGACATCGGCTAAATTCTGTATGCGACCGCCTACTCGCAGGATCCTATTCGTATCCAGGTACGCATTTAGGTTTCTTATCCTGCTGTTTTTGGCAATTCTTTGTTAATTTCTAATAATGAAATTTCCTCGTTGAAATCTTGTTGCTGCGAAACCCGAATCAGGTAGAGGTCCGCGCAAGCAAGTTCTTGTGGGGTTAAATGTTTTGTTTTTTCGCCGCTGCGTTTGCAGCGTTGTACGAATCGAAATATCCATGCTACTGTACGACGTAACCGTTCTAGGCGTGAGAATCGTTTTGTCTCGATTAGGAAAATATTTTTTATCGAGGTCATTACATATACCGGTCGACGTTCTTCGTCCTGACCGTATTCTGACGATGGAGATTCATCGTCCGCGGGCCAGTGGTCGCTATTTTCCAGTAGGAATTCCGGTCCGTTTATCCATTTTTTTATTTGGTCTTCACCCATTTTAGTCGCCGTGTCCCGAGTTGCGTTATCCGCGGGATTCAATTTTGTGGGTACCCAACGCCATTGGCATGGTGTGGTAACCTGGTCAATTTCGCCAAGTCGGTGAGCTACAAACACGTTAAATTCACGTGGGTCACGTCTTATCCACGATAGTACGGTCTTGCTATCTGACCATAACGTTGTGGAGGAAAATTCCCAGGTGTGCTGCGATTTTATCAGCTCAGCTAATTTGCTGGCCATTGTAGCGGCTTGCAGCTCTAGTCTCGGCAGCGACATGGGTTTCAGCGGCGCTACTTTGTTTTTGCCGGCTATAAAGGCCGTGCTCGCGGTGCCGTTTTCATTTTCATAACGTAAATACGCTACCGCGGCATATGCTCTTTCGCTCGCGTCCGCAAAAACATGCAATTGTACGTCACGGGCCAGTTTTCCTGTGTGCTGGTAGCTACGGTTTATAGTTACGAATTTTATTTTTCGCAACTCGGCCAACCAGACTTGCCACTTTTGACTGGCACCGTCGCTAATAATCTCGTCCCAGTCCGTCTTATCCAACCATATGGTTTGGAGTAAGATTTTCGCCTTTACTGTTAGTGGGCCCAAAATCCCGAGCGGATCAAAGGTGCTCATTATCACCGATAACGTTTGTCGCTTCGTCGGGGTTTTGCGACCACTCAGTAAGTCGGGATTAATTTTCTTGAGGTCAGTGTCGAATGAAAAGGTGTCGCGATGAGGCTCCCATATAAGTCCGAGAATCCTCTCACTCGCCTCGTCGGTACCGGCCAATTTTATTTTTGTTTGTGAACGTATATTATGTGGTACCTGCTCTAATATTTTTGGATCGTTACTCGTCCAGTTTACGATGTTAAAACCACCTTCCTGGTGAATTTTCGTAACGGTCGCGATCATTTTTTGGGCGGTTTCTACAGTATCCGTTGAATCTAGATAATCGTCCATATAATGTTTGTTCACTATGGCGTCGACCGCTTCGGGATATTTTTTCCTGAATCTCTCCGCGTTTGTATTTTTTACAAAGAGTGCGGAGCACGGAGATGAGGTAGACCCGAAAAGGACTACATCCATGGAGTACTCGGATGGTTCCTCTTCTTGTTTTAGGTCGCGCCATAGGAAACGTTGACTTTGGGTGTCTTTTTCTGATAAATGAATTTGTAAAAACATCTCCTTTATGTCGCCCGCGAATCCGTAACGTCCTTGTCGGAATTTGAATAGGATTCCAATCAGAGAATTTAATAAATCGGGTCCTGATAATAGCTGGTCGTTTAGGCTTGTTCCCCCGGCTTTCGCGGCGCAGTCAAAAACGAGTCGCATTTTTCCTGGTTTATTTGGATTTTCAACCGGGAAGTGTGGGAGATACCAAATACGATTTCCAGGGGTGCGTAATTCCTCTGGACTTAATTTATGGGCATACCCTTTTTTCAGGAAATCCTTTATTGTGTCGCAATATTGAGTGGCCAACGGCTGATTTTTGAGTAGTTTGTTTTCTATGGATTTCAACCGTTTTTTAGCCATCTCGTGACTGGCTGGCATCGTCACCTTGTCGCTTTTCCAAAGCAGTCCGGTACTCCAACGATTGCCTTCTAGCTTCGTTGTCTCGTGAAGAAGCGTCTCGGCCCGCGCGTTTGTAACGGCCTTATGGGCGCGTATGTGCGTTCCTATTTCTTCTACTTCGAAATACGACCGGATGATGTCGTCCATCCTTTGGTTTGAGCCCGCATTCCGTAAGTGGTTTACGGCGCGGCAAGTAGCCAAATCACCGCCCCCCCCTCCCCCTAATGTCCACCCAAGTCGGCAATAGGTCGCTATCGGAGCGTTCGGGGGACCGGCTTTTATCGTTCTGGGAATGATTAAGTCATAATGATCTATTCCTATTAGAATTTGCGGTGCTCCTTCAAAGTCGCAAAACGGTATGTCGGCTAAATGAGGCCATTTATTTAGCATGGATTTAGCACAGAATTTTTGTGCTGGTAAATCCAGCTGTTTTATGGTCCTGGCGTTACGCAAATCATAATATTTTTTACCTTTCAGCGGTCGGATCTTACAGTCTATTCGCTGCGTTGTCGCGTTCGCAACTGACATGCCCGAGGCGCCTACTAAATTTAAGGGGCTAATTTCCCCGTGTACTCCTATTTTATCCGTTATGCTCTGATCTATTAATGTGATTGAAGAACCTTCATCGCATAACGCTAGCGCTTTTATAACGCCTTTCGGCCCCCGTAGTTCCACGGGCGCTACCCTTAGAATCATTTTTTCTGATCCGTCCCACGTATTAGCTACCGTATTAGGGGTATTTTGGTCGTCGTTTGAGGGCTGATTTTTTATCGCGGCATTATTTTTATGTAATAATTTGTGGTGAGGCCACTTACAACCTTCTATCCCACACGGCTCTTTTACGCTACATTGCGCTTGGCGGTGGTCTTTTCTAAAACACCGTGTGCATAAGCGTTTTTCCTTAACCCATGTCCAACGTTGATTTATTGTCATTTTTCCTATTTCGCGGCATTTAGGGGTTAAATGATTGTTTCGCCCGCACTTTAGGCAGGCGTCTGTTGACTCCTGAGTGTCTGTAGCAAAAACTCTTTTTTTGCTCGGCATCTCGGATCGATTGTTTTTATACTTATTTTTTGAATAATCTTTTACGGGATCTTCTTGAGAGGCGGCGTCTATTATTGTCTCTAACCAGTTTCCGTAATCTAAAAGAGTAGGATGCGGTCCATGGCCGGCGGAGTACCACTGCAACCGCAAATGTTGTGGCAACTTCATCACTAATTCCTTTAGCAGCGGTGGATTTGTGAGATACGCAGAATGACCCATATTTTTCAAAGCATGTACGACATTACAAACGGTAGTGCCGTACTCAACCAACTTAAATATCGAATCACTCACCAATATTTGCTGCGTACTGCGTGCTTCCTGCATGAGCGCGTCGATGCGAGCGCCAGGTCTGCCAAAACGGCGTTCCAGCGCTCTCCGGATCTCCGGCACATTGCCGGGATCCAGTAACATCGCGCGTACTGCCTCGCGCGCGGGTCCTCGCAGGCTTTTAAAAGATACAAAGGCGTTTAAAAGATTTATAAAACAAAAGCTGCAATCCACACATGCTTTCTATAAGCTGGGTGATTTTTTTGAGCATGCCAATTCTTTGAAATGGGAATAACATTAATATGTAACTTTCAGGTACCTCATTTTAGTTTTTATTATTTAATTATAATATTATGAATTTAATATTTAATATGTAGATTACAATGTGTAATGTAACATACCTGATCATATACATACGTTGTTTTTTTCCAATTTTGTTTCGATACTTCCAATTGTGTGATTATTTTTTGTATAAAGTGCTTGATGACTATTAATATTCTTATAATAATAATCTATTTTATATGTATACTCATGTACATGGATTCAGCTCTATTATATTTTTTTTTTTTAATATTTGTCTGTCGTGTAAAGCCGACTTTAGTCAATGCTATTGTTGAATTAATATTTATGCTTAAATAGTTTTATATCTACATATAAACTGACGAATTCTAATATGCGATAATTAGCTTTAATTCCTAATTCATGCTGTTATTGTATATTCTGAATAAATAAAGTGAATACTGAATACTGAATACTGCTTTGTTGTAGTCGTAGCAGATTGTCCGCGTTGGTGAATCCGCACATTGTCGACCCCTGGTCGAATAGTGCGGCGTATATTGGCCACTCCTGCATGCTGCCGTCGAACTGGGGAAGGCTGCGTAGCATCTTCGCTCGGGTCTGCATCATGTAGACGTCGGGCGGGCTGCATTCTTCCTCTTTCTTCATCGTCGGGACGTCGCCGCTCGGTCGGGCGTAATTGCTCGCTCGGGCGGTGTCACTCGGTCGATTGGCGGTGGCGGCTGCGGCGTTATCGGCGATCGCTTTCGTGACGGCGCTCGCGACGGCTCGTTGTAACGCGGCGTCGCTTGCCTTTTTGTCCGTGGCGTCGTCTCGGCTTATTTGGTCGTCGTCGTCCATATATAACTCTTCCTCGACCTCTGCTTCTATCAGGAGTTTCCGCAGTTCGAGTTGTCGGTCGATCCGTTCTGATTCAATTCTGCGGGTCTCGGCTGCGAATTTGGCGGCGGCCTCTGCTTGGGCGGCGTTCACTGCGGCTGCGGCTGCGGCTGCGGCTGAGGCTGCGGCTGCGGTGTCGGCTGCGGCTGCGGTGTCGGCTGCGGCTTTTTCCTGGGCGGCTTCCATCTCCGCTTCCAATTGTCGCCTCCTGATGGTGGTGGTTGCTGATCTGGACGATCGATGACTAGTCATTGACGGCGCCCTGCTGCTGGTAGACTGTGCTCTGCTGGCTGGTCTCTCAGCGGTCGTCGTCTTGATTGCAGATCTTGCGGCATCTTGTTGATCGGCTCGTAGTTCTTGCCTGTGAGCGTCGATCTGGCTTTTGTCGCGTGCTTTGTCCGCAATCCTTGCGCTTCTTCTAGCGCTCTCTGTCCGTTCCGCGCTCGTTTGACGCGGCGTCGACATCTCGGAGATTTTTCAACTTTTTGTAAAAATTAAAAAAAATATTTTTTATTATTTTTTACCTCGATGGACCTGCTTTCTGCTTAAGGTCCTGATTTCCTATCCCGTCTCGAAGGACCAAGATGTGGCGTCTTTCCAAGGTGTGGGGGCTTCCAAGATGTGGGGCCTTCCCACGCGTGGCCTACATACAGACTCAACCCTTCAGGTTGTAAGGCTAAAGGTGACGTCGTGCGGCGTTGTCGAAATCCTCGTTTTTAACGTCGCTCGGGTCGTGTTTAATCCGCTGTAGGTAGTATTTCCAGGATATGCACTCGAGGTTTGTATTGTTAATAAAAAAGATAATAATAATTTTTACGTTTTAAAAAGCTTCTAAGCCATTAAAGTTTTATTTCCTATAAAATGTAGTCTATTACACTATTTACGAATTTACAGTAATTGCGTTTTTGCTTCAAAGCACGTACTAATAGTTCTACTTTAAATATGATCTCCGATATGATCTCCGACAAAGCACTGTTACAATATGATCTGCCCGGCACTTAAGTGTGATCTACCCGGCACTTAAATGTGATCTGCCCGCAAGGCACTGTTAAATGATCTGCCCGATGGCACTGTTATTTGATCTGCCCCGATATCGGCGGGTAACCGACCTTATATAGGTATGACCGCTGCGGCCGGCCCAGTGGTGGGGCGGGTTGCACCCCGCCTCGCCCGCGGGCGCCGACCGACGCGTTGTTATATGTCGTTTCCGTAAAGCTAATGTACTATAATATTGTATACTATTTTACTAAGTTAAGAGTGTACATATGACCTTAAACTCTAACTTATATTAACTTATGATTATTATATACATTTTAATAATCATATACTATTGCTATGTCCTATTTTAGGTTGAATTTAAATATTTTCACCATTTATTGGCCGATTTGGCTCGGACTTAGTCTAAAAATTAAATTAAATTATTCTAAACATTTAGACATTTTCATGGCAGCAATTTTGTGGATTTCTAGTGATCCAATATTCAAGCTGGCGCTTCCCAAAATATGAGTCATTCTTTGTACCTACCTGGCTGGCGGGGTGGGTCGATTTTACAATCGGCGACGGGTTGCTTAATCCTTTTGCCGGCGGTGTGTTTAGGGTGCGTTTTTATTACCCTTTTTAAATGCACGTGCTGGGATTTTTCCGACGTTTTCCTTTGTTCGCGAGCGAAGGTTATTTTCGGGTTGACGTGTAATTTCGAAATTTTAGCGTTTGCTTGTAAATATTCCACTTTTAGTTTAACATCCATTAGCTCCCGCTTTTAGTGGAGCTAATCCGGGTATACCTATATTGTGTGCTAAGTGCACTTACTGCCATAAATAATATTTTTAGGTTGGGGAATTTGAAGGTGCACGGAATTTTAGGCATGACGACACATTATTTGTTGTGATGTTTATCATCATCATGCCTGCCCGTTATTTTATCTTTCTTCCCGCAACATGCCCCTCTCCGTGAGACAAGTGTTTCTCCTCACTCCTCTTCTTCGGGAGGTGAAATTGTTGTTCTCACTTCCTCTTGGTGGGGAGAATAGATAACTGCCACTTTATGTACTGGTCTTTTGTATGATTTTCCGCGACAGCAGATCGTTACTGAACGTACTTGCCTGTCGGGAGCGGTATGTACTTGCTCTATTCGCCCTCGGAGCCAAGTATTTCTGGGTAGGTCCGCGTCCACAAGGATGACTATGTCTCCTATCTGGACGGGTTTTACCGCGTCGTGCCATTTTGGTCTCTTCGCCAGCGTCGGGAGATATTCGCGTACGAATCTCGACCAAAAATGGTTTGCCATTATTTGGGCTATTTGCCACTGTTTTTTGAGGCAAAGATTGTCGCTGTCAATCACGCCTATGTTGAGTCGACCTGATGACGAACCAATCAAGAAGTGATTTGGCGTGAGACTTTCATCGTCTTGGCTGTCGAGTGAAACATGGGTTAACGGGCGAGAATTTACCGAATGTTCAGCCTCTGCCATTAATGTTAGTAATGTCTCGTCGCGAGGAGCTTTTTCCTTTAAAGTGATGGAGAGAGCTTTTTTTACGGATTGAATCAATCTCTCATAAAAACCTCCCATATGGGGGGCTGTCGGAGTGTTGAATCTCCACTCTATTTCCTTCATAGCGCATTGCGAACTTACGTCATCAAAATTGACATCTTGCAGTGCCCGTTTCAACTCGTTATTGCTCCCGTGAAAACTCGTTCCGTTATCGGAAAATATTACGGACGGTGTCCCTCTGCGTGCGCATAGTCGTTTTATTGCCATCATTGTGCTGTCCGTAGATAATGAATGGACGATTTCTATGTGGACGGCTCGACTACTCATACAACAGAAAAGCATACCGTACCGTTTTTCCCGGTGTCTTCCCACGGTGACTTCTATCGGCCCGAATATATCGGCTCCAATATTGGTAAACGGTCGTATGTGATGAGTCAATCTGATGTCCGGTAAGATCGCCATTTTGGGTGGAATTGGCTTCGCTCTGTCAATTTGACATTTTCGACAGTCGCGAGTAATTTTTCGGATTGCTCCCCGGAGTTGCAATATCCAATAACGCTGTCGTAGTTCATTACAAACCCATTCACGTCCTTTGTGACCGGCTTGCTCGTGCTGCCATCTCATTAATAACTGGGTGTAATGACTACGCGCGTCCAGTATTGCAGGTTGTTTTACCTCGGGGGCGACATCGGCTAAATTCTGTATGCGACCGCCTACTCGCAGGATCCTATTCGTATCCAGGTACGCATTTAGGTTTCTTATCCTGCTGTTTTTGGCAATTCTTTGTTAATTTCTAATAATGAAATTTCCTCGTTGAAATCTTGTTGCTGCGAAACCCGAATCAGGTAGAGGTCCGCGCAAGCAAGTTCTTGTGGGGTTAAATGTTTTGTTTTTTCGCCGCTGCGTTTGCAGCGTTGTACGAATCGAAATATCCATGCTACTGTACGACGTAACCGTTCTAGGCGTGAGAATCGTTTTGTCTCGATTAGGAAAATATTTTTTATCGAGGTCATTACATATACCGGTCGACGTTCTTCGTCCTGACCGTATTCTGACGATGGAGATTCATCGTCCGCGGGCCAGTGGTCGCTATTTTCCAGTAGGAATTCCGGTCCGTTTATCCATTTTTTTATTTGGTCTTCACCCATTTTAGTCGCCGTGTCCCGAGTTGCGTTATCCGCGGGATTCAATTTTGTGGGTACCCAACGCCATTGGCATGGTGTGGTAACCTGGTCAATTTCGCCAAGTCGGTGAGCTACAAACACGTTAAATTCACGTGGGTCACGTCTTATCCACGATAGTACGGTCTTGCTATCTGACCATAACGTTGTGGAGGAAAATTCCCAGGTGTGCTGCGATTTTATCAGCTCAGCTAATTTGCTGGCCATTGTAGCGGCTTGCAGCTCTAGTCTCGGCAGCGACATGGGTTTCAGCGGCGCTACTTTGTTTTTGCCGGCTATAAAGGCCGTGCTCGCGGTGCCGTTTTCATTTTCATAACGTAAATACGCTACCGCGGCATATGCTCTTTCGCTCGCGTCCGCAAAAACATGCAATTGTACGTCACGGGCCAGTTTTCCTGTGTGCTGGTAGCTACGGTTTATAGTTACGAATTTTATTTTTCGCAACTCGGCCAACCAGACTTGCCACTTTTGACTGGCACCGTCGCTAATAATCTCGTCCCAGTCCGTCTTATCCAACCATATGGTTTGGAGTAAGATTTTCGCCTTTACTGTTAGTGGGCCCAAAATCCCGAGCGGATCAAAGGTGCTCATTATCACCGATAACGTTTGTCGCTTCGTCGGGGTTTTGCGACCACTCAGTAAGTCGGGATTAATTTTCTTGAGGTCAGTGTCGAATGAAAAGGTGTCGCGATGAGGCTCCCATATAAGTCCGAGAATCCTCTCACTCGCCTCGTCGGTACCGGCCAATTTTATTTTTGTTTGTGAACGTATATTATGTGGTACCTGCTCTAATATTTTTGGATCGTTACTCGTCCAGTTTACGATGTTAAAACCACCTTCCTGGTGAATTTTCGTAACGGTCGCGATCATTTTTTGGGCGGTTTCTACAGTATCCGTTGAATCTAGATAATCGTCCATATAATGTTTGTTCACTATGGCGTCGACCGCTTCGGGATATTTTTTCCTGAATCTCTCCGCGTTTGTATTTTTTACAAAGAGTGCGGAGCACGGAGATGAGGTAGACCCGAAAAGGACTACATCCATGGAGTACTCGGATGGTTCCTCTTCTTGTTTTAGGTCGCGCCATAGGAAACGTTGACTTTGGGTGTCTTTTTCTGATAAATGAATTTGTAAAAACATCTCCTTTATGTCGCCCGCGAATCCGTAACGTCCTTGTCGGAATTTGAATAGGATTCCAATCAGAGAATTTAATAAATCGGGTCCTGATAATAGCTGGTCGTTTAGGCTTGTTCCCCCGGCTTTCGCGGCGCAGTCAAAAACGAGTCGCATTTTTCCTGGTTTATTTGGATTTTCAACCGGGAAGTGTGGGAGATACCAAATACGATTTCCAGGGGTGCGTAATTCCTCTGGACTTAATTTATGGGCATACCCTTTTTTCAGGAAATCCTTTATTGTGTCGCAATATTGAGTGGCCAACGGCTGATTTTTGAGTAGTTTGTTTTCTATGGATTTCAACCGTTTTTTAGCCATCTCGTGACTGGCTGGCATCGTCACCTTGTCGCTTTTCCAAAGCAGTCCGGTACTCCAACGATTGCCTTCTAGCTTCGTTGTCTCGTGAAGAAGCGTCTCGGCCCGCGCGTTTGTAACGGCCTTATGGGCGCGTATGTGCGTTCCTATTTCTTCTACTTCGAAATACGACCGGATGATGTCGTCCATCCTTTGGTTTGAGCCCGCATTCCGTAAGTGGTTTACGGCGCGGCAAGTAGCCAAATCACCGCCCCCCCCTCCCCCTAATGTCCACCCAAGTCGGCAATAGGTCGCTATCGGAGCGTTCGGGGGACCGGCTTTTATCGTTCTGGGAATGATTAAGTCATAATGATCTATTCCTATTAGAATTTGCGGTGCTCCTTCAAAGTCGCAAAACGGTATGTCGGCTAAATGAGGCCATTTATTTAGCATGGATTTAGCACAGAATTTTTGTGCTGGTAAATCCAGCTGTTTTATGGTCCTGGCGTTACGCAAATCATAATATTTTTTACCTTTCAGCGGTCGGATCTTACAGTCTATTCGCTGCGTTGTCGCGTTCGCAACTGACATGCCCGAGGCGCCTACTAAATTTAAGGGGCTAATTTCCCCGTGTACTCCTATTTTATCCGTTATGCTCTGATCTATTAATGTGATTGAAGAACCTTCATCGCATAACGCTAGCGCTTTTATAACGCCTTTCGGCCCCCGTAGTTCCACGGGCGCTACCCTTAGAATCATTTTTTCTGATCCGTCCCACGTATTAGCTACCGTATTAGGGGTATTTTGGTCGTCGTTTGAGGGCTGATTTTTTATCGCGGCATTATTTTTATGTAATAATTTGTGGTGAGGCCACTTACAACCTTCTATCCCACACGGCTCTTTTACGCTACATTGCGCTTGGCGGTGGTCTTTTCTAAAACACCGTGTGCATAAGCGTTTTTCCTTAACCCATGTCCAACGTTGATTTATTGTCATTTTTCCTATTTCGCGGCATTTAGGGGTTAAATGATTGTTTCGCCCGCACTTTAGGCAGGCGTCTGTTGACTCCTAAGTGTCTGTAGCAAAAACTCTTTTTTTGCTCGGCATCTCGGATCGATTGTTTTTATACTTATTTTTTGAATAATCTTTTACGGGATCTTCTTGAGAGGCGGCGTCTATTATTGTCTCTAACCAGTTTCCGTAATCTAAAAGAGTAGGATGCGGTCCATGGCCGGCGGAGTACCACTGCAACCGCAAATGTTGTGGCAACTTCATCACTAATTCCTTTAGCAGCGGTGGATTTGTGAGATACGCAGAATGACCCATATTTTTCAAAGCATGTACGACATTACAAACGGTAGTGCCGTACTCAACCAACTTAAATATCGAATCACTCACCAATATTTGCTGCGTACTGCGTGCTTCCTGCATGAGCGCGTCGATGCGAGCGCCAGGTCTGCCAAAACGGCGTTCCAGCGCTCTCCGGATCTCCGGCACATTGCCGGGATCCAGTAACATCGCGCGTACTGCCTCGCGCGCGGGTCCTCGCAGGCTTTGTTGTAGTCGTAGCAGATTGTCCGCGTTGGTGAATCCGCACATTGTCGACCCCTGGTCGAATAGTGCGGCGTATATTGGCCACTCCTGCATGCTGCCGTCGAACTGGGGAAGGCTGCGTAGCATCTTCGCTCGGGTCTGCATCATGTAGACGTCGGGCGGGCTGCATTCTTCCTCTTTCTTCATCGTCGGGACGTCGCCGCTCGGTCGGGCGTAATTGCTCGCTCGGGCGGTGTCACTCGGTCGATTGGCGGTGGCGGCTGCGGCGTTATCGGCGATCGCTTTCGTGACGGCGCTCGCGACGGCTCGTTGTAACGCGGCGTCGCTTGCCTTTTTGTCCGTGGCGTCGTCTCGGCTTATTTGGTCGTCGTCGTCCATATATAACTCTTCCTCGACCTCTGCTTCTATCAGGAGTTTCCGCAGTTCGAGTTGTCGGTCGATCCGTTCTGATTCAATTCTGCGGGTCTCGGCTGCGAATTTGGCGGCGGCCTCTGCTTGGGCGGCGTTCACTGCGGCTGCGGCTGCGGCTGCGGCTGAGGCTGCGGCTGCGGTGTCGGCTGCGGCTGCGGTGTCGGCTGCGGCTTTTTCCTGGGCGGCTTCCATCTCCGCTTCCAATTGTCGCCTCCTGATGGTGGTGGTTGCTGATCTGGACGATCGATGACTAGTCATTGACGGCGCCCTGCTGCTGGTAGACTGTGCTCTGCTGGCTGGTCTCTCAGCGGTCGTCGTCTTGATTGCAGATCTTGCGGCATCTTGTTGATCGGCTCGTAGTTCTTGCCTGTGAGCGTCGATCTGGCTTTTGTCGCGTGCTTTGTCCGCAATCCTTGCGCTTCTTCTAGCGCTCTCTGTCCGTTCCGCGCTCGTTTGACGCGGCGTCGACATCTCGGAGATTTTTCAACTTTTTGTAAAAATTAAAAAAAATATTTTTTATTATTTTTTACCTCGATGGACCTGCTTTCTGCTTAAGGTCCTGATTTCTTATCCCGTCTCGAAGGACCAAGATGTGGCGTCTTTCCAAGGTGTGGGGGCTTCCAAGATGTGGGGCCTTCCCACGCGTGGCCTACATACAGACTCAACCCTTCAGGTTGTAAGGCTGAAGGTGACGTCGTGCGGCGTTGTCGAAATCCTCGTTTTTAACGTCGCTCGGGTCGTGTTTAATCCGCTGTAGGTAGTATTTCCAGGATATGCACTCGAGGTTTGTATTGTTAATAAAAAAGATAATAATAATTTTTACGTTTTAAAAAGCTTCTAAGCCATTAAAGTTTTATTTCCTATAAAATGTAGTCTATTACACTATTTACGAATTTACAGTAATTGCGTTTTTGCTTCAAAGCACGTACTAATAGTTCTACTTTAAATATGATCTCCGATATGATCTCCGACAAAGCACTGTTACAATATGATCTGCCCGGCACTTAAGTGTGATCTACCCGGCACTTAAATGTGATCTGCCCGCAAGGCACTGTTAAATGATCTGCCCGATGGCACTGTTATTTGATCTGCCCCGATATCGGCGGGTAACCGACCTTATATAGGTATGACCGCTGCGGCCGGCCCAGTGGTGGGGCGGGTTGCACCCCGCCTCGCCCGCGGGCGCCGACCGACGCGTTGTTATATGTTGTTTCCGTAAAGCTAATGTACTATAATATTGTATACTATTTTACTAAGTTAAGAGTGTACATATGACCTTAAACTCTAACTTATATTAACTTATGATTATTATATACATTTTAATAATCATATACTATTGCTATGTCCTATTTTAGGTTGAATTTAAATATTTTCACCATTTATTGGCCGATTTGGCTCGGACTTAGTCTAAAAATTAAATTAAATTATTCTAAACATTTAGACATTTTCATGGCAGCAATTTTGTGGATTTCTAGTGATCCAATATTCAAGCTGGCGCTTCCCAAAATATGAGTCATTCTTTGTACCTACCTGGCTGGCGGGGTGGGTCGATTTTACAATCGGCGACGGGTTGCTTAATCCTTTTGCCGGCGGTGTGTTTAGGGTGCGCTTTTATTACCCTTTTTAAATGCACGTGCTGGGATTTTTCCGACGTTTTCCTTTGTTCGCGAGCGAAGGTTATTTTCGGGTTGACGTGTAATTTCGAAATTTTAGCGTTTGCTTGTAAATATTCCACTTTTAGTTTAACATCCATTAGCTCCCGCTTTTAGTGGAGCTAATCCGGGTATACCTATATTGTGTGCTAAGTGCACTTACTGCCATAAATAATATTTTTAGGTTGGGGAATTTGAAGGTGCACGGAATTTTAGGCATGACGACACATTATTTGTTGTGATGTTTATCATCATCATGCCTGCCCGTTATTTTATCTTTCTTCCCGCAACAGCTCCCAAATAAGACACTCACAAGAACTCACAAATAACGGTAATATAGTCAAATTGTCATGCAAATACATACATATGCAGTAAAAATATAATCCTTCTATTGGCAGTCAGGAAATAAATCATAGCACTCAGTACTAACCGAACCACACTCATAATTTCATCACAAGTAAAAAGTTTTACCTCCCAACGAAGTGGGCACGAGTCAGCTAGTTCGATGATATATTTAATAGTGAATTTCGATGTTTAAACATGAGTGCTCCAGCGTTACGAGTACAGGACGCTATCTCCCTCCGACAAGTGTACTGATCGTATCGCTAAGTACCTTTGAGGTCTACCTAACTGAAGCGAAGAGGCGGGGTCATTCGGGCAACCGATATGCGAAATATCGCGCTGGAAATATTTCGAGATAAAAGGATTCGAAGATAAAAGAAGCCATGTAGCCACTTTCGACCCTTTTGAGACATAATTGAGTTTCATCAGTTACTCGCTAGGCCTACAGAGGGGTATTTGACCCAAAAAGCTGATCAAAAGTCGTTTTTGTCAAATTAACATTTCCTCGGACAAGTTTGCTACCTGAGATAAAAATCTGATTGGTTAAATAAAGACCGCTATTTAGTTTTTTCGGCTAGTGATCACTTTGCTGTCAGTTGGAAACAGAAATGCCAGCCCGGGTAGGACTCTGGCCTGCGGGCCAGTTTCCCCTAGTAGTCAAACTTCAGGCGCTCCTGGATGGTTTGCGCACCATACGGCGTCAGCCAATCGATTGTGCATTCCGACTGAAAGCCTGGGGAGTCTGGAAACTGTATTGTTTCTTATAGTGCGGAGGGTAGTTGTTAACATTACCGCAACTGCTCTTGAAACAACCATTTGGCTACCGTGGGATGCCGTGGTCCCCGATAGATTCAGTAGACAACGGGCGAGCCAGCCTGGGGTGACGGGCTCGCCCGTTGTAGTCGACACTGGGTGTTTTTTTGGTTTATTTAATTCGAATTTGATTCACAGTTTTAAAGTGACTTGAACGGTTAATTGTTGTGATTTTTGCAATGGATGATAATAAACTACGTATGTGCGTTTAAATGACGTTTTTCATTATCAACTTGATGATATATTTAGAAATTTAGAAAAAAATCCAAGACGCAAAATAAAGTACCTATGTACGTTGTTTTTTTTACTTCAATATACACCCGAAGGGTTTTTAATATTTATTATATTTAAATAGCCTATATTTTAATATAGGGTATTTCTGGCATATTTTTTGTAATGGTATGGTTAACTTATTAACCCTCCAGGCCTCGGCCCCTCAGCCGATTGACAAGTTGATGTCCCAAAAAAATTTAGTAAAAATTAGTCAAAAAATTGAATTATGACACTGTCTCACCGAAACATTAATTAATCCCAAACCACTGTACCCATAATTAAAATAAAACATATTAACATAATAAAACATAATAAAATAACCCAAATAAAATTAAAATAAAATTAAAACAGGGCCGTCACGCTGAATCGTGTTTTGGCCGATATCGGCCAATCGGGGCTCTAGGGGTTAAGCGACTTTTGCTATATTTAAAACACTGCTGACTAAATCTGCCTATGAATTTATATTTTTTTTTTGGTATTCGATGCGCAAAAGTACTTTGTTATAACGAAAAATGGACATGTGTGTTAAAATTATTTTATTTTTCTTCCAGGCTGCTCGGGATTCAAAATAATAAGAGACGATTTATACAATATAATGGAAAATTATGGTGACAGAGAATTAGCCAAAAAAGTGGATTTATAGTAAATTATATAGTTAACGATCCCACCCTTCCCGACGATCAACAGCAAGCATTTTACGCAAATTTTGAAATTTTGAAAAAAATGAATTCAGAAATGAATTCGATAAAAATATTGTAGTGAAAGACGTGAGACGCAGCACTTAAGGGATAGCAATGAATCTAAAGAGCTGATGTATGCGAGCCAAACAAAGCTTCGAAAGGTTGGAAATATAGATGGTCCTAAGGTTTTCATAAACATTACGACAACTCAAACACGAAACAAAAACTTCTGGTAGGTGTCTACGAGCGTACATAATATTATGGTAGATGTAAGAAGAAAATAGAGTCATTATTCCTGATTTTACAAATAGCGGCTTACGAGAACTTCTTGGTAAGACTCTATATAAACTGCGTACCGCTCTTTTATGAAGGAGAAAAATTCTTTTTGAGTTTTGTGCCATTCCCCAAAACAGTAGGCCATACGTTATTATTAGTGGAAATATGCAAAATAAACGGATTTAGCTGCTTCAAAACCGCATAAACTTCTTATATTTTTAATGGCGAATATGGCACTGCACATTTTTTTACTGAGATCATGACCATTGTAATTTTTGATCAATTTCTAATCCGAGAAATTTTGTGGAGGAGACATTTACTAGTTGGTCAGACCCAAAGTATACGTCCATTTCATTATAATCAGACGGCCGCAAAAAGAAGCATATTGATTTTGATTTATTTACGTTAAGTGACAATTTATCAACTTGGAACCATATACTAAGCCTGTCTATTGTTTCTTTCACTTCAGGACAAAGTGTCTTTATTTTTATAGCTAAAAAGAAGTGAAGTACCTATCTAAAGTGAATATCTTGCTAGTATGAGAGATTTAATTGTGTCATAGATATGTATATTCTCCCTACGTTTAGTAAGTTAATAATTCTTGCTCTACATATAATTGTAATTTCCAAAGCATGACATATTATTATCTATCAGCCGCCATTGGCGAAAGTTGAGGACGCCTTAAAGGGTTACGCTAGGTTCTTCGCGCAGTAAGAAAAAGTTCGTCACCGCTTTGCATGATGGCTAATGGCGAACCTATCGCTGGTTTCTCCCCAAAGATGGAGTTATGTATTAGTCCGGCGTCAGCCGTATTTAAGGTCGCCATCAATAACCCTCTTACGAAACTTATCCCCACCTTCATAATTTAAATAAAAAAACGATATTTGAATAGGACCCAGTAGAGGATATACCGGGATAATGGCATAAAGTGCGTGTTCAAATAAGTATTAAATTCTTTATCACGATGTAATTTTTTTTTTAAGGTACTTAGGATTAGGTATACTCATTCATTGGTCATGTAATCTTATAATAATTATATAAATTATTTAATAATTAATATAGGTAGGTTTAACACATCTTACATGACCTTTAATGCCAATAGCACATCTAAATAGGCGATAATTTGGCCCGTCTCTAGATGTGCATATTTTTATGCAATTTTAAGAAATGAAGTGTTTTTTTTTTAAATAAATTATTTGGACCCACCGCCTGTATATACACATAAATATACCAATTTTATAAAATATATAGCTATGTAATAAATATATATATTTATAGTTGTAATTTAATAAAATTTAATTAAGAAAAATAGATAAGTGATACTAAATAAATTGCCGTGCGTTGCAAAGAAGTTGATTAGATTTTACATATCCCTTGTTGACCCTTCAGGCCTCGGCCCCTCAGCCGATTGACAAGTTGAAGTCCCAAAAAATTTTAGTAAAAATTAGTAAAAAAAATGAATTATAACACTGTCTTACCAAAACATTAATTACTGCTAAACCATTGTACCCATAATTAAAATAAAACATATTAACATAATAAAACATAATAAAATAAAACAAATTAAATTAAAATTACAGGACCGTCACGCTGAATCGTGTTGTGGCCGATATCGGCCAATTGGGGCTCTAGGGGTTAAGTAGCCATCTATTAAGGTTTGCTTTAAATATTTTTATGTTAGGATAATTTTTCATGTCTTCACTAAGGGAATTATATAATTTTGGGGCTATGTAGAATATATGTCTCTGGGCAAATGTTGTCCTGACTGACGGAATTATATAATTGATACTCGCGGACATTCTTGTGTTCAGATTGTTTTGAGTTCGGGCATGGTCATCTCTAGATTTGTAGAATGCAAGAAGCGCTTGCTTAATGAATAACTGTTTAGCTGATAGCACATGGGATTGGGAAAATAACAAGGCAGATGGATGACTGCGGTTTTTCCTGTGAATTACTCTCAATAATAATTTCTGCGCTTTTGTCAATCTATCCAGATTATCATTAGTAGTAGCGCCTCATGCCGCGACTCCGTAGGACAAAATACTCTGACACAAGGCCATGTATACCATTCTTGTGGTTGTTTTGGACATAATGTTGCGCAGCCGAAGAAATACATAAACCAGCTTTCTAATTCTCGAACTCAAATTTGCAATCTGATTTTCCCAACATAGCTTCTCATCTACCGTTATGCCTAATAGGAGACTGTTGCAGATTTGCTTAATTTAGTACATACACATATATTCTTATCCAAGCATTTGTCGGTATGAATGGCAAGTGTTTGGTTGAGAACCTGGCTGGGATTTCCCCGCAAGCTGAAAGTAATAAATTTTGATTTCGCAGCATTTAGCGTTAAAATATGGTTGTCGATCCAAGTTTTAGCCCCAAGTTACTTTGAGCTTTGAAGAATGAGTCATTCCAATTATTAGTCGCAGTAAGAAGGACAGTGTCGTCCGCGAAGGATACAATTCTACCATTAACAGGTAATTCGCACAATTCGTTGATGTAGATTAAAAGGAGAATTGGACCGAAAACACTACCTTGAGGGACACTGAATGACACGTTAGTCGCTTCGCTTATTTGTCGACCAATTACTGTGCTCTGAGTCCTCCCGTCTAGGTAACTCCGAACCCATTTTAAGGCCACCCCATCGATTCCGTAGTCAGTTAGTTTTTTATCGAGGATTACATGGGAAACTGTGTCAAAAGCCTTTGAGAGGTCAAGGAAAGTGGCAATTACCTTTTTTGTCTATGTTTCCTTTGTCTATGTTTTCCACTATATATTGTATGACAGCATTGATGGCCTCACTGGTTCCCCGACCCTGCCTAAAGCCATACTGATTATTAGATAGCAGCTTCTGTGTCTCTAGATATTGTGTTAGTCTATTTTTGAATATTTTTTCATACACTTTAGAAACCACACTGAGGAGGGAGATAGGGCGATAATTTCCTATATCTTCTTTTTTACCACTTTTAAATATTGGTTTTATTATCGCTTTTTTCAGCCATATTGGAAATGTACCAGTCAAGAAACTGAGGTTTATTAGATGAGCAAGGGGCTCGGATAATGTTTCTGCAGATTGTTTGGTTATCTTTGCCTGGATCCCATCTTTTCCCTTGCACAGTCGTCTCTGATACTTTTTATAGTCTTTAAGACCTCTGCTTTATTCGTTTGCAATAATTCGAATTTTTCATTTATTTTCGGTTGCTTATGTATTGATAAGGCTAGCTCCCTCTCAGACGTACCCTTTTTATGCAGTATAGAGTTAGCTAGGTCTTGTCCTATACCAGTCAAGTAGTCATTAATGTAATTCAATATATCGTTAGAGTGTAAGTCCATTTTTTTTAATTCCTTATGTATATACATCTCTTTTATATCTGAGCTCTTGTTTCTGTTGTTCACTAACCCTTTGATAATTTCCCAAGTTTTTTTGTCCCCATTTACTCTATCTATTTCGTTTTTATAATACTTATCTCTAGTTTTTGTTATAAGTTTTTTACATATATTTCTATACCTTTTGTAGTACATTAAGAGTTGAATATCATTAGGGCATTGTTTAACCTGCTTATGTATGATGTCTCGCTTTCTTATGCTGAAAATCAGGCCATCGGTTATCCAAGGAGATAGTTTATTTCGAGATCTGGGTATAGTACATGCCTTTTCGATTGTAGCCATTTTAATGCAATTTGCAAGAATATCATGGAATTGGTTGGCAGCAATGTTACTCTCATTACATTATAATACTGGAGTTTAGTCCGTCTTTTTGAGGTTTTCTGATATTGATGCGTAATCGATTGTTTTTTTGGAATACGACTGTTTAGGGCTGTTTTTAATTATTTTTTTAGATAGGCATAGACCAATTGCATAGTGGTCGGTGATGGTGGATTGGTAAATGAACGTTTGACTATAAAATTTTGTTTTGATCATAAAATGATCTATGCAGCTCTTAGTATTCCCATCAACTCTAGTAGGTCTATTAATTCCGACCTCCAGTTCATAATGCGCCAGAAGGTTTAGATAGTTTTCCGCTTGAGTACTTTTATCATTTAAGATGTTAATGTTGATGTCTCCAGTTAATATTATATTAGACTCGTATCTATAAGCCTCTAGCAGATTATCCAATGACTCAAGAAAACTTGTTAAATTGGACTTGCTCGGAGACTTATAGATAGCAAATAAGTTTAGAGAATCATCTATTACTAAATGTAGGCAATTTGCATCATTGACGGATACTTCAGTGCTGCTCACGTGGAAATGTGACTTTACGTAGACCACAACCCCATCGTTTTGTAGTTTCGAAGCCTTGTACAGTTCTGGGGACATAAAGTTCGTTTATCCAGCATTCCGTGAGGATGATGACATCAAATATATTATTGAATTGCTGAATAAGGATTAAAAAATCATCTAAGTTTTTACTAACGCTCCGTATATTCATCGATATTATCTTTAGATAGTTACCTTTTTTAACATAGCTTAAACAGCTTTTCGAGCAATAGAAATCTCGACAGTTGTACGGATTGTGCTCATCTAATTCTGTTGTGAACTCAGTCATATCGGTCCGGTCTTACCAATAGTGGAGATTTTAGGTAGTGCAAACAATATAAGGCAACATCGAATATATGCGCTCGAATATAAAGTAACATTAATTGAGGCTGTATCACTAGGTTTTTAGTGCAAGGGTATAAAATTGGGCTATTATCATATACACGAATATTCATTATTACATAGCTTATTAACAAGATATACTGCAATACCATATATAGAAGCAATAATTTATAAATACACCAATTTATATTCAGTAGCAATAGACACAGTTTAATAGCATGGATTATTTTAATAATAATAGTACTAATAATTAGAGTTAAATATGGGAGATTAAGAAAAAGATGTAGTATATAACATATTTTTATAGACAAATAGTTAAATCACAATTATTACGTTATTAGTTTTCACAAGAAAACTAAAAAAGGGAATCAAATCAACACCACAGAAAATATCACATCTTGAATTGAGAAAATTGAAAAATTCTGAAAAGATAAATTAAATGTCTAGAAATCAAAATCCTATTTTTTTTATTTCCTTCTAAACATCTACATATATCGGAGGAACGATTGGTTAATGTTTCAAAATCTTACATTGTTTCCATTCGTACATCAATCATAATTTCTGAACATGTACTTACCTACGATGCGCGTAAGGGAGAGGGCGGGTGGGGAGGGTTGAGGGGTTTGGCACGGGGTAAGGGGGAGAGGTATGGGTTGTCTTCTTGCCGGGAAAGCCTAGAGTAATACAACCGATTTTTAAAAATATTTTTTCACAGGCTGTATAATTTTGTTCGTTGCATTTCTCTTAATAAAAACTGTTTTTTATGACATCTTTGCACTGTTTTATTTTAATAAAACACTAGCTGACCCGTGCCCACTTCGTTGGGCGGTAAAACTTTTTACTTGTGATGAAATTATGAGTGTGGTTCGGTTAGTACTGAGTGCTGTGATTTATTTCCTGACTGCCAAAAGAAGGGCTATATTTTTACTGCATATATATTATTATGTTTGTATTTGCATGCCAATTTGACTATATTACCGTTATTTGTGAGTGTCTTCTTGTGAGTGTCTTATTTGTGAGTGTCTTATCTCTTCACCCATTTATGCAGTAAAAGGGTGAAGAGTCTTTTGTTTTAAACACTTGAGACAATAAATTTACTTATTTTGATATAAATTCATAATTGTTGTTAATATGACCAATCAACATAACCTAACGATTTAACTTATATTTTTAATATAAAAAACTACTTTTTGTGACGTATAAATATAAAATTTAGACATATGCTATCGCTGACTTTTTTGTATGCATTACCAAGCTCTACAACTTTTCTCTAGAACTTAATCATAATATCTCTCATCGTTAAGGCAGCGTTGGTTAGAAACGTTTTCGTTCGACCATTTTTTCTCCGACTTACTTTGCAAATCGGATTACCATGAAAAAGTCTTTACATTTTTCGGATTAATATATAGCCTATGACACTCACAACTAATATGGCTTTCTATTGATAAAAGAATTTTCAAAATCGGTTCAGTAGATCCCGAGATTACTTACTACAACCTCACAAATTTTACCTATTTATAATATTAGTATAGATTATGGATATAACTACGCCAACCGTATACTTAAAAATATACACATTTTTGAGTGTAAAAACAAATTAAGAGTATAGTTACGTAAGCTAAAATATCGAGTAACGGTTAAGGGTTTAATAAAGACAATAGATAGGAGTAAAGAACAATTGCGCGAAGTTCTACGTTTTACCCACTTGAGTCCTATTGCTTAGAGCTTTAATATCCTCAATTTTCCTCCCTTATTTGACCTCGAGCCCTCCTCCAAAGATCTGCTCCACTTTGATAAGCACCTACGAAGGGAGAGGCGCTTTTGTCACATGAACTTTTGGCGTGTCTTATTTCGTGGGATAAATTGGCCGAGAGAAATCAGATACCGCTACCTGGTATAGGGCGCGGCGCTCGACGATACAGAATAAATGAAATTCCGCCGAAAAACAGGTATACCCAAGGTATACCTATAGGTGGAATAGAGATGAAAATGAATGCTAAGAGTAGGAACATAGGAGTTGGTTGCGCGCAAAGTATCTTTTGCATCATCATTTGATTAGTGTATGTGGATGTTCGATTTCACTAACAGATGTTGATTCCGAAGAAGAAGAAGAACTACTTGAACGCTGCCAGTACTGCGTTTGCTCGAAAAATGCCTACCCGCCGCTAGTTTTTATAATTATCCGCCGCGCTGTCACGACGACAGCATATATATTTTTCAGAGGTTTTTGCATACTCTTGCGACTCTGTGTCGCTTTATTTATCGCCTTCTTAAACCGCTCCGCAAAATCATAATAAAACTCGGCGAAAGAACTAATCCGCGTCGAGTGGGTCGTGTGTGATATTTTCGAAGAGACTTGCTTGAGAAATCCACTAGCAGGCACCTCGAGGGTCCGTAGCAGTGCTGGGACTTCCAGCTAGTCGAGAATCATCATCATAGGACAGTCGGTGTTTTATAGACATATATCTGATTACGTGTTGATGTTTGAGGGATTTGCGCGCATCGATTTTGTCTCATTTTGTAAAGTACCCACATATTAGAATCGATTTATTTATTTTAGTATAATTTATTTACGGTTATGATCCCGCCGTTGTTCAACTATTTACACGTTGAACAACCAGGAGTGATAAAATCCAATAATAGCTACTACGTAAATCGTAAACTTTGAATTGGATTTAACCAATATTGCGACTTTTCGGCGATGTTGCAACCGCCTTTGTCTAGGATAGACTGAAGTGCTGCTAATCGTCATCCATTGTTCAGCGGGTAGGCGGCAAACCGCTGCTGTTACTACGTGGGGGAGCGTCGGGTTTGGCGAGAGTGAATTTTGAAACTCCGCCGTGCACACAACCCTCACTTGATTTTAAATTACCGCTGAAATACAACAGTTAGAGGCCGCGTAAGCGACTTCGGCCACATAACCAGTCGGGGGGAAGGGGGTATCCTGATGGTTAATTCCAGACGGAGATATCCTTTTAGACAGGGGGCGAAGCTGCCCGCTGGGTACCTTTCCTACTGCATCGTAGTAAGCCGTTGGCCTCTATCGGGCATGTTTGTCCTAGCCAGACAGTAGATTTGTATTATCTCTAAGTTTTCTACGCTCATCCCACGGTTGAAAGAACGATAACATATCGTTATACCAACCTGGGGTTCGGGATCGCCCGTTGTAGTCGACATCGCATAACTGTATCTTGTGCTATGTCCTTGCACTTGGCGATGGGCGCTCGGCGATGGGAGAACATTTCAAGAAGAGGGTTCCAAGTAGTTGAAAGTTCGTAACCCTCATATGTATTGAAGTTCTGTGTTCTTCTTATTTCAGTGGCTTCACCTATGTAAATATGGGGAAGTAAATGTGTACTTTGGATAGCACAATGGGATTTTAAAACTGAAGTCAGTGGTTAGTTCCACTATCGTTAGCACTATCCAATACGCCTATTTTTTACGCTGAACGTTTTTAAGAGCTTTGATGTTTTCCATCAGTCGAGTAGCTATGGGCCGTTTCGTTTGATCAACGTAGGCTAAACGACAGTCGATTTTATACTGCAGTCGATTTTATATACACATGTAACTGCAGTCGATTTTATATACACCTGGGTTTTGCAGTGGTATTACATCCTTTTACAAGCATCAGAGATTGAGCTTTATTATGTTTTCGGTTTCAAGATTGTTTTTATATCGAATTTGTTTAACATCTTACTTATTGGATGTGTCACGCTATTGATGTATAGTAAGAATGCTCGTGATCTGCTCGGTTACTGAGTATGGTCTTTATTGGATAGCCTGCGTGTCTCGTGATATCTTGGGTAATTGTTTTTCCTATGGACAGAGTTGACATGTCCCATCTTCTGCGGAATATGCTCAGCGTGACATAGACTGCGTGCTCAATTCAAGAGCGACGTTTACATTGAACATAGATGGCTGGGTTGATGTTGTGAGCTGGCATTCAAATATCTATTCGTAAGTGTGGGCTTTCAATATACTGTATGTCCGAGAGTATAATTACTTCTCCTCGTCACTTTGACATCCAAAATAGCCAGAGAGACGTGCTTTTCTCCTTCGTAGGTGAAACTGTTTTGGGTGTATCGAGTTTAGATGTTTTGACTCTTTTATTATAATAAGGTGCAAGCGAATATCAAATATCAAAGTCTAAAAATTAATAATCATTAGCTTAGTCAAGAATTCCATATATAACTTGAAGGGTTTAGATTATAATGAATATCAATTTGTAAAATATAAGAAAATATCCTGATAACTGACATTTGCCAAAATTAGGTTTTTTTTTATCGACGAAGGCTATATCGCTAGGTTTGACAATTAATTCTAATTCGACATTTTAGTGTAAGTTTAATATTTTCATTTATATCACATTATTACTTTGATAATTATGGTTATCGACATTATTGTTTTTATTTATCAGCAATTTTATGATAACACTATTTACTTATTTTTAATGACTCTCAAGTCTATTGTAAATTACTTAAATAAATGTATAGTCACAACTGTGAATATAGTTAGCTATCCTTAATTAATTAAATTACTGAGAAAATTAGACGCAATGACGCATCGAAGTTTAGGGATGCCTACCTACAGGAGTAAACATAAATTGTATTATAATTAATGATAGGATGTATAATCCCTATATACTTGCCCAAATTATATTTTTGTGTCGAGTAACAACATTCATTCTAGATGACACAAACTGTTCGTGGTCATTCTCCCGCATAAATATCAAAGGGATAACAATGATGACAATAACTGTCAGACATCTGAATGCCCTACTTTTGACGCACCACATTAGGACGTATTCCAAGTATTGTTTTGAAATGTTCACACTATATTATGTTTTTTTATTTCAATGTACGGGTTTATTATAATATAAAAAAACTCCTACAATCAACCCGAATATTGTGTGTATATGTATATGAGTGCATGTAACATGTATGTAAATGTATGTCTTTTATTGCATTCGATAGACAGAATTCAATTGCAATTCCGTGGAGTTTATCTGAACGGAAATTGCTGATCCAGCCGGAAATTGAACTCAGAAACTTACATTGTAAGATCTACTGACCTACCCATTGTACCACCAAGCTGTGAATATACTAATATTAATAATAAACTCTTTATTTGCACTTCAAATTAACCACACAAAAATCGAGCTTTTCGTCACAGTGCAATGGTAAATGCAGGCATTGTGGAAATAAATATTATTAAGTCTGTCTACATAAAATACAAACTATTAATATTTAAAACAAAGAATGCCGGATTAGAGGAAATTAGGAAAGGAAAGAAAGAGAAAGGGAAGAATTGGTTACTTCTTTGAAAAGTGGCAATTTTTGAGGTGAGTCTTGAATTATTCTATTTCGTTTTTTTAAATTTTATTATTTAGTACTTTATTCATATTGGTTTATACATATAGCCACATCATTACCAATGTTATAAAGTAACTCGAAAAAGTTTAATATGCAAATGTAGCAAATAGTCAGTGCCCACCTAACTAGGACTGTACTGTCCCGTATCTAGGCGAGTCAGAGTAAACATTTAAAATTAGCAATTTAATTTATAAAAAACTAAATTGGCTATCCTTTTATTTTTAGAAATAGTAAATGTGCCTAATGAAAATTTGATATATAATATAATATAATAATCTGTATAAATATTACAAACTATATACCTAATCATATTTATGTAATAATATGTATGGTGAGACATAGATACCTAAATTTGATTATAATAAATACTTAATAAATATATTATAGTATGAAACATATTTAAATTAGAATACAATTATCTAAAAACGATTATAAAAATATTGCGAAAAATATGAAATATCATACGATATATTATGATTATATGCATAATACTTTATGTATATGTATTCAATATTAGCTTTAAAATCAACCATTATATATACGACCAATATATAATCAACTATTATATATAATCAACCATTATATAATCAACCATTATTATACAAGACAAGTTTTCGGATTTAGACCTCCCTAATTCGAATAACCATTTATTAATATTATATTTAAACTATTGAATGTTCTTTAGGTGTTTACATTTCTCTTCTATGTTATTATATAACCTACTACCTGCGCCCAGCGGTTTCATCCGCGTGGTGATGGAAAATTGTGATAATGATGGTAGAAAACTATATATCTTTATAAATTATAGTTTATGTGTTATTCTGATGTGTAAGCTATATTATTGTAAAGTTTCATCAAAATCCATTTAGTAGTTTCTGCGTGAAAGAGTAACAAACATCCATACGTACATTCTTACAAACTTTCGCGTGTATATAGTAGTAGGATGAAAGGCGAGTTTTGTATTATATTATTATTTGCTGGGAGATGTCTCCGGAGTTTTGCATCATGGACACAGAATGAGTAGGAATAGAAATCAGTATTAGGACACTAAATTTTGATTAAATTGTCAGAGCCTGACCGAAGTATGTGAGCGTGGAAACCTAGTGGTTCGAAAAGCTCGTGGAAGTGTTGTTGGATTGTACACTATAGAGGAAAGAAATAATAATTCTTTTGGCGTACTGGCAACCACTTTAATTTAATCGCCCTACCTTTGGGTTATTATTCAAAAAGTAGGTAAAATATCGTTGGGTTTTTTTTTCATTACAATTTTTTATAACAATACTTGTTTACAATATACCAGAAAGCATTTATACACAATCGACCCATTTATGACCTCTTTTAACCGACTTAAAAAAAGAGGATGTTATCAATTCGGTTTTTTATGTTTGTTACCTCAGAACTTGGCCATTAATAAACGGATTTGGAAAATTCTTTTTTTATTTGAAAGCATATACCTACTTCGAGATTGGTCTCATTTTCCTGTTTCTTCACTCAATTCCTTTTGATGGGATCTATAAGGAATTGAGTGAACTCCTCAGATAGTATCATATGAAGTTGAAAATTTAGATGTTGGTTCAATTCCGATGACAATTCATCTTTTTTAATGGTAAACATGACCTGATTCTACACCCTGGGATGGCTCTCGACGATGAGACTCCTCAACGGTCAACAGCACAGACAGGAAATTTTGTATACTCATTCAATTATGATAGCCCGTTTTAAGTTTCAACATGACATGGCTGCTGCACCCAGGGTTAGCTCCCGACGAGGGGACTCCTCAACAGTCAACAGCACAAACACGAAATTTTGTATACTTATTCAATTACGATAGCCTATTCTAAGTATCACCATGACATGGCTGCTGCACTTATAAAAAAAATAAGTTGACTTTTTCGTTAAAAAAATGACGATTATTTCTATTTAGAATCATGACAACATTTTGAAGTATCACGTACGCTTTGTGGGTTTCGGTTTTTTTTTATTTGAACGTACATGATACGGTTTGTTGCAATCGGGCTATAATATAGCGAACGTATCACGCACGTTCGTATAGGTGGGCGTTTAAAGCTGGAGGTATTTATTGGGTTACTTTGACTAGTATCTATTTAATTACCTACATAGTTAAATGTGATATTTTGGTAGAATATAGTTATTTAAATGTAAAATGTCTGTCTAGTAGAACAGGGAGCTAACGGGCCCATGATGAGGTGGCCACGATGACCCATGTGTTCAGGGTCGGTCACACTCACGGGTCAACACCTATCCGACGGCCTCCACGCACGGGGTGCGAACCTGGGTAGGACACTGGGTCAACCAGTCTCCCCTGGGAATCAAACCTCTGGCGCTGCTGGACGGTCTGCGCACCGAGCGGCGCAAGCCAATCGATTGTGCTCTCCGACTAACAGTCGGGGGAGTCTGGGAACTGTATTGTTTCCTATAGAGCGGGGGTGGTTGCCTACCTTACGGCGACTGCTCTTGAAATGACCATTGGCCATCCGATCCTGGTTCAGAGCCGGGCAAAGGACGCCTTGGTCCGCGTTAGATTCGGTTTACTCCGTTTCACCGCTTCGTAAGGGAGAGGACCGCGCAAGCGACCTCGAACTCGGAACCAATCGAGAGACCGGAGAAATCTGGTCACAATTGGAAGTGAGGGCGCGAGTATCTCGAGCCCGCCGGGTTTATTCCTGGCTCACTCGCGGTAAGGCGTTGGACTCTCACGGGTTGTGTCGTAGCTAGACGTTGGATTGTTATTGTCCAAAGTCTTCTACGCTCACTGCAGGGCGATAGAAAGACTAATCGTTAAAACGTCCTGTGGTGACGGGTTCGCCCGTTGTAGTCGACACCGCAAGATGTCTAGTAGAACAATAGTACTTAATTTTATTAGGATGTAAATGTAACAAAAAGCAAATGGGATTTTATGTTTATCTTAATTTTATTTTATGAATAAATTACTAAAAATCATGGACTCATCTTACAAAAATAATTGGAACCAAATGGGAAAACCTTAACCTTATGCTTATTTAATTCTGTCGCCCAACTGGGACAAGCTAGTTCTAAGGCGAACAAGTCTCTAATATTACAATAAATAATTTAAAAGTTTTAGTACACGATCAGTGTAAAGTTGCTTAATAAAAACTAGCTGCCCTGGCCCACTTCCTTGGGCGGTAAAACTTTTTACTTGTGATGACATTATGAGTGTGGTTCGGTTAGTACTGAGTGCTATGATTTATTTCCTGACTGCCAAAAGATGGGTTATATTTTTACTGCATATGTATTTGCATGCCAATTTGACTATATTACCGTTACTTGTGAGTGTCTCCTTCTAAGTGTCTTATTTGTGAGTGTCTTATCTCTTTAACCATTTATACAGTAAAAGGGAAAAGTCTTTTGCTTTAACCACTTGAGACGATAAATTTACTTATTTTGATATGAATTTATAATTGTTGATAATATGACCAATAAACATGACCTAACGATTTAAATTATTTTTTTATTATTAAAAAACTACTTTTTGTGACTTAAATATAAAATTTAGACATATATTATGCTGTCGCTGACTTACTTTTTAAATCCAACTACTACGAAAAAGTCTTTTAATTTTTCGGATTAATATACAGCCCTATGACACTTAAAAATAATGTGGCTTTCTATTTGTAAAAGAATTTTCAAAATCGGTTCAGCAGATCCAGAGATTACTTCCTACAACCTCACAAACTTTACCTCTTTATAATATTAGTATAGATTAATCAAACAATAACACATCCTTCTTCCGTATACAAAAGTGTAGGTTATGCTAGCACACCTATCCTTCTATGTTGGTTGGCCATTAAAAACAAGAAGAAGATGTATGAACCTGCATTACTTACGTTAGATAAGATACGAAGAGAAAAAATATTTGTTTTGGCAAAAACCATAGCGTATATCATTACTTTCATTGTGAGGCCATCCCACCTGCTGCGGCTTTGCATTAGGCAGTGAGCTTAAATAATAGCGTGACGTCATACAATAACCTGAGTTGAATAATCGTTATTGCGAACATAACGATTCATTGAAGGAGGGAATTTATAATTGATTGAGTTAATCCCTTGACGCCCATCCATTATGAACGCGATTTTAGATTCAGTCGACATCAGCAATTTGTTTTATTTGATATGTTTATGAATTGAAATAGTCATTTTGGAAACAATAAAAAATGGTGTGACTCCAAGATTTTCCCGGAAAGTAGCCAAGGACCGATTTCATCGGAATAATAATTTAAACAAAATAGATCTTGTGGCCCAACTGCACGAAACCGTTCACCACCATTAAACAATAGCAGTAGATATATTACAAACCTTGAACTTCATTTAAATTATAATTACGGGATACGTTTACAAAACTAGCGTAGAAAATCGGTCCCCCGCCGTGCGCTAATACCGGCAATCCCATATTTCCAGTCGCAGATAGGAAAGCGGATGGAGTAGAAAGCAACATTTGGCGACCTCCCATAACAAAGTCCAAGATGGCCTTTAACGACCGAAGAACAGCCGAAAGAGCAGTTTCATAAAATTAAAATAGTCATTGGGCATAAAGGAAAGGGAGGATTTCGACGGAGAATCGGTCGGGCGCGGAGCGATTATACGGGACGAGACAACACGGCAGTGTTGCCAAAACGCGGAAGAGATAAAATGTTTTTTTTTCGTAAAGAAAATATTTACATCTATATATTCATGTCTGTACCATATTTACGATCGCTATATATATATTAAGGAGTTATATTAAGGAGTTAAGGGTAAAGTTATGCCAAAGAAATAAGGACTTGCTAATCGGAAAAATCTACTAATCGTAAAATATATATTTTCAAAAACTATATTCGGTTGTTCAAGTGTAAATAGTTGAATAACGGCGGTATCATAACCGTGAATAAATTATACTAAAATAAATAAAAGAAATAAATAGATTCTACTATGTGGGTACTTTACAAAATGAGACGAAATCGATGCGAGCAAATCCCTCAAACATCAACACGTAATCAGATATATGTCTGTAAAACACCGACTGACCTGTGATGATGATCCTCGCCTATCTGGAAGTCCCAGCACTGCTACGGACCCTCGAGGTGCCTGCTGGTGGATATCTCATGCAAGTATCTTCGAAAATGTCTCACACAGGACCCACTCGACGCGAATTAGTTTTTTTCGCGGAGTTTTATTCTGCTTTTGCGGCGCGGTTTAAGAAGGCGATAAATAAAAGCGGTACAGAGTCGCGAGAGTATGCAAAAACCTCTGAAAAATATATATGCTGTCGTTCTGACAGCGCGGCGGATGATTATAAAAACTAGCGGGGTTGGCATTTTCGAGCAAACGCAGTACTGGCAGTGTTCAAGTCGTTCTTCTTCTTCTTCGGAATCAACACATCTGTCAGTGAAGGCGAACATCCACATACACTAATAAAATGCTGATGCAAAAGATACTTTGCGCGCAACCAATAGTAGTTAAATTTTGTAATCTTGAGTGTATTATTTTGTCAGAGTTTTGTCGAGGCTAATTGATAATAATAATGATAATATTATTACTCCCATGCTTTTCGATCAATTAAAGGAAAGGATTTGAAATTATAAAATTTAATGCGTAAATTATGAATTATAAATTACTTACATTTGCTATTACTTTCCCGGCCCAACAACCGACGAGAAAAGAATGTAATCGCGCTTCTGTGTGTCTGTCTGACAGTGTTTATTACTCCATGACACCGCCCAAACGCTTAATAAGATTGAGATGAAATTTGCCATTCAGGCATCATCTGGTTATTGTAAGAGTTGAGTCATATTGTAATCTCTAAATCCAATATCTCAATATTTAAATATGACTAGTGAGCGCCCTGGTACACTGATTTCAACTTGTGACATGACTAAATGATAACTGCATGCCAATCTTAGCGTTTGAGCGCTATCGAGGAGGAATACACACAGACACATTTAAAACACACAGACATACTTGCCAGTCATAACAGACATTGAGTTGACATTTGGTACACAGGTGACTTGTGGAAAAGTTTTCGGTTCTGCGAGCTATATTGCTTGTCTATTGCTGCTTCAAGTTGCTAATTTTACGATCTATGTATGTCGGTGACCTTAGTTCTTCTGCAGATTTCCTCGCTTCGGATCCTGTAACGCAGCGAAACTTCCATTAAAATCTCTCTCCATGACTCGTTGCCCGTTTTTCAGCTTGTGTATGAGGCCAATTAATAGTTAGCTTGTGTATGAGGCCAATAGTTAGCGAACGTCTGTGCCCGGTGTCATCACTAGCAACATGCTCTGTATATTTGGGAGCTAATGGGCTCTGTTGCGGTTTGGCCACTAAGACTTATGTGTAGAGTCGACCGAACGCATGGGTCAACACCTATCCAGCGGCCTCCAAGCAGAAACGCGAGCCCGGGTAGGACTCTAGCCTGCGGGCTAGTCTCCCCTAGGAGTCAACCTTCTGATGCTCCTGGACGGCTTACGCACCGTGCGGCGTCAGCCAATCGATTGTGCATTCCGACTGACAGCTAGAGGAGTCTGGAAACATTATTATTTCTTAGAGCTGGGATAGATGTTAACTTTACGGGAACTGCTCTTTAAACGACCAATCGGATACCCAATTTCGGGTTACACCCAGGCAAAAGATGCCGTAGTCCGCGGTAGATTCGGTAGACACCGTATCACCGCTATCACCGTATCACCTATCCCTTAGGATAGGACCGCGCAAGCGACCTCAAACCTGTAACCAGTCTGAAGACCGGAGTAATCTGGTTGCAACTGAAAGTAAGGGCGTGAGGATCGGCTCGCTTGGTGATTAACCTGGTTATCTCGCGGTAAGACGTTGGGTTCTTACAGGCGAGTGGCGCAACTAGACAGTAGACTATTTTTGTTCCCAAATCTTCTACGCTCACCTCATGGGAGATAGAACGATCTAATATCGTAAAACTTCCTAAGGTGACGGGTTCGCCCGTTGTAGTTGACATATCTAGTTGTATATACTACATGCAACAAATGTATATTACTCTGATAATAAAAAAAATGTGGCCTCGCGTACGATTACGTAGATATTAGAGTTGAATTATCTAGGTGACTTAAAACTGCGGAATTGTTTTTTCTTCTTTCCCCTTTCTGTCCCTTGCCAATTCTGGCATAGTTTCGGGTACGATTGCAATACTTGTCAATTCCTCGTTTCCCTGAATTCCACCGTCTTTTGTCACACATATCGGGCTAGCTCTATTAATTCGTCGGCGTATGGTAGCACCGTTTGGCAAGTGGTTGCCAGTCTTTGGTAGAAATCGGGGCGGCGCGGTCGTCCCACCGGCGCCAGTTTCCGCCCGCTTCTCCCGCCTTTTCCGTTTGGATCGAGTCCAATTTCGAACCGTTTCGCGCCTAATGCGCCAACTTTGACCGGAACTCGGGATTTTATGGCCGTCGGATGAAAAACTGCCGCCGCACCGGCCAGTGTGTAAGCCAACCCTCTTTTTATTTTATTGTCATACCATTTTAGCTGGACAACAATGATCGCCGGGCACGTGTATTGATGTGAAGTTGTGAATTATTGAGATTAAAAAAGTGACTGAAAATAATTTAGTTGTTTCGAAAAAAAAAATCTTTCATGGTAAGTGATTTTTCTTATGATTTTAAATTATGGATATTTTTTAGGTTCTGGATATAAATTATGGATATTTTTCAGTTCTACATTTTTGATTTTTTAACATCACCTGACTATATTCACCTTGCTGATTCCGAAACTGCAATAATCTTTTGTCGGACTCAATAAATAAGAAAGATCTAGGCATTTAAAGAAGTGTCAAACAGCTACATTTTGGTATGTTAGGTAAGGTTTTTTTAAAACAATAAAACTATCATAAAAAAACCGACGCGATTTTCTTTTAGATTTAGCATTAAAATGATTGAATTTAGTAGTATAGGTCTTTTTCTTTGAAAAATAGGAGAGGTACCGACGCCTAATATATTCCAAATTATGTAAGTACATAGTACAAACCTAACACGTAATAAGTGACTGAAATAAAAGTAAGAAAACGGGCAACTGTTTTACTTTTAAAAAAAAAAATATTTTTACTGGTTTTCGAAAAATAATATTTTTCTTTTTCTTTAGGCTTCTTGTATTCGGAGGATGCCAGATTCTTCAGCTAAGTAATTAGGGATTTTTCTAGGCCTTTCAGGCCTTAGACGACGTAACAAACAATAATAGCAATTATTTATCTTCTATGACATGGCCGAAGTATTTGAAGTTTTGTACTTTAATTACTTCTTTGCCCCAAGTTGCACACGACCTTGGGTTTTATAATAAACCCTATATGTAACTACCCGATAAACCCTATATGTAATTGAGATCAACCATAACTTTTACAGTATTTCTAATAAAAAATAAACTAGGTTTTATTTAAAAATAAATAAGGTTTGATGACTTTGCGTAAGGCTCGTATTACAAAAAAAAACAAAAAGTGCAAATTTTATCTAAGCCTCAATTTTATTTTATTATTTATATTTTTATTTAACGTCTATGTTTAGAAATTTACGAGCTACAGTTTAATAATAAATTTGCGATTAAATAATTTAAAACTCACAACGAATTCCTAGTTATTCCTGACGCTGATTTCCCACAAAAATAAAGTGTTTATTGCGAATATTGTTTTTTATTATATCCACTGTGTGAAACACTTAAATTAAAATAATTGTTAAAGTTAAAATAAAAATAGCCAAAATTTTAACCAAAAAAAGCGACCCCATTTTTTTATATAAGTGCAGCAGCCATGTCATGGCGAAACTTATAACGGGCTATCATAACTGAATGCGTATACAAAATTTCGTGTATGTGCTGTTGACCGTTGAGGAGTCCTCTCATCGTCTTACCATAAAAATGCCTTGTAACTGAACCAACACGTAAATTTTGATCTTCATATGATAATATTTGAAGAGTTCCCTTAATTCCTCATGGATCCCATATTCAGAACAGGATTTTAATAGAAATGAGACCAACCTGGAAGAACATCATTTCGAATAATTTTTTTTTTCAAATTGGTTATTAAAAATCGGAGTTCTGAGATAATAAACATAAAAAAAATACATACAATACAATTCATAACCCCCTCCTTTTTGGACTCGGTTAAAAATAGATGATTATGCGTAAAGTACGGCTAGTGGTCTATTGGTTATATTTGTAGCCAGGAGCAAATACTTGCTTATGTGTTCTTTTCTATTTTTTTTCTAATATCTGAGACATGTAATTAATCTCCTATTATTATTATCACAAAAGTATGTTACCAATATATTTTGCTACTGGTCTGTATTTCTGGATATATTTTTATTTTATCTTCCTACTTATTTATTTATTTATTTATTTATAGTATTACACAGTTCGTTTGTACAGTTTACCATATCATGTATATATATATATATATATGAGACGTTAGCAAAAAACTGATTCTTGAGGAGATAGAGTAATAAATAAAAGTCGCCTAACTAGGCCAGGGCCTGTTCTAAGGCAGACTTTATAAAATATTGTTTAGATGTATCTAATCAAGTTACTAAATATTTATTGTATAAAAAAAAATTAAAAAAATAAAGATTAAAACATTTAAAATTTGTAGAAATTCTATTACTTTGATAATAATTATTAACGCCTAGAGTAAAAGTAAAAATATATGTTTGAAACTGGAATATTAATTGTCTTATTAGGTATCTTGCTCATGCCTAAAATGTTCTTGTCCTTTTATTTTTTTTAACGACTGAATTATTATGTTACACATCACTTATTAGCACAATGGAGATTATCTTTTAACGGGAGGACTATACCTGTGACTATTGCTGGCAGTCATATTTTCGGTGAAGTCTTTTTAAGTATCAATGCACTTAAAAGACAGTCTTTTTAAGCTCCAATATATCGCAGACCATGACGCTCTTTGCCCGTCTTTCATCGCGGGATCGCGTGGCCAAACGGTTGTTTCAAGAGTAACTGACATCTGGCCAACAACCACCCCCACTTCTTGAGAAACCTATGAGACCATTTACAAACTTCTACCCCTCAGATATTCGCCGAACTGGACAGTCAATTGGCTAACGCCGCAGGATGCGTATACCTCCCACCAGCGGCTTAGGTTCTCCGTCGGGGTTTCCGATCTCAAAGTTCTGTCCAGGTTCGACCCTTTTCGATGATGAAACGGAAAAACGGCAGACTTTTTGTATTGCACACTTAAATCCATGTGCTACACCTCGATTAGGTCGAAAAGACAGGTGTAGTCATTTTTGATTAGATATAAACAATTCTACGCAATGATATTCCGATAGTACTACTGCACTGGATCTCAACTCAATCTCAGGTCAAAAGGTCATTATTAATGGTTTCACTGCAAGTTTAAATGTATGTGTCGTTTGATAGTGGTCCATAAAGAGTGGTGTATTATAGGTATTTCTAATATAGTAAAATACAACTGTTAGGTTCTCGCGCTACAAGTCACAACTAATTGCTAGCAGTCAGTTTACTCATATCAACGAAAATATTACGACATCTACGGATGAGTGTAGTTTGTCAAGCGTTAATAGATGGCGCGATCGTCTATTTAAAGCATAATGTTGATCGATCGAATGCAAACAATTTGGCCCTCTTATTATCGTTGTTAAAAGTATTACAAGATGGTCATCTTAGTTGTCTGGTTGGTTTAATGATGGTAAATGCTCTTGGAAGGATTGGTAATGGGGGGACAATTTACGGTTTGCATTCTGACACCATATTACAGTGCTGGTTATTAGTACTTGCTTAAATCGTAGAATGCTGATTGCCTGTATGGCAATATTAAATTATCGCAATAGTGCTTTTCAGTGCTATCGCGGTTTTAAATGTGATACGACATTGCGGTAATGAATGGCATTATGCCACCCATTGTTTTAAAATAGTATTTTTTTCCAATAATGATGTAATATTTTCTTAAATACGGCGGTATTTATTTTTTTGCGTCGCTTGTATACGAGATATTCCACGAAAAAATCACAACGATTTCGGTCCAACAAGACATCGGTGTACCTAATTTTATATCTAGTGATTGAAGTATAACTAGCGCGCCCTCTGGTGGACCGATTTTAACTACAATCTCTTTTTAACTCTTTCCATGACCTGCATGCCATGACCTGCATTCCTGCATGCCAAATTTCAGCTCAATCAGACTAAGCGTTTAGGCGCTATCGTGGAATACATACAGACACACTGTAACGAGACCGTTCTATTTATTGAAGTTTGTTTACGCAAATTTATATTATGTTGATGTTATTAAGCAAGACAGCGATTTGGTAGTCAATAAGAGGTATTTACTGATTATGTATCGATATATTGTTCATTTCAATAGATTTAAGCAAAGCATTTAACCCTTTGAGTATGATACGACCGAATTTGGTTCTGACACTTTTATCCGTTGGATCTCATACGACCGAATTTGGTTCCACTCGGCGCGCGCGCTTTCGAACGCTTTGTTTACCATCGAAAGCATTTTGTCTCTTTCATGCGTATGGCAGATCAGGTACAGTATTAAATTCTCTCTGTTATCATGCGCCGCAGTAACAGCGCAGTCCATGTGAAGTATTATTACGGAACGCGCGAAGTCGAACGCACCCATTTCTTGAAACGTCAAATCCGCCATTACGTATGTCGGCATTTCAGAAACGGTTTTCGTGTAGATTTCGGTGTGTTTTTGAACGAATCGTAAGTAAAACCATTTCTACAACATCATATAGTCCCCCTAAACTGATTAGATGTACCATTTATCGTGTATATAAAGTATTTCGGGTCTTTGAATGTCCGCATCGCAAATGCCAATGTCCGCCATTGATAATCGCAAAAATGTTTTCTTGCGATTCTTGCATAATTTCTCGTGATGTCTCAGAAATTTATGGATATATAGCTCTGAAATATATGTGATTATGTTTTCCCGTTATATAACTTATGCAATAACTAATGTTTTTTTGATAATGGTTGATTTCTCAAAACGCTTATGTTTTAGTATTCAAAGATTCGCGCTAAAAATACTAAAATTCGTGTTTTTCATCATTTTTTTGCGGGAGGCTAATAGAGAATTCGAAAAAAAAATCGATATTTTATACGATAAAAACATAACCTCAATTTTTTTCGATAAAATTTCGTAATTTCATAAAAGTTGGATTTCTTTATATCGGGAATTATAGAATATATAAAATAAAGTAGAAAAGTATATATAACTTTTTTGACATAACTGCATATTTAGTGAAAAAAAACAGTTAGAAAGTTTTCGAATTCAATTTTGTTATTTTACAAAAAATTTCGTTATCCTTTCATCAATTAGATGGCATCATCGCGACGGGACAGAATCCTAGACCTGGTGGTGGAGCAGTCTTCTGACGATGAGAGCAGCGATGGGAGCAGCATGGGCCCGGCGGAAGAACTTGGGATGGAGACCGATGAAGGAGCGGATGACGGAGCGGAGACGACTTGGGACCAGTACATTGGCTTTGGCTATATGTCGCCGCTTTATGAGATGTACTGGTTGAGTCCATCAGGCACCAAAGGCAGATGTAAGTATAACTAGAAGTGAATTACAATTTTATCATAAACAACTTAACATAACGGCCGATTAAACGGCCGGGGGCTAACGGGCCCATGATGAGGTGGCCACGATGACCCATGTCTTCAGGGTCGGTCACACTCACGGGTCAACACTAGTGATGGGCGTGATTCTCAATTTTCAATCACGCAACGATCACGTTACTGGTATTTTATCACGCGTGATAATAACTGCTACTCGTGATTTTCGTGATTGTACTGAAATGTACTGTGAAACGTTAAGTAACGAAGTTTCGTCAATGTGATAACTGATAACAGAAACGCGCATTATATTTGCTTTATTGGTAATTATTATTAGAAGAATTAGCGTTCAGAAAGATTAACTCTCTCGCTCTTTTGGTGCTAAGCCGAGTTCGTCTTTCTGAAATAATGTAAGCCACTTGTCGCCAAAAGTTATTTTATTGCTAACAAATCATGAGGAAACTCATTTACATGAACGATTACGACGCGAGCGATAAGAGTGTCCAAATTCATGCCATAACAGTGTCTAAATTCATGCGATAACAGTGTCCAAATTCACGTTACGTACGAAATGAACGCGCCACTCATCAGTTATCGTCCAGCCGGCGCGGGCGTTCGTCAGAACGAACGGCGGATCACTGATCCACTGATCATATCACTGATCGCCGATCACTAGTGATTGAATTCGAATGAACGAAACCAAGTGAACGGTTCAATTAGGCGCTCACCGATCATCGTTCAGTGGCGCGCCGCGCGGTCGTTCAACGGCGATCAGTGAGAACGGCCAATCGATGTGATCAGTGATCGGTCGCGTCGTAGCGGCGCGCGGCGAGTGATGGCAACGCGGTGCTGTTCGTAGCCGTGATTCAAATAGCATGTTCTTTCGAATTCTCGTAACGCGTTCTTCGTGATTGCAAATATCACAGGTTATTGTTATTGCTATTCGTGATCACACCCATCACTAGTCAACACCCATCCGATGGCCTCCTCGCATGGGGTGCGAACCTGGGTAGGACACTGGGTCAACCAGTCTCCCCCGGGAATCAAACCTCTGGCGCTCCTGGACGGTCTGCGCACCGAGCGGCGCAAGCCAATCGATTGTGCTCTCCGACTAACAAGCGGGGGAGTCTGGAAACTGTATTATTTCCTATAGAGTGGGGGTGGTTGGGTACCTTATGGCGACTGCTCTTGAATTGACCATTGGCCATCCGATCCCGGTTCAGAGCCGGGCAAAGGACGCCTTGGTCCGCTATAGATTCGGTGTACTCCGTTTCACCGCTTCATAAGGGAGAGGACCGCGCAAGCGACCTCGAACTCGGAACCAATCAAGAGACCGGAGAAATCTGGTCACAATTGGTAGTTAGGGCGCGAGTGCCGCCCGCCAGGTAACATACCTGGCTACTCGCGGTAAGGCGTTGGCTTCTAACGGGTTGTGGCGTAGCTAGACGTTGGATTTTGTAAATGTCCAAAGTCTTCTACGCTCACTGCAGGGCGACAGAACGCCTAATCGTTAAAACGTCCTGTGGTGACGGGCTCGCCCGTTGTAGATGACACCGCAAGATGTTAGTCAGAGTGCACAATCGATTAGCTTACGCCGCACGGAGCGCAGGTCGTCCAGGAGCGCCAGAAGGTTGATTCCTAGGGGAAATGTCGCAAGATGTCTTGACTGAAACGAGGGCTTTTCCGTTGTCAACTACTCTTCAGACTTCTGTATGATTTTATTATCATAGATTTATTATTAATTTTTTGTGTTTTTTTTCTAAATTTCAGCAACCTGTCGGATGCCCACCCAGATCTCCACCACTCACCGCCGCCGCCCGATCCCTTACTCGCTGCTGTCGTTAGAGAGGTATCAAAGTATTATAAAGAAATTGATTTGAAGATTTTATTACATACAACTAACGGACTTCTTGTATCTTCTAGACGTCTCCGCCATGGTCGCCTGGACTGTCCCGTCTGTTGTCGTCGCAGCTTAGAACGGTTTGTATATATAATAAATATAGTATGGCAAATTGATTTTGGAGATTCACGGAATTCTTGTATCTTTTAGACGTCATCTCCGCGGTCGAGATCTCGCTCGCCACAGCCAGGACCGTCCCATCGAGTACCTCCACCTCTACCTTTTATTTTCTAAAATGCAATGTATTATCTTTATAATGGCTCGATTGATTGCGTTTCTTCGTAAACTAAAGTCCTGTACTATTGTAGTCCCGCAGAACTATTGTAGTCCCGCAGGTTATTCGCGTGTTAGTTTGATTTTACTATGTTCTTACGATCTAGATTATATGTACAACTTACGAGCTATGTTAGCTTCGATCTACTTTATATGTACAACTTACAAAATTTGTTAGCGAAGTAGAACTAATGTGGTAATTGTCTAAATTATTATGTTCAATGATTATCTTATTTTAGTTTCACACATATATTTTGTGATACATTTGTTTCAGTGATACATGTGATACATTTTGTGATACATTTCACACGGACGACTTTCTGCGCGTCGAATGTAAAATGAACGGTTGTCACTTTTCCGCACTAAAACTAACTACCGAAGATAAAGCAGCTGAATCTAAGACCGCTTGAAATGCGTTCAACCTTATTCCGACGGCTATAAGTTCGACAGAATCGTCGATCGTTCATTTCATATTCTGCTCTTTTGTGTTTTTTTTCTAAATTTCAGCAACCTGTCGGATGCCCACCCAGATCTCCACCACTCACCGCCGCCGCCCGATCCCTTACTCGCTGCTGTCGTTAGAGAGGTATCAAAGTATTATAAAGAAATTGATTTGAAGATTTTATTACATACAACTAACGGAATTCTTGTATCTTCTAGACGTCTCCGCCATGGTCGCCTGGACTGTCCCGTCTGTTGTCGTCGCAGCTTAGAACGGTTTGTATATATAATAAATAAAGTTTGGCAAATTGATTTTGGAGATTCACGGAATTCTTGTATCTTTTAGACGTCATCTCCGCGGTCGACATCTCGCTCGCCACAGCCAGGACCGTCCCATCGAGTACCTCCACCTCTACCTTTTATTTTCTAAAATGCAATGTATTATCTTTATAATGGCTCGATTGATTGCGTTTCTTCGTAAACTAAAGTCCTGTACTATTGTAGTCCCGCAGAACTATTGTAGTCCCGCAGGTTATTCGCGTGTTAGTTTGATTTTACTATGTTCTTACGATCTAGATTATATGTACAACTTACGAGCTATGTTAGCTTCGATCTACTTTATATGTACAACTTACAAAATTTGTTAGCGAAGTAGAACTAATGTGGTAATTGTCTAAATTATTATGTTCAATGATTATCTTATTTTAGTTTCACACATATATTTTGTGATACATTTGTTTCAGTGATACATGTGATACATTTCACACGGACGACTTTCTGCGCGTCGAATGTAAAATGAACGGTTGTCACTTTTCCGCACTAAAACTAACTACCGAAGATAAAGCAGCTGAATCTAAGACCGATTATGAATGAATGAATGAATGAATCTAAGACCGATTATGAATGAATGAATTAATGAATCTATCATTATCTTATTTTAGTTTCACACATATATATTTTTATACCTAACGATGAAAAAATGATAGTGGTTGTAAAAAGTCTGTTGGCTAAAATTGTACTGTATTATCTTTGGTAGGTATATTATGTAAATGTTTTGTATACCTAACATTAAAAATAGGTTTCCTCTTGATTTGCTTACTGATTCTTCTCAGAGTGGCCATTTTCGAATCAGTTGTAAGTCATAACAAAAAAAAAAATATGTTTGATTTGTGGGAAAATCGTGTTTTATTTCTTCGTATGATTTTTTGGTAAATATTTTTTTTTTGTATTTTTGTAACAATTTTTTTTTTTTTTATAAAGTTTATACGTAAAATAATGAAAGAATTTATATTCTGCAAAGATTGCGTAACATATTATGTTATTACAACCACTGCAAATTTTATCGATATTATCAAATGTGTTCGCCCATCACTAGCGGCTTTCAGCTTTTTGTATGGGAATTATTGCAAACTTCCAGTATTATTTATTATTATTTTTACTATGAAACGTGACTGTTTAGAGTATAATAATTACTTATTGGACATATAACAAGCGCCAATATTTCAATAAATTTCAAAAACTATTAAAGACTTCGGAATTATGACGGTTCAAAAATAGTACTGCTTTTTTGAGGACAGATTTGAAACATATTTAGTTTTCTATATCTATAAAACAAACTGGAGGTTTTTGTTCGATTTATAGCATAGTATGATATAGTAGTCGACTGATTTCAACACAATTTCAAATAAAAAGAGCCTCTAATCATTCATAAATAAAACATACATAAAAAAAAATACTCGATAATTCATCAAAAATTTTCGTGGTTTTCATGAGCTAATATCTAAATATTTTTGTATGCTAATAAGTAAAACGAAATAATAGTTTTGATAAAGAATATAATACAGATGACGTAAGTATTTACAATTTCTAAATAGACTTCCGTATTTTCTCGTAACACAATTATACGGCAGAAATGGCGAGTTTTTTTCACTTCTTTGAAGTTCTCATATTTATTCATAATTATCCAATTGTTTTACAAAATGATATTTCAATATTCTATATTCGAAATTTCAATGCCATCATTGTACAGTTGTTCTTTTTATGATTGGTGTAGTAGTTTCGTAGTTATAGTCCTTGAAGTCGAGCGCCGTCGATGTCGCCGAAAATCCTGCAAAAGTGACAGATGATTCCATGAAAATACCCATTTACTCCAAGGGTTAATGTAGCGAGAATTCAACACAAAAGAAAATGTAACTTATAAATTTAAATATCTTTGAATATTTTCTTGTTTTTCTTTCCTCTTTCGTGAATAAAGCACATCTTTTAAATCACATCAATCTCGAGTTATAATTTCATTTTCCATGAACGAAAAAAGGGGTGAAGAAGGGTTATACAAAGTAAAAAAAAATATATTTAATTATCTTTTTGTCCCACACAATATCTCCAGGAGCTAAACGCAGATCTTTCCGCCTTAAATTGTACCTGTTCGCGTTGTTTTTGAATGACTCAAGTAATTTTTCTTGGACAATATCATATGTGTCATCCAGGCTTTTTAGACCTTCAGCAAATTTTTCTCTGCCTTCTATATCTAACTCATTTTCATTTTCCGGAATGAAGTTTTTTATGTTGTGATACCTGCCATCAATGATCATCTCCCGGCCAAACATAAGATAAGATGGAGAAAAGCCTGTAGTTAGGTTAACGTGAGTTAATGGCGTTTTGAATTTTCCCCAGAAACTCTACCCATTTTCTCTGGTCTTTTCCTACCAAAATTGCGAGAGACGTCTCTATGGTTTGGTTATATCTTTCTACGACATCCGAAAAACAAACGAGGGATTTTGTATTTTTCGGCGAACGATTTGAATTTGTTAGACTTGAAATAGCTGGCGTTGTCTAATATGATGACGGCCGGCATGCCGAATTGTAGGAAAATGCTGTTTTTTATTTTTTTTACCTACTAAGTACCGATACATTTAGTTGCTAAGACTTTTTGGAGCGTCGGAATCGATCTGACTCCGCGAAGAAATAATGACCAGTTTCGATTATAAGAAAAAATGTTTGAAAATGTACAAAATACGCGTGAACTTAAAGAAAGATATTGCTATAAAAGAAAATTGTTATGTCTTGTGTGTGTAGTTAGGTGGGTTGGCTGGCGGTACGATGCGATAAATATATAAAAACAGTTTTTAGATAAGTATTTTATATAATGTGTTTTAAGAATTTACTGCTACCACAGTAAAATAGGGTGGGTGGGTGGGTTGTTGTACTTGTATTTTATTGTTATATTGTTGAAAAAAATTTTGGGTTGCCCCCGTGACTAAAAAATAATTAAATAAATAAACGAAGTGAAGACTAGATAAGATAAAATAATAATAATAGGATCCGCGATTGGGTGACAAAACTGCACGACCAATGCGGGAATTATATTTACAAAAAAAGAAATGTATATTTTATTTGAAACTTATGTGTATATATATAATAATAAGGAAATATAGTAAGTATGTTAAGGCCCCGCGATTGGGCGCCAAAACTGTAACGAGACCGTTCTATTTATTGAAGTTTGTTTACGCAAATTTATATTATGTTGATGTTATTAAGCAAGACAGCGATTTGGTAGTCAATAAGAGGTATTTACTTATTATTGAATGATAATGTAGCTATAAAAGCAAGAGGACGCCAGACTACCAAGTGCTGGAACGGTTCGCTGGTTGAGCAAGCAGATCCTGTACCGGAAAGAGGCTTCTGCGCGGCGAATTTATTGGGATACAGGATAACACCGCCTGAGAGGCCGGCTGCTCATTTAAGGAAGGATGTCGGAGAAGGTCGTGGGGGAAACTCTCAGAGAGCGCGGATCTGCGCGCTATTTAAAGGAATGCGGTGCCCCTGCGTGAAATGGGGTTCGCCTTTAGGAGGCGTCCGGTCTAGGGAAGAAAAGAAATCTTAAAAAATCTGGTGAACTTCTGCGTTTCTATATATCGTAATATATCTATATTTTTTTTCTTTATTTCTGGCTCCTAATCTGATTCTCCGTTCGACCGGCCAATTAGCTGGCACGAGAGAAAGGCGCTGACAGCAGCCAAACGAAATTTATTGGACCGCGATCAGCGCCCTCTTTACGTGAGAGTCTTTTTTAGAATATTACTATGAGTAAGATAAAACGAATTTTTAGGGATACCTATTTCGACGTATTAGGGAATCACACTATTATAATAAAATAGGGTACCTATTAGGTATTTTTTATATATACGGTAGGTCACCTTTTCCGGAGACCCCTATTTCAAACTTCGTCTACCTCGCGTCCGATTTGTATAACCGGTTTTTATATATAAAATCTAATTATTTAAAAAAAAGGTAAAAGAAAGAGGAAGAACCAAGAAATAGAAAGAAATGAAAAAAATGATATTAGCCCCAACCGGGTTGTATCGCGCTACCTATCTTATATAAAGAAAATGTATTAACTACTTTTCTAAAAAAAAAAAATATTTATATGACCCTTCGGCCTGGCTAAAATTACAAAAGAATAGGACTATATTCTGTTATACTAAAAGAACCGACCTCACGTTTTGAGGTTCTATATTACTCTTTAAGGTATTTGTAGTACGAGAAGACTGGCACGGATTCGTGATGTCCTCGCGATTATAAAGAAAAATAAAGAAAACTAATTATGAAAAAAAGTTGAAAATGATAGGTATGATGAGAAAAAAATCCCTAAAAAGAAAGAAATAGAAAAAAGGAAACCAAAAAAAAAAGAAACCAAAAAAAAAGAGGAACCAAAAAAAAAACCAGTCCACGAACCGTCGGTGCGTCTCTGTAAGGACGGAAATCACACTATATTTTCTGGAGACATGAGCTAATTAGCATCTATATAATTAAATTCCTACCTTGGAACTATTGAGCACTGATTCTAACACATTTAATTTTTTTTCAAATCGGCAAGACTAGTGACTCGGCAGGGTTTCTTCTATCTGTGATGACGGCCCGGGACACGTCAGTCCCGGACCGCCTCCAACCCAAAAAGTGGTGACCGGTCGGTATATTTCTTTGTCCGGCTCGCAAAATATCGGATATGATTTCTACCTACCGGCCTTCTAGAATATTCGAAAGTGAATTAATGCGTAGAGTGCGTCTGAATTTTTTTATAGAGAGCGTTTGGCACTCATTGTTTGAACTTTAAATTATTTTGAACTTTTATATATTTATATTTAATATTATCTATTGTTTATAAGAGGAAATGATACATCGAAGATGGTTGCAACACTGGCTGTTGCAACACACACCGCTCACAAACAGACTTCAATCTGGAAATGATCCTAATCGTCTGAGAGGGGGTCAAAATGGATATTTCCATTTCATCTCGATTTTTTTTTAGCGTATTTAGGATACTTTCCCTTGGATCGTGGAGGTAAAAATGGTCCTATAATGGAGCTCTGTATTATTCCCACCTAGCTACAGCAGTCGATTTCTACCTGCTCCGTGTTTATTTTGTATATATTTTGTCGTCACGATGTTTCAGATATTTTTATATTACGAGATGGAGACGTAAAAAGAATATTACACAAGAAGGCGGTAACAGCCTTATTTGGGACTTTCCAAACTGAATCTTGCCGTACTCTATTTATCAAGCTAAATATACTTACTCTATTTCATCTTTACGTGCTTGAAACTGTCTGCGATTTCTTCAAGGGAAAATAACGTACAAAGGGGCCTGTAGACATGTATATTGTATAGCTATGACACGACGCCTAAAATAATTTTCGCCAGCCATCCTAGGCAACCATCCTCCAATATATATCGAAATAGCAGTAAATATCAAGGCATACATATTTATAATTTGTTACCGGACAGCATTGGTCAAATATATAGACCGCAGGCTTTCAAAAGGGAATTAAAAAACCTACTAATAATAGACTCTCGATATTTAATAGTAGATGACGAAATAGATTGAACTGAATTTTATTATAAAAAAAAAGATATTGTAAGCGATTGAATTATATTTTCTATCTTTCTTTTTCAATTTCTGTATAATATTTTTTTTAATAATAATAAACATTTTATGAATTTTATAGATATATTAATATTAATTCATTGATTTTATAATGCTTTTTTTTATTGCGATATATATATTTTTTATTTTTGAACCTTTATTATTTTTGATAACTTTAAATGTTTGTATATTTTTATTTATAAAGCAATTCATAAAAAAAAATAATTTACAATTAAAACATCGAATAAAATATTATACTAAATTACTTAAGCGACAGCAAGAAATTAAACTCTTATAAGATGATGTTTATTGTCCGATGTCGCCTAACTAAGCAACGCTTGTTCTCGAGCGGACATTCTAAAAACACAGTATACATTCATAATATAAAAGTAAAAAATAGAAAATCGCAAATTAATATGTAAGTTAAATTTAAAAAAAATAGGGATTACGTAAAATGATCAAAAACATGATAGTTATGAAATAATCAATTTAAATAATTATAAACGTATTGATAGTTGAAGAATAGTATGCGCATTACATAAAAAAAACAATTTAATCAGATATTAAAAAAAAACAAAAAAAACAATTAAAAAATAATAAAAATATAATATTATTAAATTTAAAATAATAAAAACATTAATCATCATATACTTATAATCATAATGAAATAATCAGTTATAATAATAATAATAATAATAATTCACATGTCTAATAAGATATATTTTTTTTCTGTAAGTCAATGATAAAATAATGTATATTTAAGTTCGATAATTTATTATCAACGCAAAGTAGTATTACAATTTTTGACATGATACGTTTGTTTTTTAATTGGAATGTTATGTATGTCTATATGTTAAACGTCCTTGATTGTTTTTCATGATTTTTATTTTTAATTCAACTACTTAATCGCTTACTTGCTTTGTATTCACTTTTTAACCCCTCCAATCGCGAAGTAAAAATTCAGCTGTCACTTACGCCGTCGACATTTTCGCGCGTAAATTCGGCGCAAGTCAATGACCTTGAGTAAAACGACTATAAATTGTAAACCACTATACGGATCATAAAAAGAATAACTGTAAAATGATCGCATTGAAATTTTACATATAAAACATTATAACCTTATCGGTTCTAATCTATCTATCTATCTAGAAACGCGTTCTATATTTTAAATGGATTTTTTGCAAGGTGACCGTTGGCTAACCAAAATTAATTAGCTCAAATCTTAGCATTTGTAAGCGTCAAACCAAGAATGGTTAACTCAAGTAGGAGGAGTTAATCATTTCAATGTATTTTTTTTTTTTTTTTGAATTGTAAATTTAAAAATTTGTTTAAATTATTTAACAACCTTTCATTGTCGTCATAAACGGATCTGTAATCAATAATGTACTAATAATAAATATACTTTTGAAAACAAACTGACATTAACTTACTTAATGAAATTGCTGTCTCCGAATCTAATTTTTTTAGTTTTTCAAAGGAATATAATTAATTGTTACCGCCGTCCGACTAACAACTATTGAAATTTTCGTTTTTATAATCATCCAGCCGTCAACGTTACAGGCAATATTTTGCTACGTGTATCAGTATAAGTCCAATTCGATACCAAACAAAACCAAATCTGTGATCATGCCATTGTCGAACAAAAGCATGTTTATATTCATATGTTTTCTCTACTCAATATAAAATATGAGAATTACTCAGGATTGTAAAGGTTATCGCCAAACGGAACTTTTCGCGTGTGAAGTACGTTCACATTCGGTTGGTTATTTTATCTCGCAAAACAGCGAGAGAAGAAAATACTCCACGCTGGCTTATTTTCGATAATAAGATTTACGATATTTCCGAGTCAACGTTTTTCCTCATTTTTCCCTAAGGCCGACTCGTGAAAGGCAAAGGAGGAGGATAAGAAATTATTTGTTTCACGTTTTCCCACATGTTTTTTTTTCCTAAATAGAAGTATCTTTATAATGTACAATTATTATATTGTATTGGAATTATTTAAAGACCATGCGATTTCCGGCTGGGTCACCATTTTCGATCGAATGCAATAACAAGACACACACTTACACACACATGTGTGTATATGTATGTGTGGTTGGTTGTAAGAGATTGTCATATTGACAATAAACCTGCTCATTGTGAGTTCACAATAAATAGTAGAAACACGCAAAAATACAAACAAGCTTTAAGGGTTTAGTGATGCTTGATTATGATTTAACGATGAAGAGGACTTTTCGAAAATAAAGTCAAAACAAATCTGCCCTCAGCTACAGTGGTCGTTTAACATCGGCAACCACACTCTGGAATAAAAAGCCCGTCATCAAGTCGGTGCTATGATTTACGTCAAATTGCTGGTTCCAACTGGATGAGGAGGGTTGGTGACAGCGAATAGTGGTGGAAAATTTAGTGCACCCAGAAGCGAGACTATAATCTATAAGCTATAAAAGAAGATGAAACAGGAGTGATTCGCATGGGAACACTTAAATGTATTGTTTCGGATGAGGATTCGTTATTTAAGAAAAAAGAAAAAAGTAAGAAAAAAGACTTTAAGAAAAAAGTACAGGGTATTTTGACTAAAAACCCCATTTATAGCAATGAGGATTTCGACAATATCAATTTTTCGCAGCTCTATTGACCTACTTGACTATTATTATTCCTTATTCTTTCTATTATTGACTATTTTTACAATTGCGTTTTTTTAAATTTTTTTCTTCTAACTATTGGCTATTGACTATAATTATTATTACTGTTTTTTTTATATTTTTGGTTTTTCTTTAAAGTATCTTCCCGTATGATAATTTGTGGAATTATCCAATATTTGTTTGATTATTTAGTACTATTGTCCACATGAAAATGTTACGAAATTAAGAAAGAATTTTGATTTAAAATATTGGAAAATGTTGTCTCCTCTATATAACCTAGAAAATCTGCGCTTGGACGTTCGACGTTCATACCTTGCAATACCGACGTTTATATCTTATACCTTAATAGGTATTTATTTAAATATTTTACTTGTTATTTTTATTAGTTTTGACATGACCAAGTGTAGGAATTCCTATCAACTGGTTTGAAATAGAAATTTATTTATTAGTTATATACACATTTAAATGCAAGAGCATTTAAATAAATTAACCATCTACAAAATACCGTCTTATGCTATTAAAATTAGGTATACATCTGTCTGAATCCAAGTTATATCGCGCGTAAATTAATGTTTTTTTTCTAATGTGCCCAGTAAAGCGCAACCAAGCCCACCTGAGACTTGTTGGAGTATCACGCCTGTGTCAAAAAGAAAAAAATCGGCTGTGTCACCCCAAGACTTTCCCGGCAAGTAGGCAAAGACTCATTTCACCTGAGTAATAATTCCATAAATAAAACCTATGAGCGCCCTCTCAAAGATTGGGGTCCGTTAATAGTGTAGCTTGTGTATGAGATATTCCAACCGAACTTTAACAATGTGATTTCCACCCGACAGTGCACCTAGTCAACGAGAGAATCTATTACGGACCATAGCGTCCATTGCCCGATTGGTCATTTTAAGAGCGGTTTCCGTAAGGTAAACAACAACCCCCACTCTATAGGAAACAAAGCCGCTCCCAGACTCTCCCGGTTATCAGTCGGAATGCACAGTCGATTGGCTGACATAGCACGGTGCGCATTGCAAACCGTCCAGGAGCAAACGAAGTACGATTCCCAGGGGAATTGGCATGCAGGCACAGAGTCCTTCCCGGGCTCGAAGACTACCAGATGGGTGCTGACCTGTGAGTTGGTCCGATCCTAACACATGGGTCATAATGACCCAACTGCATTGGGCCTATTAGCTCCTAATATTCAATCAATCGGCTATAGCTGTCACCTACAAGGGGCGAACCTGTCACGTCACGAAGTTTTAAAGATATTAGATCGTTCTATCTCCCATGAGGTGAGCGTAGAAGATTTGGGAACAAAAATAATCTACTGTCTAGTTACGCCACTCGCCCGTAAGAACCCAACGTCTTACTTTCAGTTGCAACCAGATTACTCCGGTCTTCCGGTAAGAGTAGAAGACTTAAGGCAACTCCCTTACGTCGCGGTGATACGGTGTCTACCTACCGAATCTATAGTGGACCACGGCATCCTTTGCTCGGCTCTTCACCCGGTATCGGGTATCCGAATGCCTGTTTCAAGAGCAGTTGCCGTGAGGTTAACAACTACCCTAGCTCTATAGGAAACAATTCTGTTTTTAGACTCCCCCGGCTGTCAGTCGGAATGCACAGTCGATTGGCTGATGCCGCACGATGCGCAAAGCATCCAGAAGCACCCGAAGGACAAATCCCAGGGTAACTGGCGCGCATGCACATAGTTCTACTTGGAATCGCACTTCTACGTGGAGGCTACCGGATGGGTGTGGTGGGCCGACCCTCACACATGTGTCATGATGCTCCAACTGCACTGGGATCATTAGATTTTTATATGATATCAATCAGTCCTTTATAAAAACTATTCATTACCAATATCATAATAGATGGCCAAATAAATTGCTACTCGTTTGGTCGGCAAGGCTATCAGTGCCAGCTGCATTTCGCCGTTTCAGAAGGGTTGCCAAATCGTGCTATTTATTTGAGCAATCTTATACCATATAAATCAATGTCATTAGTAAGATTTTGTAAATATTTTTAAATTATATTCCAAGAATATTTTCCAGTACACTGTTTTTGTAACCCCTATAAAATTTTGAAACTACGCTTCCTACCTACAGCTAATGATTTAATTGGAATATCAATCGTACGTTTTGTTGTTAGTTTTTCGTTAAAAATAACTGGTAAATTTATTCCGCCCCGAATAGAACGTTAATAAATGGAGCTGAATTTGATGAACGGTTTTATTTGATAAAGGCACTGTGCATATTTAGTAACTCCAACTGTGGCTGTAGGCAATTGTGGCTGGGGGCTAACGGGCCCATGATGAGTTGGCCACGATGACCCATGTGTCCAGGGTCGGTCACACTCACGGGTCAACACCCATCCGACGGCCTCCTCGCATGGGGTGCGAGTCCTGGGTAGGACACTGGGTCAACCAGTCTCCCCTGGGAATCAAACCTCTGGCGCCCCTGGACGGTCTGCGCACCGTGCGGGGTTTGCTCCAATCGGTTGTGCTCTCCGACTAACAGTCGGGGGAGTCTGGGAACTGTACTGTTTCCTATAGAGCGGGGGTGGTTGCGTACCTTATGGCGACTGCTCTGGAATTGACCTATGGCCATCCGATCCCGGGTAAGAGGCGGGCAAAGGACGCCTTGGTCCGCGAAGATTGTACGGTCTGCGCACCGTGCGGGGTTTGCTCCAATCGGTTGTGCTCTCCGTTTCACCGCTTCATAAGGGAGAGGACCGCGCAAGCGACCTCGAACTCGGTACCAATCGAGAGACCGGAGAAATCTGGTCACAATTGGAAGTGAGGGCGCGAGTATCTCGAGCCCGCCGGGTTACTCCTGGCTAACTCGCGGTAAGGCGTTGGACTCTCACGGGTTGTTGACGTAGCTGGACGTAGAATGTACTGTCCAAAGTCTCTACGTTCACTGCAGGGCGATAGAACGACTAATCGTTAAAACGTCCTGTGGTGACGGGCTCGCCCGTTGTAGTTGACACCGCAAGATGTGGCTGTAGGCAAATATAATCTGTAAGTGCCGGTATATCCAAACAGTCGAGCGATGCTCATATTTGCCTTACGCCAATAATACTCTATTTCAATACTGTGAAACTGAGACTTAGCGAAAGCAAAGGCGGCTACAAAGCATGCATAATTATCACTAATAAAGAAATGCTGTGAGTTAATTTATAGTAGGGGAGCCAGCGACATAAAAGTGAAACCGTTTCGTAAAGCTTTCAGCTAAATATTTTCAGATCAGATAGTATTTTGACCACAGAATGCCGGGGTAGAGTCAGCAGGCCAGATCCCGGGACATATATGGCGCTGGTGTACTAGGAAATGTGTAATTTTAATTAGTACCTCCAAAGGATTTTGAAAATCTGAAAATTCATCAGTTGTCAGTTGATGCAATCAAGAACTCGAAACAAATGGTCAGACTGCTATACAATAGAATGCATGGCGTCAGCATTACTCCATACATGTCACAAAAATTAAATCACTGCAAATACGCCGGTACCTACATATTTGTCGGTAACTATTGGGCATCGGTCTAATGTGCCGCCCAATATAATATACGTTATTTATGGGACAAATATATAGTAGAGCTGAGGCTACGCATTCTATTGTTAATCAAACTGAACACATGTTTCGAGTTCTGTATTGCATCCACTCTCTACTGATGATTTTTTAGCTTTTCACTTGCATTTTTTTGTCGCTTGCATTTTTTTGCAAAAACACTTGCATTTTTTTGTCGCTGCCTCTGGGCCTATTAATTGATGCGACATTATTTTTAATGTTTGACACAGTCGCCTAACTACGCCTAGGCCTGTTCTAAGGCAGACTTTTAATGACTAGATATTAAGTGTGCACTGTCAACTTAAACTATAGTTAATACTTATTTTTAAATCGACAAATATGACACTACAAATATTTACGCATGTACAAATATAGATACTTATATACATCTATTGATATAACGTTTACATACCTATAATAGTCATTTAAAATTATCACGGTAAAAGCTAAATACTAAGTACTAAATACTATCATTCAAAATACAACAGTCAGCATATTCCCTAAACCGTCCCTACCCACCTCCAACAACCAATCGGTAAAAGATTTTTTAAAAGTGGATTAGTTCTCACTACTTTTAATTGCTTCGGGAAGATTGTTGTACATTCTAGGGCCAATGAACGTGAAATGGCGCTGGCCAAATGCTGTGTAAGTTCTTGGCACCATCATATCACCAGTTTTTGTTGCTCTCGTCTTTCCAACTCGTTGTTGATTATAAGCGGTCATTTTATTTTTAGTATATATTAGAGCCATGCGAATACAAAGCTGTCTTACATCAAAAACCTCGGACTGGATGTAAAGAGTGTCTGACGGAAATCGATACGGTTTACGTGCGATTATTTTAAAAATACATTTTTGCGCTACTTCTAGAGGGTGTAGAGTGGACTTTGTGCAACCGCCCCATCCTATAATACCATAACATAATAAAAGGCTCATTACTTCTATCAGTTACATATTGCTCCTACTACAACAACGGCTAAACGGCTAATAATTAAATTCCTAATACGACTTGTGGTTTCATTAATTCCGTATGCGAGACGATAAATCAAAACAAAACCACAAAACCACTGAAATCTATTCGAATACATGTTGCTGATATGAATATTAATATTACCTGAAATACTATTCGCGATTAGGGGAAATCAATTATTTTTTTGGTATATGAATGGATGTAGTCATCGTAACATCTACTATTACTACTATTGGTAACTAATATTTATTGATGTATTCAATTAATTTAACAACACATTTACAATGAATATGCATTGCTGATATTCATGCCAATATTTAATAAGTATTAAAAATTATTAAATAAAAATAACAATTGAACACGGCCGACATGAGCATTAGCATGTAAGTGCTGCTGCTGCCCAACTAAGTGCCTGCCTTGGAACAAGCCCAGGACTTGTTCCAAGGCAGCGAGCTCTCTAGATTTGTATTGACATATTATTCGGCAATTTAAAAAAAGAAGAGAAAAACAACATACCTATATACATTACCGTCACCATTACAAATTAAAGTTAATAAACAAAACCGGAAATATTAAAAATTGAATACAGAAAATAAATAATCGTGTTCAATAAAATAAAATTTAAAAAAATTACAAATAATATTAAACAATAATAACCAAAATTAATGAATAGGAAATAGTAATATAAAAGTCAGCGAACATAATAATAAGAATTGTCAAGGATAAAATTTAATGATTAAAACTGTCTGGGTATATTAATTTATGAATATTTTGCCGGGCGTCATGTTTCAACCGGGAGTCAATTTTGGCTTTAAAATAATACTTAGGCATATGCATTTTTAAAACTTCGCAAAGCATGTTGAATATCCTCGGGGCTATGTACACAAAATGCCTCTGCCCAAAAGTGGTCTGCATTCGAGGGACGTCGAAATGTATAGCTCGAGATTGCCGCTTGCAGATTCTTTGTCGAGTTCTTATTGCGGTCTCTAAATTATTTTGATATTCACAATATGTTTTTATATTTCCTAATTCAACAATTTCGAAAATAATAAATAAGACAATTTATTATTTTCTTTATATGTATTGTTTGTTTTTACTTATACACATTATTGAGAAATTTGTTTTATCCAGTCACTACATTTGTACCTCAACATAATATTTTTTTGTTTATTTATTAAATAATGTACAAAGAAAAGAACTGGATATACAGATTTCTGTATATAAATAATAGTAACAAAAAATATTAATCGTAGCTTAGTAAAAATATAGCTTTGTCCATATATTTATGCGAGCATACACAAGGTGAGGCCAAATCGCACAACCAACTAGACCAAGACTAGTGTATCTAGCTGCGCTGTTTGTTATTCATTTTTTTTTATTGTCGCGCGAACTGTCGTGTTTGATCTTATTTTACACTGTTTTAAATCAACTTGCTATATTGTTTAGCAGGTAATTTACTTGACCACTTTTATAATATACAATGTTTTATTACAACAAATGAGTCTCTTGCCTGTAATAACCACCTTTACCGTATTAATAATATAAAACCTTATAAGAGTATTAAGAAAATATGCACTAATCTAAGTAATTGTACTGACGTAGTCAATAAAAAACTTACAGCTTATAATAACTAGGATTACGAAAAATCTTTTAACAAACTCAATCGACAGAACGGAAGATCTTTAAATTTAAATTAAGTTCAAAATATTACATACTTTTCTGCAAAATGTAAGAAATTGAACTATTCATAGAGATATTTAACGTAGATCTGTAATGTTCAACTGGTTTAATGACTCTAAAATGATTTTTAAAGTAAACATTCTTTGAGTTAGCCAGCTGCTTTAATAGAAAGTCGGACAAGTGAAATCATAGTGGATAAACAAAAATTTGTTCAATAATTTCCTGAAAATCAAAACACGAAACAATATTGTAAAATATATCTTTATTGAATGCCTACTCTGAGGCCAAATCATGTGAAAAACTGCCGGGATACTTAATAACATGATTATTCAGTATTCCTAAATTAAATTACTTAACTTCGAATAAATAATACTAAAATAAAATAGCTTGTGAAAGTAATAAGAAAGTAGTAGTCTTTGGCTATTGCAAAGTAGAATGGCTTGTAGATACAATTTAGGTTGTCAACTACATCAAGTGAACCCGGACCTCAGGAAGTTTTAACGATAGTGATCGTTTTATTTCCTGTTAGGTGAGCGTAGATGACCCAGCTAAGCCAACATGCCCGACAGAGGCCAACGCCTTACGGCGAGGCACCGGGAAAGGTACCAGCGGGCGGCCTCGCCCCCTGTCTACCAGCTTGGAAGGATATCTCCGTCTGGAATTAACCTTCAGGATACCTGTTTCCTTCCGACTGGTTACGGGACCGAAGTCGTTTACGAAGCCTCTACCTGCCGAAATTCAGCGGTGATTCAGTTTGAATCTATCGCGGACCAAATGTATATATTGCCCGACTCTGAATTTAGGATTAGGTAGCCTAATGGTTATTTGAAGAGTGGTTGACGATAGGTCAACATCCACCCCCGCTGCTTGGGAGACATTCTATTTCCATAGTTTCCAGACTCCTTCAGCAATTAGTCAGAGTGCGCAACCGAGTGGCGTCCCCAAGGGTGCGTAAACTGTCCAGTAGCGCCGAGACTGAATCCCTCCAAGAGAAACCGATCCATCAGCCGTGAGGCCTGAGATGCGAGAGTCTTACCCGGGGTAGCCTTCCACACGAGGAGGTTACGGAATAGGAGCTGAATCGTGAGTTGGGCCGATCCGAGAACAAATTGGATCTTATGGCCCAAGTTGCACGAAACCATTCGCTACCTAATATATACACCTCTAAAACATAAATTCCTGTCACTTCTTCAAACACTTCATTTACACTATGTTTTTGAAACCATTAGGATTCTCTGCCTTTTCAGCCATTTGCCTCGATAATGTTTTTTTGTGATTGTGAATATACAGACAAAGCAATTAACTATTTAAAATTAGATCGTAGTGACCAACCAGTAACTTTTAAAAAATAAATAAACCAGCAAAAAAAAACTATTATATAGACCTGTCACGAATGAGAAATTGTAAAGTCATAACACCAGACAGGAATCACATTTGCACCTACTAAAATTCATTTAAACAATATGCTAACAAACTAAAAATTATCTTTTTCAAAACCATCTCAACGGAAATTTATAGTTTTTATATAAAAAAAATACCATAAAACTTATGGGAATCGGAATAAAGGAGGGAGGAGGGGTAGGGTTATAGAAATGGTATGTGCAGTTATGACTTTACCATGCCCAACACTGAGCATAGCACATTGAGAAAAAAAGGTATTACTTATAGCGTTAGCATATATTATGTCTTAAGGTCTTTCTTAAATATATGAGTTTATCTTACCTTCGTAAACTTGGGGGCAATGAGCCGTGCTGCCTGTATTGCAAATGATTTACCGAAAAGGGACAGTTAATATCCAACCAACAACAAATCACGTGAACGCAGTGGAAGCCATGAGCGGAAAGGTAAAAGGAGGTTTTGAAGATAGGGTGACAGATTTTCCTGGATGACACCGGAAATTATAGTAAGAACGTGAAGAGTTGATAAGCGTATTTAAGTGGGTTGTTGTTTTTCCACTGTTGCCTCCTTTGATAATCAATAATTCATTCAGTAATTTAATTCATGCATTGGTACTTATATTTGATGTAACTATAAAGCTATTACATTAATATGTATTTGTCTTTTTGTTAATGTATGGCAATGCAACTAGCTTGGAATGATCAAAGGAAAGCAATCGTAAGCATCGATACCCTAACATCAATAATAATATAGACGTTCGGGTTATATTATATAATGTAACGTCATTAGCCGCGTTGAAACACTGGTTCCCGTCAGACCACCGAAGTTAACAGGCCAGTTCAGGCCTCGGCCCTCAGCCGATCAACAAGTTTATGTCCCAAAAAATTTTAGTAAAAATTTGTAAAAAAAATGAATTATGACACTGTCTCACCAAAACATTAATTACTGCCAAACCACTGTACCCATAATAAAAATATTTTTTTTAACATAATAAAACATAATAAAATATAACAAATTAAATTACAATAAAATTAAAACGAGGCCGTCACGCTTAATCGTGTTGTGGCCGATATCGGCCAAATGGGACTCTAGGGCATGGTCATTAAATGGATGGGTGACCTTCTGTACTGCCACGTAATGTTGGTAAAAAAGAAACGGCAGCCTGTAAGATAATTGTCGTTAGACATTAAAGTGGGCCATTACCGTATGGAGTATAAAGTATGCGAGCAGCGAAAAAGGAGTTTTTGAATTTCCATTTAATGCAACGTTCCTGATTTTTACTTTAAGAGGCCGTGCCGGCCGCGGCGACAAAAAGCTTTATGAAACATACTTTTTTGGCCTGGTTGTGAGAACACGAAAAAGAATTTTAATACAATTATGCCGTATTTTAAAAACCCGGTCTTTAAGCTATTATTTCACCAAAACGAAATTGGTAAATTATTTCCATATTAATTGTAAATTATCTTTATTTTGTTACTGTTTTCCAAAAAAATAAAAACTATCGAGATTTGTCTTCAGTTTTTAAAAAACCTAGAGATAATTCTCAATATTAATAAATACTATTTACACCAGCGTATGGTTTTTCTGCATAGCACCAAGATATTTTTTGGAACTTCCTTACAATGTAAGTAAAAAATGTTTGAAATTACCTAATTTCCAGAAATGTTATGGCCAAACATTATTTTTTAACTATTTATTAAAGATAATTTTGAGTGATATAAAAATAACACAGTGATTTCAAGTTATTTTATTATTGTAAACTATTTTATACTCTATAAAAAACTATTCATTTGATAATTTATTATATTATAATTGAAAAGCCAAATCGACTATATTAGACGACGCGCGAAGCCGAAATCGTCATTCGTAATTGGCCACTGCCAACGGTGGGACGTATCCCTTGTCGCCGCAGTATACCTATACATCTTTATGTATATATCGAAAGCGCGCGGGTGCGTGGCATTGCAAAAATATCTAAATTTTAAGTCGCCTCAACTCGGAAGGAGCCTTAACATCGGAATACTAAAATATTATATTCATGTGTTACTACTATACGTATACGTATCACGGGAGCTTGTCATTTCATCGCCCCATAGAGTGCGTTCAGTCGAAAATGATGGAGCATTGAAGCCATTTATTTGCGTTGGCAAATGCCTTTTAAAATACGTCGTCAGGCAGCCATCTATCATGGCTGATCGATACGGTTTTAAAACCGATACCTCCTGCCATTCAGCGATCTCCGCAAAAAGTTTCTATACATAATACGCAACAATTTCCTGCACGACGGGGGGGAAAACTTTTGAAGCGACGCGAAATATGATCCATAATATCGGGATTGAGCTTGAAGAAGCACAAAAGGGTTTTACGACTATTTTGTTTTATTTATTCGCAACAATAGACAACTTTACAGCTTACAACTAATTTGTTGCCTAAAAGTAAATGAAACGAGGGTATACTAAAAGAACAGCGTTATTTTTTCTTTTGCAGGATATATGGCAACACTACCTTTCCCTGATGGGTAGGTTTACTAGACCTAATCATTAGTGCAAGCGACGTTTATTTATTTATTTATTTATTTATTTTTAGTAAAACCAACAGCTAAAATTAATTTAACAAAAAGACGGAGTAGTATAACAGAGAGCCAATTAATGGTTTTCACGTTTAAGTAACGTTGTAGAAACATATGTGACCTTTCAATTAAAGCTATAAGTTAAAAATACATCAAAAAATATTCAACAATTAGTGCTAAGAAATTCACTGTTCAGCCGCTGCCTAGCTGAGTTAAGATCGTACAGAATAGATCAAAGTCAAATCGTTTAATCAAATCATTGAAATTGTCACTTGTTCGCCACAGAAATGAATTTTGCCTATAGTTGGTACCAGCATAATGAACATTAAGAGCAGGGTTAAATCTATTGAGTTTGGAAGGAACATGTTTTTTTGTAAAAAGGTCAAGTCCGCGGTTTCACGTCGCTTAATCAAGGGGAGGATATGACATTTCTTGCATAAATTGAAATAGTTAGATGAGCTGTATGGGATTTTCAGACGGAAGCAGAGATATTTCACGAACGTCATTTGAATGCGCTCGATTCTATTTATATATTTATCATAACAAGGGTTCCATACCTGAGATGCATATTCCAAGATGCTTCTGACAAAAGTGCAGTAAAGGATCTTGAAAGTTTTAGCACGATGAAAGCAAGCTGCAATCCTCATGACAAAACCTAAAGCTTTGGAAGCTTTAGAAACAATAGATTGAACGTGATTATCGAACAGTAGATGAGAATCATGAATTTTATTTTATTTATTTATTTATTTAGGTACATAGGATTAGGTATACAGTTCATTCAAAGGTCATGTAATCTTATAATAATTATATAAATTATTTAATAATTAATATAGGGAGGTTTAACACATCTTACATGACCTTTACTGCCAATAGCACATCTAACTAGGCGATAATTTGGCCCGTCTCTAGATGTGCATATTTTTATGCAATTTTAAGAAATGAAGTGTTTTTTTAAAATAAATTATTTGGACCCACCACCTGTATATACACATAAATATACCAATTTTATAAAAAATATAGCTATGTAATAAATATATACATTTATAGTTGTAATTTAATAAAATTTAATTAAGAAAAATAGATAAGTGATACTAAATAAATTGTCGTGCGTTGCAAAAAAGTTGATCAGATTTTACATATGATGTAAAATGAATGATACCAAGATTAAAATCGAAGACTATCGCGGTTGTTTGACATTATAAATAGGACAGAAAACGAATTTACCGCGTGAAATTTGTAGGACCCGACGTTTCGGTGACGTTGCAGCCGCCGTTGTCTAGGGTAGACTGAAGACCTGTCAGTCCGTTGTTTTGCGGGTAGGCCGCAAACCGCTGCCGCCACTGCGCAGGTTATAACGGTGGTGGGGGGCCGGGCTCGGAGCGCGGGAATTTTGAAATTCCGTCTTGCACACAACACTCACTGTATCCTGTTTTACGTCTTTGCGTTCGGCGTTCGGCGGCGGGAACATTTTAAGAAGAGGGTTCCACGTAGAAGAGAGTTTGTAGCCGTCATCTCTATTGAAGTTCGGAGTTCTTCTTATTTCAATGGCTTCCCGGATCATGCGAGGAAAGTAGAATTGTTCCTTGGATAGAACAATGGGATTTTGAAACTGCATCCAGTGGTTACTTCCGCTATCCAATATATGTTCGCAGATCGCCGATTTTTCTCGCTGAACGTTTTTAACAGCTTTGATGTGTTCTGTCAGTCGCGTGGCTATGGGCCGTTTCGTTTGTCCAACGTAGGCTAGACCGCAGCTGCATTCGACTTTATACACACCCGGGGTTTGCAGTGGTATTACATCCTTTACAGGCCTCAAAAATCGAGCTATATTTTGGGTCGGTTTGAAGATCGTTTTTATATCGAATCTGTTTAGCATCTTACTTATTCGATCAGTCACCCCCTTGACGTATGGTAAGAATGCTCTTGATCTGCTCGGTTTTTGAGTTTCGTCCGTATTAGATCGTGTGCGTGTCTCGTGATATTTTCCGTATCCATTTTTCCTAAGGACATCATTGACATGTTCCATCTCCTTCGGAAAATGCTCAGTGTCGCATAGATCGCGTGCTCGATTCACGAGCGACGTTTGCACTGAACGTAGATGGTAGGGATGATGGTGTGAGCTTGCATGCAAATATCTGTCCGTATGTGTGGGCTTCCGATATACCGTATGTCCGAGAGTATTGTCACTTCTCCTCGTCACTTTGACATCCAAATACTCCTTACCATTTTTGGATGTCAAAGTGACGAGGAGAAGTGACAATACTCTCGGACATACGGTATATCGGAAGCCCACACATACGGACAGATATTTGCATGCAAGCTCACACCATCATCCCTACCATCTACGTTCAGTGCAAACGTCGCTCGTGAATCGAGCACGCGATCTATGCGACACTGAGCATTTTCCGAAGGAGATGGAACATGTCAATGATGTCCTTAGGAAAAATGGATACGGAAAATATCACGAGACACGCACACGATCTAATACGGACGAAACTCAAAAACTGAGCAGATCAAGAGCATTCTTACCATACGTCAAGGGGGTGACTGATCGAATAAGTAAGATGCTAAACAGATTCGATATAAAAACGATCTTCAAACCGACCCAAAATATAGCTCGATTTTTGAGGCCTGTAAAGGATGTAATACCACTGCAAACCCCGGGTGTGTATAAAGTCGAATGCAGCTGCGGTCTAGCCTACGTTGGACAAACGAAACGGCCCATAGCCACGCGACTGACAGAACACATCAAAGCTGTTAAAAACGTTCAGCGAGAAAAATCGGCGATCTGCGAACATATATTGGATAGCGGAAGTAACCACTGGATGCAGTTTCAAAATCCCATTGTTCTATCCAAGGAACAATTCTACTTTCCTCGCATGATCCGGGAAGCCATTGAAATAAGAAGAACTCCGAACTTCAATAGAGATGACGGCTACAAACTCTCTTCTACGTGGAACCCTCTTCTTAAAATGTTCCCGCCGCCGAACGCCGAACGCAAAGACGTAAAACAGGATACAGTGAGTGTTGTGTGCAAGACGGAATTTAAAAATTCCCGCGCTCCGAGCCCGGCCCCCCACCACCGTTATAACCTACGCAGTGGCGGCAGCGGTTTGCGGCCTACCCGCAAAACAACGGACTGACAGGTCTTCAGTCTACCCTAGACAACGGCGGCTGCAACGTCACCGAAACGTCGGGTCCTACAAATTTCACGCGGTAAATTCGTTTTCTGTCCTATTTATGATACCAAGATCTTTAACCACGCTGCATCTCTGCAAGGTCTGAAACTTTAATGAGTATGAGGATAGAGTTAATAGTTTTTTACGGGTGTAGGTGACAACGGTGCACTTCGGTGGATTGAGGTCAATTTAATTAGAGATCAATTTAATCAATGAGGTCAATTTAATTATCTAAAGTATCGGTGCGTACGCTAAGCTGTCAACTACTAACAGGGCGAACCCGCCACCTCAATAAGGTATAACGATGTTGATCGTTCTTTCAATCATGGGCCGAAGTTTTCGTCTTTCCATTTTCAGTCCCAACCGTATGGACCTGGAGACGAAACGTTCCACCGTATAGCTACGTTAACTTGCTCTCGATAATCCAAAGCCTTACCGCGTGACACTGGGAGGTGGACCCAGCGTACCGACCTTACGCACTCCCTACTAGATTTCGTCGGATTTTTTCCTCCTCCCGTCTAGCCGCGGGTTCCAAGTAACTTGCGCGTCTACCGGATGTTGGAAGTAACTCCGTTCTAATTTATCGCACACCGTGGCGTCTGTCTGTCTTTTACTCGGTATCGTGAGGCCAACGAGTCGTTTCAATGGTAGCTGAGATCAGGTCAACAACCACCCCCGATGCTTAGGAAGCACACAGTCGATTGGCTGAAGCCGCACGATGCGCAAACCGCTCCGATCCCACATCCACGACACAGCCGTGGCATAGGAAACAAAAGTCCTTTCCAGGTAAAACTATCTTCAAGGAGGCTACCGAATGGGAGTTGATTCGTGAGTTGAGCCAACCCAAAACAACGAGCAGGTCATATAGCCCATGATGCACGGAACAGTTAGCGTGGATGATGCACAGAACGTGCTTACAGAGTGAATTATTCACAACACGTTTTCAATACACTGAGTAAAATATTACGCTGTAATATACGGAAATACGCACGTTTCAAAAGGGATTCCGCATTTAGCATGTACTGTAGTCTGTATGTATGTATCAATATAACGCGTAACGGTGTAGTTACCATGTCACGGGTATGGTAAGTATACCGCACATACATTACGGCGCACAACGAGATCTTGCTTTTACCATGACAGCATGTTTTATTTTATTTTTGTTAAAAACATACAGCATTAAAAAATAACATACAATCATAATATATAACAGTAGTAAAGCCAATGATGTTTTAAATTATTTGCTATATAAGGATTACAAAATATGCTAACCAATACAATACAAAGAAAACCAAAAAGAATTTAAAACTAACAGGTAAAATCGCTATGTGCGAGTGTATGGGCGTTGGTGTGTGTTTGTGTGATGGAAAGCGTGTATGTGTGCGTGTTAGGGCGTTTGTATATGTGTGTGCGTGTATGTATGTGTGTGTGGGTGTGTGCATCTGTAGTGCGAATGTGCTTGTGAGTGATTGTATGTGCATGCTAATTCAATCCGATCTGATAATCAGCTTTTCACGTACCTCCTCAACAAAGGATCGACTATTTTGGTGGTTAAATATGTCAATATCGTTAAAGCATACATTGTATGCATGCATAACTCGCGGCAGTAACAAATTGGAACCATAGCTAGTGTTGAACCTTGGTACGTAAAAAGTTAAGTTATTACATACGTTAGGTTATAGTCAGTTTTAAATGTCATGTTGAAATTACATTATACCCTTATATTCGCATTACACATACAATCCAGTAATGGAGTGGCAACAAAATTAATTGCAATTCAACAAACTTACGATTGAAACTTCATTATTCTGTATAAAACCGTAAAAACTAGACGATATTGTTACTTGAAATAACATCAAATTATATTTCTTGTTAAAGAAAAAGGTAACTAAAACGGTTGTAATGCTTCTAAGGGCTTATGGGGAAGATTCTAAGTCAATCAAGGGTTTATGAGTAAATTGCCAGTTTCAAGGTGACCGAAGTCTGTCGAATATGCCTCTACCGATGTCTCTGGTTCGGAAAGAGACATCGGGACAAGTGATGATAGAAATAGATACAAGCAAGTTCAGGACCCCCACGACTTCCATCGGAGGGGGTAGTCCAAGTTAAATTTCTTCCTCAGGGAATTACAGTAAATCAACACTCTTACCTGAAAGTGGTAAAAAATATTGCGAGTCGCAGTAAGTATAAAACGACCCGAATTGCGGCAATCAGGCTACTGAATGATTCACCACGACAACGCACCTGCCCACACAGCATTGAAATTTAACCAGTTTGTGATTAAAAGCGGAAATACAAAAAGTTTATATTTGTGTTCGCAAGAATGAAGTAAAGCCCGTTATGAAAACTTTTACACGATGTAAAAAATCGCTGTAGGCACTGAACAGCATAAAATCTGCTGAATTTGATAAATGTTTCGGAAACTTTCACACAGACGTTGCTTGTTCTACTGATTAGGTGGAGTGTCTAGTGAACAAACCCAGCGGGAGAAGGCGGTGCTGCCAACCGTGTTGCTTACAGAAAAAGAAACTGTTTTTTTTCTGTACCCCCTTTTAATATGTGTTTAATGTAAAAACAACAATAACATAATTATTTAAATAAACATTTTCTACCGATAGAAACAACATAACTTTATCTATAAATTTACTGGGATTGACCGTAAATAGATTGAAGCGCGGATCTGCCGCTTCATGGAGTCAAAATAACTAGAGCAACTATCGCTAACTGAATGTTGGTCCGAGTATTCGGCCTAGAGAAGCAGTTCATGTTTCACTGCTCGCATGCAGTTGTTATCGGGAACGTACAGAATAAATTTTGGGCAGGGTTTGATACTTTATTTCAGCTAAAATTAGCAGAATAAAATCAGAAAGAACTTAAAATCTCGCATAAGCTGTGTATTTTTTTGATGTCATTGCCGGAAAAACCAAGGAAATGACGGAAAAGTCAATATTTTTCATGAACTCGCACATAAAATTAACAAACCCACTTCCGCCATATTGTCCGCTTCTGGTGGACATGCGATTTATCTCCCATCTATCTGACTGATTAAGTAGTTTATTAAAAAATATTGTGCGTCATGTTGAAAACAGCGGAGGCCCGACGCGTCCTGGCACGATGCCTAAAATCAAATAAAATTCAATATCATAATTGCATATTTAGGTGCCTATTTATAAAATACATATCGCATATACGATACATGCAAATAAGAAATAAGAAATAAGAAAATTTTATTTTCATAAACCCGATCTGGGTATAGAAATTACATTACGAAAAAATATTATATATATAATAACATTACGAAATTACAAAAAATAGTATTTCTACAAATGAAATTACATTTCAAATTATAAAAAAAAGTGTATAAAAAGTTCTGCGATCTAAGCTAACAGTGTATAAAAAAAGTGTATAAAAGTTCTGCGATCTAAGCAAAGCATTCGACTGTATAAACATCAATACCCTGGTAGACAAGCTAAACCACTACGGAATTAGAGGAGATACAGCACTATATTAGTTGCACTCGCGAGAAGACATCGAACTGGTAAATTTCATGATTTCTAATCTATTCGTCCGAGGGTACGACGCATAAAATCTTATAAAATGGAATATCATAATTGCTTATTTAGGTACCTATTTATAAAACACATATCGCATAATATACAATAATTGCAAAAGTTGATAAAACACTATATTAGTTGCACCCGCGAGAAGACATAAAACTGGTAAATTTCTTGTTTTAAATGGTACATAATGGTACAAATCCTTAATAAATAATAATGTAATTCGCTAACCATCGCGAGGAATAAATTGCAGTGACACAGATTTGCGAACTTGATACCCCGTACTCTCGTATGTAACCAAGACCTGGATCTGTTTCAGAACAGGTTGTTCCTAACCCGCTACAGCTCTAGGCAGGATGGCTGTGTCGACTACAATGGGCGAACCCGTCACCCCCGGCTGGTATAACAATATAGATCATTCTTTCAGCCGTGGGATGAGCGTAGAAGACTTGAGGACAAAACAATCTACTGTCTAGTCCACCAGCAACCCGTTAGAGTTCAACGCCTTACGGTGAGGCACCGGGAAAGGTAACCAGCGGACAGCCTAACCCCCTAACTACCAGTTTTGACAGGATATCTCCGTCTGGAATCATCCTTCAGGATACCTCCGTTCTCCCGACTGGTTACGGGTCCGAAGTCGCTTGCGCAACCTCTACCCGTTGTCTACCTGTCGATTGGCCCGAGGTCATTTCAAGAGCAGCATGACAACAGGTCAACATTCACTCCCGCTGCTTAGGAAAAAGTATATTTCAATAGTCTCCAGACCCCTTCAGAAATTAGTCAGAATGCATAGCCGATTGGCTTCGCCGACTGGTGCGCGAATCGTCCAGTGGCGCTGGGATGCAATCCCGCCGGAAGAAATCGGTTCACCAGCTCTGAGGCATGAGACACGGGAGTATTACCCGGGGTAGCCTTCCACTCGAGGAGGCTTCTGAATAGGAGCTGAATCGTGAGTTGATCCGATCCGAGAACCAAATGGACTTGTGGCCCAAGCTGCACGAAACCGTTCACCACCAAACAGTACTAGGCAGGTCGTTCACAAAAATATTAACAAGCAGCGGAACTAGTTACGTATAAAATTTACTATCATCCCGTGCTGTTCGAGGTACGCGCTAAGCAAATAAGGAATTTTGTAGAGAAACCACTCTTCGCGAGAATTCCCAATAAAATTTCGTTAGCTACCCTACCAAATTCCTTCTTAAAATCGATATACGCAACGTCCACCTGGAAACCGATAGAGCGGTCATTATATTGGGCCGCGCACTCTGAAGACGGATAGAATAATTAATCATCGTAGACCTGTTCGGTCGAAATCTTTGTTGCGCGTCAGACAGTGAGTTTTCCATCTGCTGAAATATATCTCTATAGAGGATTATTCCGTATAATTTTGCAGAAGCGGTTAGTAAAGCAACGGGGCGATAATTTTCAACGTTCGATCAGCTCTTGTGAATTGAAGAACGTGGCTTAAATTCCATTATTATCCGGTCGCGTGCTACGATTGCACAGGGTTGCGTAGGGAAAGTGAAAGTGAAAGCGTAAATGTTAACCTTTAACTGACGTGGTGGGAGTCTCTCAGACTCAGTGCCTGTATATATGCCTGTATTTCTTGAACGCGCGTTTTGATCATTCTGTCTCGCTCGCTAGCTTCGCAACTAACCCTCAGGCTCCGGCCAGTAGCGTCTGCGCCACTGTGACGTCGACACTGTGGTCCAGAGAGAGCGAGCGGAGTCTGTCAGACCTAAGGTCAGGTATAATGATAACTTTTCCATAGTCCAGAGTCCATAGTCCAGAGTTCCATATCAGACTCCACCTCAGTAGTTATGTTATTTCGCTGTCAGTATACGTATTGCTATTTTTTAATTTATCGCAAATATAATTTATACAAAGAAATATCACAGCGGACAATTGGTTTAGCTCTATAGAATTGATGAATAAGCTAAAGGAAAAGTAAATCACTTATCTAGGAACGATGAAAAAAAATAAAACAGAAATACCGTTAGAGTTTCAACCATCGAAGAAACGAGAAGTTGGTACGTCGTTGAATGGATTCACGAAAGATTTCACCATGCTTTCTCATGTTACAAAGCCAAACAAAGCCATCATTATGATATCGCCAATGCACCATAGCTCAGACACTGATCCACTAACCGGCAAACCCCTGATGATCGCAGACTACAATAACACAAAAGGAGGCGTTGACGAAGTCGACAAGAAATGCTCAAACTATACCTGTAGTCGCAGAACGCGACGATGACCAATGACATTTTTTTATCGAACTTTAGATATAAGTGGAGTGAACGCTTAATTTCTGTATCAAAGCTCATTGAATCCTGAAAACATATCAAGAGGTAACTTTTTGAAAAGCTTGGCTTGAACGTTGGTACTGCCACAACTAAAACTTCGTGTGTATAACGACAGACTGCCACGCGAATTGAAAATGACCATAAGTAGAATTTTTGGAAAAGATCTACCTCCAGCACCACCTAGAGTATACGATGATTCAAGTAATTCCAGGAAGTACCGTGTCAACTGCCCTAGCCGACTTAAAGGAAAAACTAGGTTCGCAGGCTGTGAGTGTCACAAACCAATTTGCCTGGGATGTTCAAAAAATATACATATGTACTGAATGCACAATGAATGTAAATTAACACAGAAATAAAAAATATATAATTCATTTATTATTAAAGAGTTTTTTTAACTATACATACATACTTTCAATTAGATTTTAGATTCTGGAATCAGATACAAAAATATTATAGAAAAATATCAATTTCAAATGACTAAATTTTTCGATTTTTTTAATTTTCTCTGGAGTTTTTATATTGATTACATAGAAATACTCTTATATTTAATGAAAATATAAATTTATTTAAAAAAATAATATTCCCAAGTTTATAAAAAAAAAATACTTCACCCCTCATAAAATACTTTTATATTTGGCATGTTTACTATGATATTTTTTTAAATATTAAATTAAAACTTGAGAGGGGTTTTCCTTTGCAAAAGTCATTTAGTGGTAAACCATAAACAGGATTAATAAAATATATAACTACAATTTGAAATAGTTAAACAAATAATAATAAAATATTATTGGAGTCTGCTGGACCTAACCACGTCAGTTAAGTTACGAAAAATCACCTCGTCAGACAAAGGTTAAAGAACCCTAATTAGCACGAATGAACCCAGTAAAAAGTTCTTTTATTGACGAAAATGTATGTATAAAACATGCCATATAATATGTTTTTATTATTTCTTGCAAAATGTTTTTATAAATTTAATTGTTGCAGTGTTTTTTGTACGCTGCATCGCCCAACCTCTAGCGCAGTTGCATTTTTTTTTCTTTTTATTTAGGTTAAAACAGTCATATACATTTGTGTGAAAATAATACGTAATACAAACAGACCTATATTACCATTAATTACTAAAAAACATTATAAATAGTAGCAAAGGGAAAATTACAATCAAAATTACACTAAAAACTTATTAACCCGGTAACTCCCTAACATCCCTTGCGGGACCAACGGCCGACTCCCCCAATTTCCAGGTTATAATTTTTTATATGTCAAATTTCAATGAGATCATTTTACAGTAATTTTTTTAATGATCCGTATAGTGGTTTACAAGTTATGGTCGTTTGTATCAAGGTTTTACGCGTGAAAATGTCGCGGGCAAAAGTGAGAGGAGGGGACCAAGCAACCATTGTTTTTTGATTGCAATAATTGGTTACGAATGCAACCAAAAAACAAAAAGTTTTACTTAAAAACAAATTAAACTATAAGCTAATGCAACAACAAATCGCCTATTTTTTTCTAAAATTAGTTTTAGCCAACGTGTCGGAAACTATGTCAAGCTCATTCGAAGCTTTATTATAATGTAAACGTGACCGTCTGAAAAAGGTAATTTTCGTATAGTTCATGCGAAAAGAGGGTATATAAAATGTATCTTTTAAACGAGAAGAGGGAGACCGAGGAATTTTAAAAAGAATTTTGCCTAAAAGGGGTGCAGAATTAATATTTAAAATTTTATATAGGAAAATATTTTCTGAGAAGGCACGTCTTGCATACAAAGAGTGTACTTTGTGTTTTGTCGCTCTCTCTGCATAATCTGTAGACATGTTACCTGTCCGAAAGTACAATTATTTTAAGAATCTCTTTTGCACCCTCTCAATCCTATCTATATGAACAGCATATTGGGGATTCCAAACTACGCTTCCGAATTCTAGAACGCTACGAACGTATGCATTGTAGAGTAGTTTGAAAGTTTTGCCTCTGGTAAGAGGTTTACCTATGCGTAGAATCATTCCAAGTTGTTTGACAGCCTTAGATACGACCTTATCAATATGAAGATTAAAGTGCAGCTTGGTAATGGAATGGATCCAAGGTAATGCCCAGATCACGATATTGGTTACTCGAGTCAAGTTTTTACCGGCGATATTGTAGTTGTCTATGATTTAATAATGTTTTCTGGTGAATGTTATAACGTTGCATTTATTTGTATTGAAAATTAATTGATTCTCATTATATTATTGTTCAAATAATAATAAATCTTTCTGTAAGTCTACACAATCTTCGGGACACTTAATATTTTTGTATCATCTGCGTAATCCAAGTGATGTGATTTCTTAAAACAGAGTCCAATATCGTTTAGGTATAAGGTAAAAAGAAAAGGGCCAAGATGAGATCCCTGGGGAATTGTCGAACAGAGCGGCGAGGGCTCCTCTTGATGAAACTCGAATAGCTGCAATGTTCTCTGGGATACGTACCGTTTGAATGCCACCTGGATGAATGAACGCAAAGGAACGCGACGTCCACCTGGAGAATGAATCAAGGCTGAACAAGCTTCTTCAAAATTACGCGCCCACGTTGCAACTGCATGATCAGATAAGAAACGTCCATGAAGTCCAAGCTGATAATGCTGTTGAAATACTAATAAGATAAGACAAGGGCTTATAATAATAAGACAAGGGCTCGGGACTTATTTTATCTACCGAGAGTCAATACCAATTATGGTCAAAATATGTATTTTTATAGAGCACTTCGATCATATAACATAAATTTTCAATATTTGGATATTTCTAATTTATCTTCAAATACTTGCTTCGAAGAAATTAGAAATACGATAAACAGCCTTCGGGTTTAATTGGTATTTCTTCGTCCGTTACGTACGCAGGCTGTGGCATTGTTCACTACACTATAACAATGCTTTCTAGCCAGTATAATATTTTATAATATTTTCTACAAAAGTTCATATGTATATTAACATTATAAATACATTGTGATTTATATTATATATATTTATATTAACTATACTTTTACATTTTATTATTACCTTGTCGTATTATTTATATTAATTTATTATTTGTGCACGTGTATGGATTTATATATGTATGTATTTTATATATCATCATATATCTTAAATACATCTTCATTACTCATAATGCGGCTTCCCTATCCCTTTCCCCTTACTTAAACCTGCATTTTTTTAAAGCTCGTTGCACTGTAACAATAGATTTAGTTTAATTGTGAAAACTTTTAGTTGGCCTTAGATTTGCATAATATGTGTTAGCATTAAGTTTAAAACGCTGTAAGTTTTCCGAAAAATAAAAATAAAATAAAATACCCTTGGGGAGCTAATGAGCCCTGCTGCAGTTTGGCCACTAAGAACCTGTTGTTTAGGATCGGACAAACGCACGGGTCAACATCCAACGTGCGGCGTCAGCCAATCGATTGCTCATTCCGACAAATAGCCGGGGGAATCTGGAAACAGCAAGGTTTTCTATAGAGCGGGGATAGTTGTTAACCTTACGGGAACTGCTCTTGAAATGACTATTCGGCCACTCGATCCCGGGTGAATCAGCCGGGCAAAGGATGCTGTGGTCCGCGATAGATTCGGTAGACACCGTATCACCGCTACGTAAGGGAGAGTAGCGTGCAAGCGACATCGATCCTGTAACCAGTCAGGACCAGGATGTATCCTGAAGGTTAATTCCACACGAATATATCCTTCCAAACTGATCAAGGTGCGAGGCTGCCCACTGGTTACCTTTCCCGGTGCCTCACTGTAAGGCGTTGGCCTCTAACGGGCGAGTGGCGTAACTAGGCAGTGGATTATTTTTCGTCTCAAGTCTTCTGCGCTCACCTCACGAAAGACAGAATGATCCAATATCGTTTAAACTCCCAGAGGTGACGGGTTCGCCCGTTGTAGTTGACAGCTCTATTTGTTGAAATACTACCTAGTAATATCCTTTGCTCAGGAGTCACACTATCACGCTGATTGTAAAACGCTCTCATAGCGATTGCGCATTCGCACCAATCCAAAGCTTCATGATTACATGGCAACGCGCATCGGTTTCAACAAATACGCATCGATTCCGAACAACTTCGGACACTACAGTGTTACCAACTTAGATGTTCGAAATTTCCCATTTCCTTAATCAACCCTGTATATTACAATGGTTCAACAAATAATTAATGACGTTTCATATTAAAAATACGTGTGGCACTCGGGGACTGCCGCGGTAAAGCTATTGCATAGCATTTTTTAACAACCTTTGCAATTATAATTATTTATTTATTTTATTTTTTCTGATATCAGATAACTGTGCTCTATCGGAAAACGTAACTGCGCTCTATCGGAAACGAAAATTATTATCGGAAAACGTTGAATAATTTAATCGTCTTCCGATAGAGCGCCGCGAACGAATTTTTTATTCGATAAAGCAAAAAAAACGGATATTATTCGAAAAAACTACTATTCGAAAAAAATCGTAGATAAAAAGATAGATAATTAAATTATCTTTAAAATGGTGCAGGTTTCATAATAATACGCCAGATAGTATTTGCGTAGTAGTCGTTTTTGTGTTCGGTTAGACCTAATTTCACAAATTAATTACACCATGTAATATAAACAAAATCTAAAATATTCAAAGCTAAGAATATTAGCAAAATGTTGTTGTTTAACATATATTTTTTTCGAATCGTAAGCAGTACTCGTTTAGACGGTATTATCAGTTTAAAATCATTAATATTCGTTAAGAAATTTCTTCATTCGGTCGCCGCGCTGGCCTAGGCCCGCGATAAAAGCTATGCAATAGCTTAAAAATAGAAGTTTATCCTAGAGATTTCATTGTTGGTTTTAAATTTAATCACTTAAGTGTGTTTACTTTCTCCAAACACTCCCCATTCAAAGATTTATTAGTACAATTTGCCCACTTTTATAAATGTACACCAAAGTATGATAAAGCGATACAATTTCTCGACTTGGTTTAAGTGTCATATACTCGTATTGCCAAAACTTATTTTTCGCAGCAGCGACTATTAATAAATGTCGAAAGCGAGACTTGATAAATTGCGTTCCAATTACATTTAGGCGACTAGACCATGTTTATTTACATCAGTGCTTGATGGTAATTTATGATCAGCATATTCGGGAAAAGAGTAATTCAACAAATCATACTCTTTTCTCTTTTGGCACAGAATATTATGTGTACATATTCTTGAAGTGCCTCTATTACTGGAGGTTGGTCGTTAGCTCTGAAATTTTGTTTTCGGTCTTGCGCCATCCGGAAGAGCTGTTCCGTACTGATGTTAAAAGTTCAAAGTTTATTTATTCCAAAAAACCCGGTAAGGGTATAGAACTTACAATTAATAAATCTATTTTTTATAATATTCATATTTTAAACATATCATATATCTGGCAAAAATAAAATTAAATCACGTTAGAAATCTGAAAGTCAATAAACTATACAAAATCAACCATTACCTACATTGTCTAAATATTAAAAAGATCATTTATAAATATCAAAAATAGAAATACCAAATCCAAAAATAAAAAAAAAGTATGAATCTTCAAATAAAAAAAACAATAATAATAATAATAATCAAGGAGTCCAATTTGGAAAGCATCAATTAATAATCAGAGTAAAAATATAAAAATAAAAGCAATAATTCCTAAATCATGTTACATAATTAGTAAGTAAATTGTCTATAAAATGAAGTGTTCAGAATAGGATTAAAATGGAAGTTAAAAAAAATAAAAAATAAATAAAATAAACAAGTAGTCAATTGTGAATATAAAATTTTAAAAGTCCGTGCCATATAAACATTTTTGCAGTAAAAATTCCTTGGTAAGTTTTTTAAATAGTGCATATGTTTGAATATTTCTTAATTCATCTGGTAACCTGTTATAAAATGTTATGCTTCTGTATTGAGCTGTCCTTTGAAATTCTGATGTTGCAGGTATAGAATTATGAGTATACATCGATTTGTGCCTTGTATTGTGGGAATGTATGTGGGCAAGAGTTTGGTGCTTTCCATTATTTTTATAAAATTCGCACAGGCTTTCGTGAATAAGTATGGTATAAACGGTGGGGATCTTTAGTTCACGAAATAGTGGTTTGCAAGATTCTCTTCTATTTAATCCGCGTATTGCTCTCACGGCCCTTTTTTGTAAAATAAATACCTCTTTAATATCAGTGGCATTTGCCCACAATAAAATCCCATATCTCAAGTGGGATTCAACCAGAGAATAGTATGCACTCACAGTTTCCTTTTCGTCCAATATTTTTCTTAATCTGGATACCGCATAGCAAGCTGAACATAATTTTGACTTAAGCTGGTCTACATGGGTTTTCCATGACATATTTTCATCGATGTAAATTCCTAGAAATTTGATCCCGGTCGACTCTCTGAAATTGCACAGCTACGACTTTGTCCTCCTTCCATGACGCCGTTTACCCTAAATTTTGACCATCAATTGGAGCAGCTGATATCTGTTATGCCGCAGCACGTGCCCAGATATTCAATCTTGCGCTTTTTGACGGCGAGCAACAAATTTCTTGTCTTCTTTTTTGGTCCACGCTTCGCTGCCGTACACAACCACTGGCCAGATGTAGCAATGCAGGGTACGAGTTCTGAGTCTTAGATTAATTTGCCGGCAACATGAGACTTTCTCTTTTTATTGAATGATGCACGGGCGATTTCTATCCGGGTCTTAATTTCTTGATCGGAGTCCCATATTTCATTCACACATGCACCGAGATATTTTTACTGCTGAACCCAGTCAAGAACTTTACCTGCTACGGGAGTTAATTGGCCCTTGCTGAGTTGGCCACGAAGACCCATTCTATTCAGGGTTGGTCACACTCATGGGTCAACACCTATCCGACGGCCTCCACGCATGAAGTGCGAGCCTGGGTAGGACTCTGGCCTTATGGTCAGTTTCCCCTGGAAATCAACCTTCTGGCGCTCCGGACGGTCTGCGCACCGTGCGGCGTAAGCCAATCGACTGTGCACTCTGACTAACATCTTGCGGTGTCAACTACAACGGGCAGGCCCGTCACCACAGGACGTTTTAACGATTATTCGTTCTATCGCCCTGCAGTGAGCGTAGAAGACTTTGGACAATACAATCCAACGTCTAGCTACGTCACAACCCGTGAGAGTCCAACGCCTTACCGCGAGTTAGCCAGGAATAAACCTGGCGGGCTCGAGATACTCGCGCCCTCACTTCCAATTGTGACCAGGTTTCTCCGGTCTCTCAATTGGTTCCGAGTTCGAGGTCGCTTGCGCGGTCCTCTCCCTTACGAAGCGGTGAAACGGAGTATACCGAATCTATCGCGGACCAAGGCGTCCTTTGCCCGGCTTTTCATCCAGGATCGGATGGCCAATGGTCATTTCAAGAGCAGTCGCCGTAAGGTAGGCAACCACCCCCGCTCTATAGGAAACAATACAGTTCCCAGACTTCCCCGACTGTTAGTCGGAGAGCACAATCGATTGGCTTGCGCCGCTCGGTGCGCAGACCGTCCAGGAGCGCCAGAGGTTTGATTCCCAGGGGAGACTGGTTGACCCAGTGTCCTACCCAGGATCGCACCCCGTGCGTGGAGGCCGTCGGATGGGTGTTGACCCGTGAGTGTGACCGACCCTGAAGCACATGGGTCATCGTGGCCACCTCATCATGGGCCCGTTAGCTCCCAACTCTGACTAACATCTTGCGGTGTCAACTACAACGGGCGAGCCCGTCACCACAGGACGTTTTAACGATTTTTCGTTCTGTCGCCCTGCAGTGAGCGTAGAAGACTTTGGACAATACAATCCAACGTCTAGCTACGTCACAACCCGCAAGAGACCAATGCCTTTTTCCGCGAGATAGACAGTGATGTTACCTGGCGGGCCGACACTCGCGCCCTTGCTTCCAATTGTGACCAGATTTCTCCGGTGTCTCGATTGGTTCCGAGTTCGAGGTCGCTTGCGCGGTCCTCTCCCTTACGAAGCCGTGAAACGGTGTACGCCGAATCTATCGCGGACCAAGGCGTCCTTTGCCCGACTCTGAACCGGGATCGGATGGATGTTCACCTGCCAACGGGGGTGGATGTTCACCTGCCATCAACCACTCTTGAAATGACATTAGGTTACCCACGATCCTGAATTCAGATCCGGCCAAAAGATGCCTTTGGTCCGCAATAAATTCAAACCGAATCACCGCTGAACATACGGGAGGTAGAGGTCGCGCAAGTGACTTCGAACCTGTGACCAGTCGGGAGGACGGAGGTATACTAAAGGTTGATTCCAGACGGAGATATCCTTCCAAATCTGGTAGCTAGAGGGCGAGGCTGCCTGCTGGGTATTTTCCGGTGCCCCGCCGTAAGGCGTTGGCCTCTAACGGGCTTGTTGGTGGAGCTAGACAGTATATTGTCTCTACGTTCATCCCACGGCTGAAAGAATGATGACATATCGTTATACCAGCCTGGGGTGACAGGGACGCCCGTTGTAGTCGACAGCGTCCTACTGTAGATATCAGGTCCCAAAATATTACCGCTAATCTCAGGGTCATAGGACGGCAAGATCGTTACAACTTCCTGAGATAACGACTTCGTCCGCAGTATCCACAATCTATACAAGTATATTTCAATTGTCGTCTTGTCTCTATTGTCCCCAGACTAGCCTAATATTAATCTCGAAATACTGAACCCTTGTCTCTTGTGACCAGGGTTCGACTTCATTATATTTTCGCAGCGCTCCACATCAATGCTTCGGTAACGACCTCAGCTGTCTACTAGGGCGCCTCGGGGTTCCAACGTTGATTTGGTACCCCAATAAAAGACACTTGTCCTTTTGTCGTGCCCCGCGGCGTTGCTGTGGGAAACAGCAATTGTCTTTGTCTTTGTCGTCCCTCCGGATCATTTGTCTGACTTAAGGCTATGCCCGTGGCCTGGCGGTAAGTCGCCCGGGGACAGCAGCAATTACTTTTTTTATTTTTTGACGCGGGTCGCCTTAATCATTCAGCCAACGCGGAACCTCTCATTGATTCTCTTCTTCATTATTGCGAGTCGTCGCTTGAAGCTAATTCTGTATAGGAGTTATATTGCGCTCGATTGTAATATTTGCTTCGTGAACTAAATTCGGCAATTATTTCATATGGACGAGACAGGGTAGGACTTTACAGCTGAATGTTCAATGAACAGCTGTCACTAATCTGAATTGAGACTACCCACTAAAATTGAAGCGGTTAAATCTAAGACCACAAGAAACGGGTTCAAACTTATGTGGATAGCTAGATATTCAAAGTTACACCCAAATCTATAGTCGATGTTATCCATAGCCGTTGGAATGCTATAGTCGATGCTATACCATAGCCGCTGGAATGCTAATACCACAAATCAATGGTTTTTCGTTGCGACAACTCGCGGGCGTCCGATCTCTGTATTTATGCAATTATGTAATTATACGCAAAAAAAGTCGCCTTCATTGAATAGACCACTAATATTAGTAATGTATATACATTAGTATGCGTGCACTAAAACCCTTTGGGAGCTAATGGGCCCTGTTGCAGTTTGACCACTAAGACCCATGTGTTAAGGGTCGGTTATACTCACGGGTCAACACCCATCTGGCGGCATCCACGTAGAAAAGCGAGCTATGGTAGGACTCTGACCTTCGGGCCAGTTTCCCCTAGATTCAACCTTCGGTTGCTCCTGGACGGTTTTTGTACTGTGCGGCGTCAGCCAATCGATTGTGCATTCTGACCGGCAGCCTGGGAAGTCTGGAAACTGTACTGTCTCCTATACAGCGGGGGTTGTAGTTTACCTTACGGAAACTGTTCCGCCGTGGTCCGCGATAGATGAGGTAGTCACGGTATCACCGCTGAGTAAGGAAGAGGACCGCGCAAGCGACCTCGAACCTGTAAACAGTCTGAAGACCGGAGTAATCTGGTTACAACTAGAAGTAAGGGCGCGAGTGTCGGCCCGCTATTTGATTAACCTGCTTATCTCGCGGTAAGGCATTGGCTTCTTACGGGCGTGTCGCTTAACTAGACGGTAGACTGTTTTTGTCCAAAGTCTTCTTTGGGGAGTCAATGGGCCCTTGCTAAATTGGCCACGAAGACCCATTCTGTTCAGGGTTGGTCACACTCACGGGTCAACACCTATCCGACGCCCTCCACGCATGAAGTGCGAGCCTGGGTAGGACTTTGGCCTTATGGTCAGTTTCCCCTAGGAATCAACCTTCTGGCGCTCCTGGACGGTCTGCGCACCGTGCGGCGTAAGCCAATCGACTGGGGGGAGTCTGGAAGCAGTACTGTTTCCTATAGAGCGGGGGTGGTTGCGGACCTTACGGCGACTACTCTTGAAATGACCATCGGCCATCCGTTCCTAGGTGAACAGCCGGGCAGAGGACGCTGTGGTCCGCGATAGATTCGGTATACACCGTTTCACCGCTTCGTAAGGGAGAGGACCGCGCAAGCGACCTCGAACTCGTAACCAATCGAGAGACCGGAGTAATCTGGTCACAATTGGAAGTAAGGGCGTGAGTGTCAGCCCGCCGGGTAACATTCCTGGCTATCTCGCGGTTAAGGCGTTGGCCTCTTACGGGCTTGTGGCGTAGCTAGACGGCGGACTATTTTGTCCTCAAGTCTTCTGCGCTCACTCCACGGAGATAGAACGACTAATCGTTAAAACTTCTAGAGGTAACGGGCTCGCCCGCTGTAGTCGACAACCCAAGTTGTCCAAAGTCTTCTACGCTTACCTCACGGGAGACAGAACGATCTAATATCGTTAAAGCTTCCTGATCTGACGGGTTCGCCCGTTGTAGTCGGTAACTCTAGTTGCACTAACACCCGCTACAAAGAAATTTTCGAGGGTTGAAAACATGTCGTCGTGAGTTTCATTCCGATGGCTAGCTTTCTAAGGGTAATGCTCGAGTATCTATTTTCATTCTATAGTCGAATTAGCAATCTTCTTCACAATATTGCAGCTATGCAAATACTGAATAAAGCAGCTATATAAACCGTTCAATTTTTGAACCCTCCAGTATGTCATTTTAGCTATGACCCAACAACCTCCAGCCTGCGCCATTATTGAAATAACAATTCAATTGATTCACAATAACCACTCGTAATTACAATAATTCAAATTCGTGTTTTACACCAAACGAGCCGAAACAACATTACGCATTCATCAGCGCGGTGCTCGAGGTTTTCCCAATTTCGATTCGCTCATTGTCAAGTCGCAACAAATTTGTTGCCGCAGATGAAATGCAAATTTTTACAAACCAATAAATATGGTAATCAACCACCGTCATCAGCCCGAATGTGATTTTAAAACAAAGTGGAAGCGCGAAGCGAGCAATAATAATATGTTATAAACGCATTTGCTGAAATATTATTTCCAACCTCAAATTTCAGAATGCCCTGGAAGAATTTTATTTTTACAATAATATCAACTACTTTGGTGTACCTACCTAAAACTACATACTTCGACGAAGCGTTTTTAATTCCGAAATTCATGAAGATATTTTTCAATCTAGAGTTTTTCGAATTGGTTTTTGGTTTCCTTTTTATTAACAACTTACTGCACAGCGTCATAATAAAATACAAACTATACATCAATCAATATGGCCTACATAGGTAATTTTCGTGACCACTGGCCTGACAAATTGAGGCGCGACCACTGCAGGGTTAAGAGATCCACAAACTCTCATAATAAAACCGATGGTGCTGTAAGTCCTGTTGACGACTGAATCAATGTGCTTATCTAATAAAATCTTACGATTTTATATGACCCTTAAATCAACTCGTTCTACTTCCAGGATCATCTCATTCATCATCAACGTTCATCATTGCCAAATGAATATTCAAAGTGAATCAAATTGATATTTCGCGAGAATGATATTTTATGGCATTTAGCTTCATTTACAGATAGTTTACGCTGTTTACAAAAACGAGTTAACGATTCAAATATTCCTGTATCAGTTGACAATCGGCACAGTTCTTCATTCCCTTGAAGATTTTTAAATCATCCGCAAAAGGAGATAGTCGCAGTGATGGAAGCAAGTGCCGGTTTAGTTGATATAAGAATTATATAATAATGGCCTTTCGACACTTATTTTTCAAGCATTCTATATATGCCATAATATATTAAAATATAGGACTTTATGTTAGGTAATAAGGCGAGAAATACATAATATAGCAATTAATAATAAACCTATGACAACTATTTTTCTCGATTAAAATAAAATGACTATTGAAACGGAAAATAGAAGAATCCTTTAAAAATGATAATATTGCAAGAAAAATTCTATCAACAATTAGTAGTTCACAGGAGATTAGTACTTCTAATTGTTCATCAAGTAAATTACATATTAGATACTATTAAGAATTAAAATAAAACATTTGGATATTTTGTTTTTTTTGGCCCATTTAATTTTTTGTAATTTTTTGTTTCATTGCCCTCTTGAACAAAATGTACTATAGTTTACCCCATCTGACTTGGTGAAATAAATTGAACATAATGCTTGTGGCATGCATTCAAAGCTGATTATTCATTGTGGTCGTTGTGAAAATATTTTCTGCATTCTCATTTTTGTATGGCTGTTGTTTCACGTTTTAATACAACACACAGCGTACAGCATTTATAATGAGCGAAAGGGGCACTCCTACAAAGGACCTCGTTATGTTCAATTTTCTCCGTTGCTTCATAAAACGGGTGCTCATGTGGGTGCAAGATTTTGAGATAACAACGAATTTACTATAAAATGTTAGGCACAGTCAAATTTCAGTTTCAGGTAAAATCAGTCAAAACTATTTTTAACCTAACCGTTCCGGCAAAACTAGTTTTCACTAGTCCAAGCGAGTTTGAATGTTTCGATATGAATTCAGGGAAGGCTTGATGATGATTGAGTTGGGTAGGAGTTGGTTATCAATAATCTGACACCGGCAAATGCACTTAGAAAAGAAATAGGGCTTCTCAAATAATGACCTTTTTGACTAAAATAATGGCCAAACAAGGACAAGGTTCGAACCAAACTTGTCACTATACTCGACAGTGTATAGGGCATAACGGTGTATGCTTATTTCTGGCATTTAAGCCCACTTTACAAGTCTGGCAGTAGTATACATGCTGGCATCTCTGCACTAAACTGACTGCCTTGACGTAGGTTTTGTGCTTGTAGCTTGAAAACGGTATATCGACGAAAAATATCAAATAGCAATTAATCTTTAATAAGTAACTATTATTAATATTAATTAATGGAGTAATTGGAACATTTAAAATTGACATGACATTTGCACATTCTTAAATGTATGTCGATGGCCCTTCATCTACGAAGCTCTCAAGCTGGGGTGGCATTTCGAGCCCCTCTTCATCGGGATCATCTTCAAAGGGACTGTCCTCACCTATTTCTGCTGGACTGTCCTCACCTATTTCTTCTGAATTATCTTCACCTATTTCTGCTTCTACGGCGATCGGTGGGGACATATCCTCATCCTCACCCTCCACCCTCCTGGTGCTGAATTCAAGCAAGACTGGCCGTCGCAGTTGAGGCAAATTGTTGAACATTTCATACCTACTTTCCGGCAGCTGCACCTCCCTGTACACCCCTTCGTACAACCGCAGGACACTGTGTGGAGGATTTCGGCCGAAGTTGGATCCTTGGTGTTCATGGTGGGAAGCAGGCCAAGGTCCGTCCTCTTCCAACTCCAGCTGAGAGGATCCTTTGATCTATCATACCAGCCCTGGATTTGATGGTAGACCCGCAGACTATGTTGGGCGGCGGCTGCGTTTGTTGGGGGTAGAGAGGCCATATTGAAAGTTGAATTTATGATGGAATTTGAGAATTTATTGTCAAAGGAGGTCTCATTAGTCTTAGATGAATATAGGGCTGCCAGGAATAGTTGATTTGCTGAAATGAAGTCCTCAGGATTAGCATCTGCATGGTGGAGAACGGGTTTTTTGTTTGACGGGAAAGTCTAGTTTTCTGTCTATTCTATCAACATAAAAGTATAAGCAAAATGAAGAACGCTTTTAAATCACCCCACTCTCCCGTTCTTCACCCCACTACCAAAAAAAGACGGCTATCCCCTCCAACTACCCGTCAGTACTTTGCCGACACCGAAGAGACCGAATAGATAGGTACCAAACACAACTCGTATGGTTCTATCTGACTAATAACTGAAATACCTCAACTCGGCTAAGTTGCTTTCTCTCTACATCTCGTTAATGTTTAACGTTTGCCTAGAGAATGGCCTACTCACTCCGATTAATAAGTGTCTCCTGGGGGAGTGAGGTGCACTTTAAATGTTTCAATATTTGACGCAAATGGCAGTGAATCCTGCATAAAGCCTCACAGCAGCTATAAAGACAAAGACTGAGCTTTAACTATCCTTCTACCTCGACAACAATAACTGCAGAGATTTTAATTTAATTAATCGCGCCTTGGGGACGTGAGCTCTCAAAAGTTTTCAGACTTCATAATGGAATTATTGAAACGATGAACATTTCGGCTTTTGGGAGCTAATTAATTCATTCCCAGAGAGAGATATAATCTTCAAGTTAAACGTCAATTGCAGATATTATTATAATAGTCAGGTAGTAGAAAATATTCGCATATCCGTTTATGAGATGTAGAATGCAACTTTGAAATATTTGTTAAGTTCGTCCGCTATGAAAATCGTTAGCAAATATCTTATATCCTGCGCTTCGCTTCAATTATCGACCAAGTAGTATTCAACCATGCTGTTGCAGGTATTGAAGAAGTTGTTGTATCATCAGCTGAATAGTTGTTTTACAGATACAATTCTAATGGATATTAACCAATTTGATAGAGTTTTGGACGAGAAAGACGTAACTGTCATTGTATTACTTGACATCCTTAAGGCGTTCGATTGTGTGGACGAATGGTTTCATAGATATTATTATAATCGCCAACAAATAGTGATGTCATAATACTTGAATATATTTTTAAGTGTTACACCTGTAGACCTTCTGTTGTTCGACTTCTACACTTTCGTTTATTATAGTCTTACTATATTTTAATGGCATATTTTTAACAAAACACAAAGTATATATTATATATATATATATATATATATATATATATATATATATATATATATATATATATATATATATATATATATATATATATATATATATATATATATATATATATATATATATATATATATATATATATATATATATATATATATATATATATATATATATATATATATATATATATATATATATATATATATATATATATATATATATATATATATATATATATATATATATATATATATATATATATATATATATATATATATATACAGATATATATATACAGATACGTATATATATATACAGATAATTTAACCTTACAACACCATTTTAAACCAAAAAGAAAAGCTACATTCTAATAAATAAAGCGAGAGAATTCTCCTCTCAATTTCATTTTAAAAATATCAAGTAACTCACGAATATTTATTCTGCAATAAGAGGCTTGCTATTCTTTTTATATTTTTTTATATTCAATGGCTTCTTCGGCGCTGAATTTTAGCGAAACACGCCCAGTTTAAAAATACAACCATCTAGAGAGTTGGAAAGCGTGTTTCTCAGCAGTTGAATTACACTTTTCAAGAATCTTCGCTTTTCTTTCAGCCAATGATAATTAACGAAAAAAAAACACATCACGGAAAATTGAGGAAAATCTCAAATGTTTATTTTTCATGGATCAGGAAACTCGGAAGTCTTACCGGAATCAAATGAAAAGGTTAGATATACGAAAATATCGACGTTGTCTTTGACGTTATCTGAGTTTCCTCATTTAAGTATCGCTGATAAAATACGAGACTAGTAATTAGTTTAGTAGGGATACAATTGCATTCGGATTACTTGTTAAATTGACATTCTCATGTTATTAAATTCTTGTTAAAAAGCTAGAATACAATCTGGAAATATCTATTCGTGAGTAACAGTATATTTTAGGCCGAGTAATAAGCAAATGTTATTTCTCGTGAAGGTGATATTACTATTCTTACAAATGATTCTGTTATAAATTATAGACAGGTACAGAAAGACTCAAGCTACGATGTACTTAAATATTTAAAACCCATGTTGGAGACTCCGTCCAACACACCCACAACAAAAAAGTAATTTCTATAGAATCGAAACCGCAAATACGCTCAAATATACACGAGGCAACTGCAATTGTATTCCAACTAAATTCGACATTTTATGCACAGTCAACCTATGACTAATGCCATTTCTTCTGATCGTTACGAATTTACACAGTTACTCTCCCCCACCGGTAGATATTGCATCATTACATACCATATAAAAGGCAGTACATTCGACACATATTTCATCATTCCCCTGGCGGACAGTACCCGCGCATTAACAAGTACTCGCGCTCTTCATTGTCTACAAGTCGACAAAACTACGTATAGTACACGCGATCATCTTATCTTCGAATCTATCGCGACGCTTCACACTTCGGACACACAACCACGGCTTCACCTCGAGCCCACACTACCTACACCCCGGCGAAATATCAATCAAGGCGTTACAAACTGGCAACCGATCACATACCTTTTGAATAAATACTTCAACTTCAACTACAACGACTTTCAATACGGAGAAAACTACTTGATGAGAACCACCCTTCGCTCACGAATAATTGGAGTCTAGTGAAGGGTGGCCACTCTCACATTGGTGACCCCGACGTGATTATTGTGACCACTCTCACACCCGCCATGTTTATTTATTTAATTATTTTATTTGTGATCATTTGTAATCATTTGACGAAAACATACAGCATGATATTGTATATATGTAATACAAGACTATAGAATAATATACATTCTTAAATATAAACCCGGTTATGGATTTCCTGTAGGTAAATAACAATTTTAAATTAATTTATATTCCAGCTAGCTGAAACCCCTCGAGATCGACGGTCAGTTTATTAACAGTAATGTTTCAATAATAAACGGATACTTCTTTTTTATATACAAATAATATTTTTTTGTATTAATTCGATTACGTTGCGGCACCTTGCTCATTTGATGGTTTATTATAAAGGTCATATCAGTGAGTAATAATTATATTCCTGGAAGCAATTGTATTAAAAGGAGCAAGTCGGAACAAGTATAAATTCAAGTAGCTTTAATATGTTCTATTTAGAGAGAAATCCATGGACGAATTTCAATAAAAATGCTCAATAGGCGTCTCCTTGGAGGATCATAATAATCGCTACAAGGATATGAAAATTCCTTCATTAAACTAAGATAAACGAATAACAAACACTTTGATAAATTGGAATCATTTCGAAAGTATTTTTTACAAAAATCGGCAAAAATCACTATGTTTATTTATTGAGAGCTGATATTATTTGCTGCAGTTTACTGAAAAACTGATGATTTTTTAATGACTTTCAAATTATTATTTTTATTTGAAGAAATTTTAGGTTTTGGTAAATATTTTACTTCAGAGTTTAGAATATGTTTATCCAATAGAGGAGCAGGGTATTTTCTTTCAAGAAGAGATTGCTTTAGATTATTGAGATATTTATCTAAATTTTCTTTGTTGTTAACTAAACGGTGTCCGCGAATGGACATTGAATAGGGAATGGATCTCTTGGTGTGAAATGGATGACAGCTATCAAAGTGTAAATACTGTTCTTTATTTGTAGGTTTTATATGAATCGCGGTTTTAATTTTACCTTCGGAAATTGTTAAATCAACATCTAAGAAAGTAATTTGTGATTTAGAAATGGTATGAGTGAAATTCAAAGGGCCAAAATTATTTAGGTCGTCAAGAAAGGTTGTTAGAGTAGTTTGTCCGTGTGGCCAAATCATTACTATGTCGTCAATAAATCTATACCATAATATGGGTTTTAAATTTTGCGTTTGAAGAAAATTTTGCTCGAATAATCCCATGAAAAGGTTGGCATACGAAGGTGCCATTCGCGTGCCCATAGCAGTCCCTTTAATTTGAAGATAAAATTCATCTTCAAAGGAGAAAGCATTACACGTTAAGACAAACTCGGCTAATTTGCAAAGAAAATCCGTAGAAGGTATTTGAGGATGAGGTCTCACATCAAGAAAATAAGAAATGGCTTCCAATCCTAAATTATGAGGAATATTGGTATACAGGGATATGGCGTCAATAGTAACAAATAATAGGTCGTCTGACTTTGGAATTATAATATTATCAATAAAATGATAGCTGTCTTGGATATGAGAATTTAGATTTTTCACAAAAGGTTGTAAAAAATAATCTACAAAAGCCGAAATTCTTTCTGTCAGAGAGTTAAAGATATATATATATATATATATATATATATATATATATATATATATATATATATATATATATATATATATATATATATATATATATATATATATATATATATATATATATATATATATATATATATATATATATATATATATATATATATATATATATATATATATATATATATATATATATATATATATATATATATATATATATATATATATATATATATATATATATATATATATATATATATATATATATATATATATATATATATATATATATATATATATATATATATATATATGTATATATATATATATATTTCATTAGTATAAGTGTAAATTATTATTTTCAAATTGAAATTATGTATTATTACTAAATAAATTAACGTATAAAATAAATGAAAGGAGACTAATAATACATAATTTCAATTTGAATATATATATATATATATATATATATATATATATATATATATATATATATATATATATATATATATATATATATATATATATATATATATATATATATATATATATATATATATATATATATATATATATATATATATATATATATATATATATATATATATATATATATATATATATATATATATAATATATATATATTATATATATATATATATATATATATATATATATATATATATATATATATATATAATATATATAATATATATATATATATATATATATATATATATATATATATATATATATATATATATATATATATATATATATATATATATAATATATATATATATATATATATATATATATATATATATATACACATACATATATAAGTTTATATTATTCTCCGATACCCGTGACGCGATAGAATTATTTTTATTTTTTTATTTTTTATTTGTTGAGTGGGGCTTTTCTAAGGTCTTTATGAGCCTTGTAACACTGCGACCATTGCTGATCTATTGTGCTCGCCACCTACTATAGTTCTGCGCTAAGCCCCGTGTCATTCAAGAACCGCAGCATGCTTTTGGCGCCAGATTGTTTTACCTCCTCAGGTTGGAGGTAGTGACCACCCAGGTGGTTGTATCTTTTACGCATCAGCGGGCCACACTCGCACATGAGGTGCTGGGGAGTTTCCTCTGCCCCTTGGCAGAACCTGCACATTTTTGTGTCTTTGAGCTTGAGGTTGAACATGTGTTTGTTCAGGCCACAATGCCCCGTGAGCGCCCTTACCAGTATGCGTAGATTGTTCCTATTTAGCGATAGGGCCTCACGGGCCGTCTTACGGTCGTAAGGCTTAATAAGCGCTTTGGAATGATTCAACCCTGGCGTGTTGTTCCAGTGGTTGACGGATTGTTCTAAACACATTTGTTTGAGCATTAGGTTTGCAAGGCTTTTTGGTACGCCACAGCAAGGTTCAGGGCCGTATAACGTTCCCTTTGCTCCCGTCCTAGCAAGTTCGTCGGCTTTTTCATTTCCCTCGATTCCTGCATGGCCGGGAACCCATCTTAGTATTACCCTGTTCTTTTCGCCCAGGGAATTCAGTAGTGATATGCAGTTTTGCACTAGCTTTGAATTAATGGTATTCGAGGCTAGTGCCATAAGAGCTGCTTTGCTATCCGAGTGGATATAGATACGGTGGTTGGCGTAGTCCTTTTGGAGGTTGATATCCGCACATTCAATAATGGCGTAAACTTCCGCTTGGAATATGGAGGCGTATTTTCCCAAGTTTACACTTCTTTTGAAGTTTGGTCGCTCTCCATATATACCACAGCCTACGTCAAGTCCCGATTTGGACCCATCAGTATACCATTTAAGGCTACCGGCCTCCCATTGCAGTTGGCTTTTTAGCCAGTCGTCTCTGGGCGGCAGTTCCACTGTAAAAAGTTTTCCAAAGTTTAGGAGTGGGAGCATGGTGTCTGATACCATGTTGAGGGTTGGATTTTCACTGACTGAGTCAAGAACTGATCTTAGTGCTTGTGAGATCCAGTTTACCTTCTCTCGGGCAGATAGCCTGTACATGCTGGCTTTCGCCACCTGTTGCAAATGAATGTGTAGGGGCGGTAAGTTCAGCAGTGCATCTAGAGCTGCTCCAGGAGTGGAGGACATTGCGCCAGTTGTCATGAGGCACGCCGTCCTTTGGATATTGTTTAGTTTGGTAATCACAGTTTTCTGGTTGGCTTTGTTGCACCATACCACCGAGGCGTACGAGATTATCGGCCTCACAATGGCAGTGTATAGCCAGTGGGAGATCTTGGGGTTAAAGCCCCAGTTTTTCCCCGCCAGTCTTCTGCTTATACCCAAAGCACTTTTAGCTTTTTGAATTGTTTTATCTAGGTGGCTGTTCCAGGTGAGTCTTTGGTCGAGCGTGACTCCCAGATACTTTACTTCCTTGGAGAAAGGAATCTGCCTGTGGTTTAAGATTGGCATTTTTAGTCCACCTAGTTGACGTTTGTTGGTAAATGGCACGAGGACGGTCTTATCGGCGTTGACCGATAATTCGTTCTCTCTGCACCAATTGCTAACGATTGTTAACGCTTTTTGCATTATGTGTGAGATCGTGTTTTGGCAGAAGCCCCGGACTATCACTACTAGGTCATCAGCATAGCCCTGTGTGTCTATCCTGGCCTCTGCCATCCTATGCAGGAGTTGATCTATTGCAAGAGTCCATAGTAGGGGCGAGAGTACGCCTCCCTGCGGGCAGCCTCTCGTAGTGGTGACTTCAAGGTTTGTTCCGTGAAGAGCTACCTTGGCCGTGCGGTTTGAGAGCATCGCTTTCACCCATCTGGTTGTGGTGTTGTCAACTTGTTTTGACTCTAGCACGCGATAGAATACCGAGATAAGAATAGGAAATGGGCAACGGAGAATTTCCCTCTTAATTCTGAGATAGAGACAGCGTTTGGTAGTTTGTTTGTCAGATGGAGCAATTATGTGGGTTCGTATTTCTCGACTTGTCGCGTGCGTTATGCCATTGTGGCGTTATTAATGACTGAATTTATGGAGCTCCGTCGCCCTGTGGCCGTGTGAGCTTTACAAACAAAGACATCGCTTTTTGTAAAGGATAGAAATCGATAGTCAGTGCCTAGTTTTCATCTCGGATAAAAGACGATGAAGCAAGTGTGCGCGACAGTCTTATTATCCCGTTTCAAAGGCGATTACTGTTTCAATTGTATAAGAATCTAAAGTATCTTCTTTCGAGTTGTGCATACGGCGTAACACGAGTAAGAGATCAAGTTTACGGATTGAAATCGCTTCAAAGAGACTGAGTACAGAATTAAAAGGGTTTATTCTGTGCACCAGTAAACCTTTCTGAAACATCGCGTCTCTAAAAACTGCCTATTTTATATACATAAATAAAATTCTGGAATTTTCCTCGCCTTCGCTTAATCTGGAATTTACCACGGCCCGGTGGCATAGTGGTTAGGCCGCCTGATCTTACATTGTAAGGTACCGGGTTAGATTCCTGGCTGAGCCCGGATAAAATTAACGGTATTGCATCTTTAATTCTGTCGATCAAATGTAATAACAAGACACACACTTGCACACAATGGCATGTTACACGTACTTTTATTAAGTGTCTTAATATGACTCCGATCTTTCCCGATAGGTGTCGTCAGTAGAACTGCTTGCGTGTACCTACTATTAAATAGCAATACTTGTATTCCATAATACTTTATGTCACCTGTCAAAAACAGTATGTGACATTTGGTTGAAATATCGACAAATAGTATTTTTAACTCCTTAAATATGACAAATTTTATTGCGTAAAACATCATTTGAGAGAAGTATGGTGGGATCAAAAAGGTGTGGTATATTATGAACTACTTGTATCAGGTAAAACTATCAATGGCGATGTCTACCGACGACAACTAATGCGTTTGAAGCGAGCTATACTGGAAAAACGTCTAGAATGGGTGAATATAATATTTCTTTAGCATGGCAATGCAAAATCGCATGTTGCAAAAGTTATGATTTTTATTTATTTATTTTTATTTTATTATGTTATTTTATTTGGTTAACAAACAGCGTTTATACATAACAAAATATAACAGTACCTAAAATTATGACTAATTATATGTTAACAATATCTATCTATAATGTTTACAGAACATATCTCCGTTATTATACCTTATTTATATAAACATTTTTAGCAGTGATTTAATATTATAGAAAAAGAGGAAGAACAAAAAAAAAAAAAAAAAAGGAATTTTACCATTGACATTATAAACAATATTAATTATTTTGTATTAAAGATATATATAAAAAAACGAAAAAGCTATTCATGTAAACTATTCAAGCGATTAATAGTCATTATATGAAATACGGGGACAAGGGACAGATAAGATTTTTTAATGGTTTCCTTAAAGTGACTTTTAACTGATGAAAAAATATCAATGTACCCGAACCTATCGTTATACGTTGTCGTCGTCTGATATAAATTACTTAAATGTACAAGACTGGGAAGATCTACCCCACCCGCCGTATTTATCGGACATGTTGCTTCAGACTAACACCTGTTCCGGTCGATGCAGTCGTCTCTGAACAGCCGGTCAGTTCCCGCGCAGAGTTGGAAAATTTGATGGCGACATAATACCTGGGAACGAGCATATCTGAAGTATTTTAGTTTTATGATTTTTTTAAAAATATAACCTTTAATTTAAAAAAGTTTTTAATCGAATTCTTTGATAAGGAACTAATTTAAAATTTAGATAAAAAAAGTTGCTAATTGCCTTGGACATTATGGTTTTAAACTGATTTCGAAAACTTTCAGGCTTGATCTAAGCGGTGAGTGTGTTTTATTTTAATTTTATTATTTTGACTGGGTCTAGCGTCGCGCTTAGCCACATTTTTTATTTATGCCTTAAAAATTAATTACAATTAATTAAAACGTGAGAGCTCTCTGAGAGTGAATCTAAATATGCTTTACCATCAACACCCTTATTACCACCACTGCGTTAAGGCAGTTATTCTGTGCTAGCGCTGCGATCGAAAGTTTAGCATGCGCCTGTTAGCCGGCTCGAGCGAACGTGGAATCTATGCCTGACGCTTCGTCAACGCTGAATTTTTATTGGTCAAACCCTACAAAATTGACCCCGCCTATGTCTTCGCGTGTCCGCCCATTTCGGATATTTTCTGAGGTCTCATATCGCTTTAATGATTGGATCGCCGCCATAGGCTAGGATTTCTTAACAAAGGGAATCTGTAAATTGCCTGAAAGATGGAAGAAACTTGTAGCTGCAGATGAAGCATACTTTCAATAAATAATTCTTTCATTTTCTAAACGAGCAAATGTGTTCAACAATAAAAGGTAGTCACATTACACTTCCAATACATACAAACACTTCATAATAGGGTTGGTTGTAAGAGATTGACATATGATAATTAATCCGCCCTTTGTACAATTTCAGAATGAAGTGTACAAATATAAACATTTTGTAGTTTTCGATACGACATATCCTATCGACATATACTATTATAAACGCGAAAGTTTGTAAGAATGTATGTTGGATGTTTGTTACTGTGATAATATAGCTTACACATCAGAATAACACATAGGCCATAATTTATAAAGATATATAGTTTTCTATCATCATTATCACAATTTTCCATCACCACGCGGGTGAAACCGCGGGGCGCAGATAATACAAAATAAAATTAACAGTTTCAAATTATTGGTAAATCTAATTGGTCTAGACACCTACATGACATACTGGTATGATAAACGACCGACAGTTTTTCTGAACCAAAAACCAATACGTATTAGGTGCTCTATTAAATACAATACTTATTCATTAATATAGCTATATAACATGTCGACATACAATAATTTGATATCAAGGATTTCTACAACACAAATATTTCCATTATTTCTCATTAGAAACTTCTATTATAATAAATTTATCATAAACAATAATTTCCAGAAAGCGAGTCATCTAAAGATATATATACAAATACACAATTTAATATATATACAATACACAAATACACAATTCATAAAAAATATAATCAAACTGATATGTGCAGGAACTCTCCAATTCCACTAAAACTTTCTTACCTCATCACGCACACCTGCTCACACCCTGACACTAATTCACTTGATCTATAAGTTTAACACATTGAATGTGAACTACGAAATATTGCGTAGTTTCAGGTGGTTTGAGTACTGTGAGTTTGTTTGGCGTCTAGAATAGGAGTTAATAATATTGGTTGGCACCATAAATATAAAAGGGGGTAGAAAAATAGTACCATTTTTTGTTTAAGTAATATAAAGAATTACACATTTATCACATCAACTTTCAGTCAATGGAATTATAATTTACTTATTTTTTTTAATATCGATAACTTAAAAATATCCGCATGTAACACTTTAATAAACTTCAAAAAGAAAAAATAGAAAAACGTAATTTATACAATCTATCTTCAACAAAACCAAAACCTCTGAATGTACAAAATTTTGTACCGAACTAAACACTATGATTTATTTTAAAGCATTCTATAAAGCACAGAGCTCATAACAATAATTATAAATCTCATAGTGTCGGCGCCAAATACGAAATATTGCGTAGTAGACCATTTGGATGGTGGCCCCCATATGCAGTCTGGTGCGAAAACTCGGCCCCCAATGTGTTAAATTAGTTATAATAATTCCCACAACATTTGAATAACTATAAAACATTAACTTACTTTATTTTAAACTAGCTATACCCTGCGCGCGTTGCTACGCCAAATCGGTCGCATTCGAAATTCAAATTCGCCGCTTTAAAATTCATTCGACTATATAAAAAGAACTCACTCCTGTCTTCCCGGTCGTATTCGAAATTCAAATTCGCCGATTTAAAATTTATTCGACTAAAAAAAAAAGAACTCACTCCTGTCTTCCCGGTCGTATTCGAAATTCAAATTTGCCACTTTAAAAAAAAGAAGAATTTTGGTTTTATTGAGGACACTAAAAAATTTTCTCTTGTCCGATCGGCACCAAACTTCACAGGAACCATCTCCAAAATAAATCTAAAGTTTCCATCAAAATTTCATCAAAATCGGTCGAGAAGTTTAGTAGTCCATAGCGGACTCACAGAAAAACATTCATTTTTATATATTTTAAATAACTTCTCGACATCAAATTAAGGCTATATATATATATATATATATATATACATATATATATATATATATATATATATATATATATATATATATATATATATATATATATATATATATATATATATATATATATATATATATATATATATATATATATATATATATATATATATATATATATATATATATATATATATTATATATATATATATATAATGCTGTATGTCTCTAAAAATAAAATAAACGACATCAAGAAACAATGACATCAAAGCTGAAACATTGGAAAACGCACTTCGAAAGAGGGACGCCAATATTTGTCGCGTTGTACAAAGAAGACGTTCTTCTTAAAAGTTGTAAATTTGATTATTTTCCTGCTTTGACAATCGGGAAAGCGTCGCTCTTTTGAGGTATTCAGAAGTTTTAGCATAATTATAAATAGGGATGTATCAGTAAATTCCTATTTTGCTCCACAGGGCTCTTTTGTATGAAGCCTCTGAATTTTAACAAGTTTACACTTGAGGGCTTAAAATGGGGTAATTTATCATTTTACGGAGGGTAAAAAGCTAATAAAAGGAACGAGTGAATAAATTATCAGGTCAGGTGGTACGCAGAGCTCTCGGGGGCTTTGAGAACGCGGAAAATTTTCTGTTGTGTCGTTATTAATTTTATATTACCTACATGATCGATGCACTTGAGATGTCGATTCCAATATGTCAATCGAATCGGTCATTGCTAATTTCTACACGATGACTGGAACACCGACTGGGGAGAACTTAACCCTAGAACCTTACGCAGGGTGCTGTATCACGAGAAGACTAGTTGCCTTAATTCTCTATTAGAATAAAATATACTCCAAGCCCTTGGCTCACTGAGGAAATTAAAATTCACGCGACTAAACGAGCTCGTATAAAAAAATCGGTTGTGTCACCTCAAGACTTTCCCCGCAAGCAGAGAAGCGCCCCCCCCCCCCCTCATCAACCCTCCAATTCCCCAACCTTCAACCCCCTCGTCCAACTCCGGTTTCTCCCCTCCTACCCTCCCTGGTCAACCCCCCCCCCCCCCCAGCCCCCCGATTGATATTGTGTTAAGTGGTGGGAAGGGTCAAAATGGATAATTACGTCTTTGTTGGTTGGCCGGAAAATTAAAATTAAATACTAGCGTGCATTACAATAATTACAGGGCTCTGGGATGCTTACAAAAAAAATGGATTTTTTGCAATAACTTATGGCGCAAAGCCAAAATCTCCAACATTTGTAATAAGCATATTCTTCCGATGACCTTTTCCGAGAGTATAGTGTTGAGTGTGAGAAAAACGTTTGTGCTGGTAACTCTCACTAAATTCCAGAGTGAGTTAGGAGAACAGAAAAACGCCAGCAATCTCGTGTAACAAGAAGATCGAAACAAACAAATTTCGCAATGCCACTCAGGAGATCCGCTTTTCGCCAATCCAGTTTCTCTTATCTTGCCCCCAAATTGCCTACCACCCAACATTAAAGACATTAAAATTTCATATAAATTAAAAAATAGTTTGAGTGCCAACCTCTTAAATTGTACAAATGCAGATATTGAACCCCTTATAAAATAATTGAATCTTTATAATAAAAACATAATATTATATGTAGTAATATAAATTAATGGTTTCCAAATGTAATTTTATTTCAATTTTTGTGAATTTATTTTGTATATTATTAATACATATTAATGCATATATAAATATGTATTAATTTTTATCATGTTTTAAAATAAAATAATATTGACAATTTTAATGACATTTTCTTACAAATTTTTATTATGTAATTAAGATATTTCTGTTACATTAAGTATGATTTTGTTTATTTATATAAATATTATAGATTTATTAGGATAATTAAAATTAATTTTCTACCTTGGAACAGGCGGCAGCCTATTTAGGTAAAGACTTTTGTATATTGAATGTACTCATAATCTGAACTCAATAAATAATTTGAAATTTGAAAGCTTGAAATAGAAACTAGTCAGCAATAGCTGGAAATTCCTAAATTCCGTTAATTTGGGAGCATAAGAGTTGCCGATATTGAGATTCAATATTTATCTAGATATACAAAATCTCATGTCTCCAATACTCCCATAACTCCTGACCTTTGCAACAAATCAGCATCCATCCCTAACATCAAGCAAGAAACCTCTGTCCAACCTCTTCTGCCGATTTTGACCTGAGAACCGTGCAGCATGAGACTTATAGCCTGCCTGTGTTTTTAAAGGCCGCCTTGACTCACGATTCGGCTCTTATCTTATAGCCTCCTCAAAGAGGGACTAACCTGTGGATGTAACCTACAGTCGTAGACAGTTGGCATCGGAGGCTCCAGACCGGGTGGAGTTTGGCGGTTTGCACACCGTGCGGCGTTAGCCAATCAACTGTGCACTCCAGCGAATAACCGGAGGATTCAGCAAACGTACGTTTCCTAAGCATAGGGGGTAGTTGCTGACCTGATGTCATCTATCCTTAAAACGATCCGTTGGCTACCCAATACCGTGTGGTATTGACGGGCAAAGGGCGTCTCGGTCCTCAATAATTATTTCTAACTGAATCACCATCTATATCATATAGAGGATGGCTCGAATCTGTAACCAGACTAGAGGATGGAGAAATTCGTACAAATCTGGTAGTAACAGAGCGAGGTCCGCCTTCTGAGTCATCTTCCCAGTGCCTCGTTGTAAGGCGTTGGACACTTACAGGTCGTTGGTATGGCTTGACTGTAGATTATACTGTCCGCAAAGTATTTTTCGTTCACTCTATGGGAGACAGAATAGCTCATTGTCGTTATAACTCTCTGGGGTGACGGGGTTGTCTGTTGTAATTGTCATCCCTCGTTTGTGAGCACCCGAACATTAAATGAATAGTTACCATTCTCGATCCGATGCTATCAGCTTCTACACATGTAATAATTTACTCATCCATCAAAGGTTATGTTTTAGCCAATGCAAGCAAGCATTTTTAAAAACTTTTCCAACGACTTCGTGTCCTCTTTCGGCTAAATATATCAGACATATATTAAACTTGTCAACTTTTTGGAAGTTTATAGAATGCACTTCATATTTCCAAATTAGTTGATTTCCAAGTACCTATGGATTTTTATTACTTTTAGACGGGTTTTGGTCCAGGCCACAGGACTTCACAGCTCGAAAAAGTAACGGGCGATATTAGATGCGCTGATTAAAGAAGAACACTAACCAATCTCACGCTGCTTCGCTTTAGTCTAAGTCTAAGACACTAGGGAAGCTAATGGTCCCTGTTGTTTGGCCAGTAAGATCCATGTGTCCAGGGTCGGTAAAACCCACGGGTCGACACCCATCCGGCGGCCTCCACGCAGAAGTGCAAGCCAGGGTAGAACTCTGACCTACGGGCCAGATTCCCCTAGGAGTCAACCTTCGGGCGCTCCTGGACGGTTTGCGCACGTGCGGTGTCAGCCAATCCAAGACACCAGGGGGAGTCTGGAAACATTACTGTCCGGGTCCCATTCTGTTCAGAGTTGGTCACACTCACGGGTCAACACCCATCCGGCCTCCACACATGAAGTGCGAGCCCGGGCAGGTATCTGGCCTTAGGGATAGTTTCCCCTAGGAATCAACCTTCTGGCGCTCCTGGACGGTCTGCGCACCGTGCGGCGTAAGCCAATCGACTGTGCACTCTGACTAACCGTCGGGGGAGACTGGAAGCAGTACTGTTTCCTATAGAGAGGGGGTGGTTACGGACCTTACGGTGACTGCTCTTGAAACGACCATCGGCTACCCGATCCTGGGTGAACAGCCGGGCAAAGGATGCCGTGGTCTGCGATAGACTCGGTATACACCGTTTTACCGCTTCGTAAGGGAGAGGACCACGCAAGCGACCTCGAATTCGTAACCAATCGAGAGACCGGAGTAATCTGGTCGCAATTGGAAGTAAGTGCGTGAGTGTAAGCCCGCTGGGTAACACACCTAGTTATCTCGCGGTTAAGGCGTTGGCCTCTTACGGGCATGTGGTGGAGCTGACGGTGGACTGTTTTGTCCAAGTCTTCTGCGTTCACTTCACGGGAGATAGAACAACTAATCGTTAAAACTTCCTGAGGTGACGGGTTCTCTAGTTGTCTCCTGTAGAGGGGGGTTAGTTGTTCACCTTACGGCAACTGCTCTAAACAACCAATCGGCTACCCGTTACCGGGTGAAGAACCGGGCGAAGGATGCTGTGTTCCGCGATATACTTGGTAGACTTCGTATCACGGGTACGTAAGGGAGTGGACCGCGCAAGCGACCTCGAACCGGTCGGAGACTGGAGTAATCTGGTTGAAACTGATAGTGAGAGTGTCGGTGATTAACCTGGCTATCTCGCGGTAAGGCGTTGGCTTCTTACGAGTGGCGTAATTAGACGGTGGACTGTTTTCGTCCCAAGTCTTCTACGCACACCTCACGAAAGACAGAACGATCTAATATCGTTAAAACTTCCTGAGGTGACGGGATCGCCCGTTGTAGTTGACAGCTCCAGTTGGTTTGTTCGAATAACATCTCAGGGGTATTAACGTTTAATACACCGTCTAACGTTTTAATACACTGGTATTAAAACGCCCGACGCGACAACTGAAGGGCCACCGTCACGTTCATTCATACATATATGAACCCTGAAAACATTACACCGGCCCAAGAAAACGGAAATATCCATTTTGACCCCCCCCCCCCCTCCCCCCTCTCCCTCAGACGATTAGGAACAATTCCAGATTGAAGTATGTCTGTGAGTCTGTGTGTAGATGTGTGTATATTTCTTTTTGTGTGTATTCCCCCACGATAGCACATAAACGTTTTATCCGATTGAGCTGAAATGTGGCATGCAGGCATCATTCGGTCATGGCAAGGATTGTAAAGTTTGTGGTGGAAATCGATCCTCAAGAAAGCGCGCTAGTCATACGAAATATTCAATATCGAAATATTTCAGTTGGTGGCTTGATATTTGGTACACAGACACCTCGCTGGACCAAACCACGTTGTAAAACCTTGGCTAAAATGTCTCTTATACAAGCGAAGCAAATAATATTTTTAAAAAATATTACATAATTTTTGGAAAATACTACTTTAACTCTTTGTAGCCCAAGATCTTCAAACAAAAAATAATGTTGATAATGAGATAGGTTTGGGCAAATAAATAAACACGTATTTCTCAGAAATTCAAAAATATTTATTATTAATCATTTATTTGACATTTAAGGGAATGTGACATCACTGTAACATTGAATTGAACGTATAAAAAACATTTATGTTGTATGAAAAAAAAAAAAAAAATTTTGTTTATTATAGCATAATGGTACACTGCATTTTTCGCAAATTGTTTGTGAAACGCCAGTTCACTTGGGAATCTTGCAAAGTATCCTTTTTTTAACCCAAATCGGCCAATGACCGATCTGGTCCTGCCTTACTGCCAATGGAGGAACATGTTGCGTAGGGCCCTTATGTTTTTTGGCTTGAATTTCATCTTCTAAAGACCTTCGACTCTTGATGTTAGGATTCAGGCCAAGCTCGCATAATATCTCGCCTATCCCAAGTCTAAATTCTGCTGAAGACATTTGTTTGCCGTTGAGATACTTTGCCTTCCTTACTCTTCGGTATAATAACTAAGAATTTGCCATAGTCAGTTCCAGTAAATGTTAGAACATCCTAACTGGCCATCTTTTGCTTCGAAATTTTGAATGGATAAAATTATATTCTTACCTACAGGTTTCCACGGAAACCACACAATTGTATACACTTTTTATATTTTTTTATCAGTCATTCAACAGCCTTAGTTCTAATTTATCACTTTCATCAACGCGCAACATTTAAACTCACATAAGTCGCTTAGTTACGCTATCTATGATTTTTACTCGATACTAAGTGGTAGGGTACAGTAGTGCTAGACGGATCCAAATGAACTAAATGAATTTAGTGCCTTATTTAGGAGGATTAGTAGTTTGTTACAGAAATGTCACATGAAGCTGTAAAGGTTATTACCCCGGAATATACTGCGAATCGTGGCGCGAGGGGGGGTTCGGTTGGAGGGCAGAGGGGGGGGGGGGTGAGGAGGGAGTTTGGCAAGGGGCGTGACTACTTGCCGGGAGTGACTTGGAGTGACAATACCGTTTTATTTGTGGTCATGTGATAAGTATTCTCTTCGTATATGCATACACTTGGCGTCATTCCAATAATAGTCTGCCGCTCAGAATTTACAGTACTCGCGTTTCATTCCAAATTGAGGTCGTGTCGATTAAGTTGTATATTCAATGAATCACCGGTTCTATAGCCTCGTTATTAATGAATTCGGGTACCGATTGTTAACGAAGGAAATTCTCCGGGCGAAACCGCAATTTTATTTGCAACAATCATCGGGGGCGGGTTAATTTGCAAACGTCAAAAGTTTTTCAATTCGCCCTTTTTGATAAACGACGCCGCTTTCGGCCTTTCGCGCTCGAGTAAACAAAGCAGACAACGTTCGCGTGGTATAGCTACAACCGCGGTTACACGCGATAGCGCACTATTTGCTCGTGGTACGTTATCGGAGAGCAGCACTGCTGCTGCGTCAGCTGCTTCGGACAACAGTGAGTACCCTTCCCAAGATTCTACTTACAGATGAGTTCAGCTCGTGATACACACTATAGATTCATTATACGATGATAAGAATTTCACTGGTATTTACCGTGTATTGAAATGAGAAACAGAACTCTTAGTCAGATAAGATTGGCATTAATAATAATAATAATAATAATTAAACGCTGTATTCGTACGAATAGGCGAGGTTAATGCCTGCAAGCAATATTATATTTTGCCAATACTTTAATAATAATAATAATAATAAACTCTTTATTTGCACTTAAAAAGTATACAAAAAAGGCGAGCTTATTGCCACATGGTAATGTCTTACAGCTAACCTAAACATAGTGGTACATGCGCGCATTGTGAAAATAAAGATTATTACATAACATACAGACAAGTGGAAGAATTTAAGACTAATAGTGCCCGAGGAGAGAAAATTGGGGGAGGAACAGGAGAGAAAGGGAAGAACTGGTTACTTCTTAGAAAGGTAGTAATCCTTAAGGTGAGTCTTAAACGATGGTAAAGAAGGCGAGTTTCGTATATTTGCTGGGAGATCGTTCCAGAGTCTTGCACCATGGACACAGAAAGAATAGGAATAGAAATCACTATTATGACTCGGAATTTTTAATAAACTGTCAGAGGCTGACCGAAGTACGAGACCGTGGGAACTTAGTGGTTCAAAAAGCTCCTGGAGATAGGATGGTGTTAGCTCCTGGAGATAGGATGGTGAGTACACGATATAGGAGAGCCAGTATATAAACATTTCTTCTTTGGCGTATTGGCAACCACTTTAACTGTGCCCTATAGTCGGACACGTGATCATACTTACGTAGACCGAAGATGAATCGTATGCATACATTTTGCAAACGTTCAAGTTTGTTGAGCAGTTCCTCTGATAAATCGAGATAAGCCACATCTGCATAGTCAAGGAGAGGCAAGAGGAGAGACTGTGCAAGAGATTTTTTTGTGTCCATAGGAAGAAATCTTCTGAGTGTTTGCAGAGGGTGAAAACTAGCAAATATTTTACGACTTACCTCGTCCACGTGTGGTTGCCAGGAGAAATGTTCATCGATAATTAGACCAAGATCTTTCACTTTTTGCGACAATGGTATGGTGATATCGTTTAGTTTTAAAATCGGAAAGGATTTTACATTTACTCTGGAGAGCAATTTACGACCTCCAATGAGTATAGCCTGGGATTTCAAAGGGTTGATTAGTAGACCCATCAGCGCACACCATTCACAAATGGCCTGAAGATCAGAGTTCATGATGGCTATCGAGGCATTGATGTTTTCGGGAGAAAAATGATTATATATTTAGACATCATCTGCATACAGATGAGTATGTCCACGAACTTGGTTGGAGATAGGATTTATAAAAATTGAGAAAAGAAGCGGGGACAGAACCGCACCTTGTGGAACTCCAGCTGTTAGATTAACCCATTCGGATGATCGATCGCCTACTTTTATACGCTGTTGTCTGGCTCTGAGATAGGAGCTGAACCAATTAATAACGGTTTGCGAACAGTTGAGAGTTTGTAGCCGTACAACGAGCAAGTCGAAGTCGATAGAGTTGAAGGCGCTGCTAAAGTCTAATAGAACAAGCAAAGTAAGTTGTCTCTGGTCCATAGCTTTACGTGCGTCGTCGGTTACTTTGACAAGGGCAGAGGTAGTGCTATGACCAGGACAGAAACCGGACTGATAGGGATTAAACATATTGAATTCAGAAAGGTAATATGATAGCTGAGAGAACACTATATGCTCCAACACTTTTGAGAGGGCAGGGAGAATAGATATTGGCCTGAAATCATTTGGTCGCACAGGATTTGATGTTTTAGGAAGGGGTAGTAGTAGTAGTAGTAGTAGTTGGAGTGGGGGGCTTGTTTCCAGCCCTTGATGTCACCTAGATCTGTAAGGTCTTTTGTAACTACCCACTGTGTGGTTAGGTCAATTGTCAGCTAGTAGCCCGGTACTTCTTACCAGACTAAGTAGGTCACTGACCTTCAAGTTGGGCAGATCGCTGGGTTCGAGAAAGGCTCGTCCCAGTAAACTGTGTCTTTTGGCGGCGAGCCCTGGACAGCGGCCAACAATGTGTATGCTGTCTTCAGGTTCCTCGCCACATATTCGGCAATCCTTGCTCTCAGTCAAGCCAAGGTTGTTTCGCGACTCTTTCGTGTGTCGAAGAACGTGATAGAAAAAACCGCGATAAACTGTTGTGTAAAATATATTTTTCCTCTTTAAAAAAAATGTACAATAATACGTGATAACGCAAGCGTAATTTGTTTCAGTAGAATGGTTGACCTACATTAGCTGCTTCTATTTATATCACACGGCCAGCGACCTCGTCTCGACCGCCCATCGCTTTCTCGCTCCCCCTCCGCTTGCTCTCCTCTGTCGCGTCGGCCCGTCGCCTCGCTGTCTGCCGCCGCGAACGCCAGTGTGGCGCTCGCCACTGCTCTGTTCGGTCGTGTCTCGCGGTCGCCCCCTGCTCGCCGTCCGGTGCGTGTATATATTTGTTGATGCTCACTTTCAGGACCTTGCCGAAGTATGGGAGTTTTCTTCCAGCTAATTTCCTTTCCTCCTCTCCCTGTCTGAAAGGTTCCTTTCTCCTTCAGTCTGTCTCTCTCCCTCAGTATAGCGTTGTCTCGCTCGCTCTGTTTATAAGCACGACTAGCGTATATACCGGGCTCCGTCGTGCTCCCTCGCCATTCTTCTGTCGCCCGTGGCGCTGCACGGACGCCTCGCCCCTCCACTCTTCCTTCTACTGTTTGTAGCGTCGCTACATCATTCCCCCCTTTGGGAGGACGACAGGTCGTCGTGTGCCACTGCCCGGGAGGTCGAACCGTTCTTCCGTATCTGGTCTTGTATTGCTGTGGTCCTTGTTGGTTGTTGTTCGCGGACGCTGCCCCCCTGGGCTCCTCCTTGTCTGCCTCCTGCTCGTTCTCGTTACTGCTTGCCACGCCGTAGCAGGGTTTTAAACGATCAATCGAGATGGTAACTTTGGCTCTGTCCTGTTCAATGTCGAATGTCTTATCTCGCCGCCTCAAAACCTTATATGGCCCTCTATACGGGTTTTGCAGTGGTCTTTTCACCGTGTCGTCTCTCACAAATACGTGCGTCGCCTCCTTTAGATCCCGATGTACGAAAATGTTATTGTGGTGTTCTCGTTCTCTTCGCGGTCTGTGCGCCTCGAATGTCTCTCTCATTTGCTGCACAGTTTCTGGTATCGTTTTTGTAGTTTGTTTTTCAAAAAAATCTCCTGGGAGCCTGAGTGTTGTCCCGTACAGTAATTCAGCCGGGCTGATCCCGTAGTCTTCTTTAATAGCTGCTCGTAATCCCATTAATATGGTGGGTAATTCTCTCACCCAATTCGCTGTTTTTAGTCGCGCTCTTAATGCTGCTTTTAGGGATCTATGCCATCTTTCTATCATCCCATTTGCCTGGGGGTGATACGCTGTGGTATGTATCTTTTTTACTCCCAGTATCTGTGTCAAAGCTGTGAATAATGTGGACTCGAACTGCCTTCCCTGGTCAGTGGTAATCCGAATCGGTGCTCCGAATCGCGCAATCCATCCTTCGTAGAAGACCTGCGCTACCGTTTCTGCGCTTATATCTTTGACCGGGATACATTCGACCCACTTCGTTGCCCTGTCGATCATAGTTACGAGGTATCGGTACTCTTCTGCTATTCCTAAGGGTCCGACGATGTCTATATGTACGTGTTCCAAACGTCCTGCCTCCATGAATGTCCCTATGGGCGCGCGCGTATGTCTATGTATTTTTGCGCGCTGACAAGCGATGCATGTTTTTGCATATTCCGCGCTCTCCTTATTCATCCTTGGCCAAAAATAACGTTCCGCTACCATTTTTCTTGTCGCTCGGATACCGGGATGACTGATGTCGTGTACCAATTTTATTGCTTTTATCCGCAGTGCTGGCGTGATGTATGGCCTTGCTTTCTTGGTGGACACTTCGCACCATACTGGTTTGTCGCCTTTCTTTTCAAATTTTAAATTTTCTTGTTGCCTTATCGTTTTTAGCTCGGGATCTTCTGCCTGTTGTGCCGCCAATTCTTCGTAGTCGAACGTGTTTGGGCAGTCGATTTCTGCTATCCTCGAGAGCGCGTCAGCCACGACGTTTGCTTTTCCCGGCAGGTACTCTATCGTGCTTGCAAATTGCGAAATATATGACGTATGACGAATTCGCATGGGCGTTTCCGTGATAGAGTCGTCCAATTTCTTGAGAGCGTGAATTAGTGGCTTGTGATCCGTGAATATCGTCAGCTCACGCCCTTCTACCATCTTCCGAAAGTGTCTCACCGATAGGTAGATTGCCAACAACTCCCTATCGTAAGTTGCGTAATTTTGTTGCGCATGCGACATTGCCTTCGAATAAAATCCTAACGGCGCCCATTCTCCACCTTTCTTTTGATGTAATGCCGCTCCTACGCAGGTATTTGATGCATCTGTCATTATTGCCAATGGTGCATGCGCCGACGGGTGCGCTAAAATTACCGCTTCTTCAACGCTGTCCCGGCATTTCTCGAATGCTTCTGTGGTTTCTGCTGTCCATGGAATTGGCGTGCGATCATTCTTTTTTGCTCCTTGTAGGAACTTGTTTAATTTTTCTTGATATTGCGCGGCTCTTGGGATGCTATTTCTATAGAAATTGATCATTCCTAGGAATCTCCGTAACTGCTGAACGTCTGCTGGTTTCGGGTATTTTTTTATCGCCTCTACCTTGTCCGCCTTCGGTCGTATTCCAGTAGCATTCACGGTGTATCCTAGGAAGTCTAGCTCGGTTCTTCCTACGTGGCATTTGTCTATGTTGATCGTCATTCCATGCGTGTCTAATCTCCCGAGCGTTTCTCTTAAGTGTCTTGCGTGAGCTTCCTCGTTTTCTGAGGCTATTAAAATGTCGTCGATATACACGAATATGAACGGTAAGCCCCTCAGTACTTCGTCCATAAAACGCTGCATCGTCTGTGCTCCGTTTCGTAGTCCGAAGCTCATTCTGCACATCTCAAAAAGGCCGAAGGGAGTGGTGATGGCTGTCTTTTCCATATCTTCTTTTCTTACCGGTATTTGTGTGTATGCCTTTACCAAATCTAACGATGTGAAAATGGTGCTATTTTCCAGCGAGTGCGTGAAATCCTGTAGTCTCGGGATAGTATATCGATCTGGTACGGTGATACTGTTGAGCCTCCTATAGTCTCCACATGGTCGGAATTCTCCATTTGCTTTGGGGACCAAATGCAGCGGGCTCGCCCATTGGCTCTTCGACGGTCGGCAGACTCCGGCTGCAATCATTTCGTCGAATATCTTCTTTGCCGCTGCGTACCTTTCTGGATTAAGTGGCCGCGGTCTGGCGAACACCGGTGGACCTTCCGTTTCAATGTGGTGTTCCACCTGGTGCTTCGGTTGTCTCGGTTGAGATGTTGCTGATGTAATATTCTGAAACTCGTCGAATATTATTAGGTAATTCGGCGATTGTTTGATGGCCTGGATGGATAGTGCCCGTGCTTCTGTCGTGCGTGAGTTTGGCGAGATTAATTTTTTTTGAAATAGGTCAACTAATAGTCGGTGCTTCGCCAAAAAATCTGCTCCTATGATGGGCTGCTGTACATCCGCAATTATGAAGATGGCCGCCAATGGGTTTTCTAGGCCGATGTTTAGTGTCATCTCCTTTCTTCCGTATGTGGCGATGGTAGTACCGTTAGCCGCTCGAAGCCTGAGGTCCGCTCTTCTGCCGTTGTCGGATTTCCTTCTTGGAAGGACGCTGACATTTGCGCCAGTATCGACCAAGAAGAGTGCGTTGGTGCTGCGGTCTCGAACGTATAAGCGGTTGGTGTCGTCGGCGCCGAGTTGATCTACCCCCGGCGCCTCTAGTAGTTTTCCGCCTGATTCCTCTGCTTCTTATAGTTGCACGGCTGTTGACACCTCCTTGCGGCGTCCCCGAAGCATCTGTGGAAGTAGCAGATGGTTTGTTCATTCTGCCCTGCCGAGCTGTTTCCCGCGTTGTTCCGCTGCAACTTTGCTATTTGCTCCGCCAGATCCTTGAGCTGTTTTTTTATTGTGGTCATGTGGTCATGTGCTTCCGCCCGCGTGTCGACTCGGTTCACTTCTTGCGTCTCCCTCGCCGTTGATTCCATCATTCGATCAGCTAAGTCCGCTAGGACGTCCAGGTTGCTCTCAGTATTTATCGACAAAAACGTCCTGATCGTCGTAGGTAGATGACCGAGCCACATCGCTTTAATGGTCTCATCGGGTATCTTCCCTCTGTTGAGCCCTTTCATTCGTCTCATTAACTGCGACGGCTTGTCACTTCCCAGCTCAGTCTCATGGAGTAATTTTTGCAGCTGTTGTGTCTCTGATTCCCCAAAAACGCTGATTAATCGGGTCTTGATCGCTTCGAACTTGTTGTGGGTAGGCGGTTGTAGCAGTAAGTCTCCTACCTCCCGCAGCGCCGTCCTGTCTAACTGTGTGATTACACAGCTGAATTTGTCTGCGTCGCTGCATTTCTGTGTTGCGAGCAGGATCTCCACGTGTGCGAACCATAGCCGTGGTTCCTGATGCCAGAACGTCGGTATCCTCGAGTTGATGCTCAGCGGAGCGATGTCCTGCACTTGCCTGCTGCTTCCGGCCGTGCCGCTAGGAATGTCTTCCGTATTCATTTTTCCTTAGGTTGCGAAGATCTTTAGGTTGTCCTGTTGGTCCGTTGAGTGTCTGACGAGTTGTAGACCTTGCTCGTTAGTCCGATTCAGGCGCGCCGTCGATCTTGCGTCCTCGTACAGGGTCACCAATTTCGCGACTCTTTCGTGTGTCGAAGAACGTGATAGAAAAAACCGCGATAAACTGTTGTGTAAAATATATTTTTCCTCTTTAAAAAAAATGTACAATAATACGTGATAACGCGAGCGTAATTTGTTTCAGTAGAATGGTTGACCTACATTAGCTGCTTCTATTTATATCACACGGCCAGCGACCTCGTCTCGACCGCCCATCGCTTTCTCGCTCCCCCTCCGCTTGCTCTCCTCTGTCGCGTCGGCCCGTCGCCTCGCTGTCTGCCGCCGCGAACGCCAGTGTGGCGCTCGCCACTGCTCTGTTCGGTCGTGTCTCGCGGTCGCCCCCTGCTCGCCGTCCGGTGCGTGTATATATTTGTTGATGCTCACTTTCAGGACCTTGCCGAAGTATGGGAGTTTTCTTCCAGCTAATTTCCTTTCCTCCTCTCCCTGTCTGAAAGGTTCCTTTCTCCTTCAGTCTCTCTCTCTCCCTCAGTATAGCGTTGTCTCGCTCGCTCTGTTTATAAGCACGACTAGCGTATATACCGGGCTCCGTCGTGCTCCCTCGCCATTCTTCTGTCGCCCGTGGCGCTGCACGGAAGCCTCGCCCCTCCACTCTTCCTTCTACTGTTTGTAGCGTCGCTACATCTGAATAGATGAGCTCTAAGGGTCGTGTGTCCGGTGAGGAGACCGATAGTGGTTCTAAGGTTCTTCTTGCTCATGTCAAGTAGGGCCTTGGTTTTCTTCTGTAGTGGTTGCTCCATCATGGCTTTTGCCTGGCGACATCCCTGACTCTGTTTCCAGGAATCCCGATGTTCCTGCTCCAAGCAGTCCCTGATGATTTTCTTACCTGTAGCGAAGGGGACCCCTACAGCTGGCTCCACTGGGCAATCCAGTGTGCCCAGTTTTGCCAGTCTATCGGCCTCTTCGTTTCCGGGTATGCCTTGGTGACCCGGTATCCACATTAGGGTGATTTTGTTGGATTTTCCCAATTTGTTGAGCTCCTGCATGCAGTCCCAGACCACAGAAGATTCTGTGGTGGCTTTAGCCAGAGCGTCCAGTGCTGCTCTGCTGTCAGAGCAGATGAGGATTTGTCTGTTTTTTACCTCAAGTCGACTTTGTAGTTTTATGCATTCCAATATGGCAAGTACCTCGGCTTGGAAAACCGTAGCGTATTGTCCAAGGGGGATGCTGATTCTGTGGTTGGTTTTGGGTCCGTACACGCCTGCCCCAAAACGTCCATTTGTTCCTGAGCCGTCGGTGAACCAGGCGTCTGCGTTGTGGCTTTGAAGCCACTGCGGATTTTTCCATTCTTCCCTGGTGGGGATTAGGATTTTATAGGATTTCTCTACCGAAATTTTTTTCCGTAGTCGATCCTGGGTCAGAGTGAATGGGCTTTTGTGGAGGAGGTTTAGCTCAGGATGATTGTGCCCTCCACGCTTCCACTCGCCCAAACACTTCAGTCTGTATGCTGTAAGTCTGGCGGAGTGGATGATGAGCTTGTCCAGAGGCGGGCAGCAGAGTGCCACCTCTAATCCCGCTGTTGGGGTGGTCTTCATGACGCCAGTTGCAGCCCTCAGGTAGTTACCTTGAAGGCTTTTAAGCATTTTTACTGTCTCAAGCTTTTTCACCCTGGACCACCAGACTATTGCAGCATAGGTTAGTCTAGGCAGCAGTACTGCCCTGTAGAGCCATAAGGCGACCCTGGGTTTGAACCCCCAGGTTTTTCCCATGACTCTTTTGCACGTCCACAACGAGGCATAGAAGGTTGTTCTCTTGCGCTCGAGGTGGTGCTTCCAATTGAGCTTTGGGTCTAGATAGACTCCAAGGTATTTAACTACTGTAGCGTATTCTATCTCCTTATCCCAGAGCTTGAGACACTCAACGGGTTCGGGTTTGTATTTTCTGGTGAAAATCATGGCCTTAGTCTTGCTTGGATTAGCGGATAGACCGCTGGCCTGGCACCAGTCTTGGGTGGTCTTAAGTGCTTTGTCCATGAGCTCCTTAAGTATTGATAGGAAGTTTCCTCTGACTACTATGGCCACGTCATCAGCGTAGCCGTAGACAGAGAGGCCTAGGTTTTGTAGATCTATTAGGAGTTCGTCTACAACGATGCTCCACAAGAGGGTGGAGATGACTCCACCCTGTGGACAGCCCTTAGCAGGGATTCCCGTGATGGAGGTGTCGCCTTGATAGACGGTCAGATTCCTATTTGATAGCATACTCAATGTCCAGTCAATAATGGTCTCTGGTATTCCTCGTCTGTGCATAGCGTTTTTTATAGTTGCATATGATGTGGTGTCAAATGCTCCTTCGATGTCCAGGAATACTCCCAGAGCGTAACCTTTCGCCGCTAACTGTGTCTCTATTGTGCTCACCAGGTGATGTAGGGCAGTGTCCGTAGATCTGCCCTCCCTATAGGCATACTGAGCATCAGCAAGCGGTTGAAGAGCTAGGTGGTTGTTTTTCAAGTAGCCGTCAACTAGTCTCTCCAGTGATTTCAGGAGAAAGGAGGTGAGGCTAATGGGTCTGTAGTCTTTGGCAAAGATGTGGCCGTTCCTGCCTGCCTTTGGAATGAACGTGACTCTTGCACTGCTCCAGGCATGAGGGACGTGTCTGAGGGCTATGCTCGCTCTGAGTACCTTTGTTAGAGGGCCCAGCAGCTGGCTTAACCCTTTTTGTAGTAGGACTGGGTATATTCCATCCGGTCCAGGTGATTTGTAGGGGTCGAAGGTGCTCACGGCCCATTCTACTGTTTTTGGATTAACTATCTTGGCTGCAAGGGCCCACTCCCTGGGCTTGTGGAGCCTCTTGGAGTTCTCCCCTGCGGCAATTGGGTGTGAGGATTCCTGGAAGCCCGGAAAGTGTGTTTCCATTAGGAGCTTCAAGGTTTCCTTGGTGTCGCTTGTGTGTCCCCCCTCTGGTCGTTTAAGGCATCCCAGCTGGGGGCGGTTGTTAGAGCTGAGGATCTTGTTGAGCCTGGAGGCTTCGGAAGCTGTTTCCACGCTCTCACAAAAGTCCCTCCAGCTTCTTCGTTTGGCTTTAACAATGGACTTGTTGTATTCGTTTCGGGCGTTTTTGTATTCCTCCCAAAGATGTTGCGATTTAGTGTTGTTAGGAAGGGGTATAACGTAGGCATTTTTCCAAGGAGCTGGGTACGAACCAAATTCTAATGAGGAGTTTATTATGTTTTATTATGTGGGTAACGACTGGAAGAATACATTGTATGATACGTTTGAGCATATCTACACTGAGATCATCCGTTCTCACGGCCTTAGATTTAATCCGGTTTAATGTTAGTAAAACCGTTTCAACAGTAGCTAGAACAAAGTGAAATTTACATGGATTGACTGGCACACTAGAATTGGCAATATGGGTGGTAGCACGGGACTTTGCTATATTATCTAGTAGAACCGGTGACTTTGAGAAGTGGTTATTAAGAACGTCTATATCTACATTGGGATCTACGGGTCCTTTACATTTACCAATTCCAAGTTGGTTCAGCACTTTCCACATTTCTTTGGGAGTACAGTTTGCAAGCGAGTCGTAGATGTAACATTTTTTTGCGTTACGACATAGTTGGTTACAACGATTTCTTAAAGTACGGTAAAATTCCCAGTTGTCAGCTGAAGGATTACGCTTAAACTTAGACTTGGCTCTATCGCGCTTCAACATATATTGCCGGATGGAATCGTTGAACCAGGGAGCTGATTGATGTCGAACTTTAGCAATTTTCACAGGGGCATGCTTGTCGTAAAGCCTGATGATCTTCGTATTAAAGATCCCAAGTTTCTCGTCGATAGTAGGGCTCTGGAAAACATCCTGCCAGTCAAGTTCCCAGGCGTCGCGACAGAAAGCTTCGTTGTCTAAGCGCCGAAAATCCCTGAATTTAATTAACCTACGGGGTACTTTACAGCAATGGATTTTATACGAGGCATATAGAAGGTCGTGGTTTGAGAAACCGCCGATCGTCAATTGACCATGGAAGTTGATGAGCCGGGGATTAGATGTCATTATCAGATCGAGCCAAGTGTGGGAGTTTCCGCTGTGGTGTGTAGCCTGCAGCGGAAGTAAAGAAAGATTTAAAGAGGACACTAATCTTGTTAGTTTTGAGGATCTATGATTTTGTTTTAAAAGACATGTATTAAAATCGCCAAAAAAGAGAGCATGTGAAAAATTTGGCAGATATTCGTGTAGGACATTTTCTAATTCGTCAAAATAATTGTTGTTATCTGGTGCAATGTAAAATACTCCAAGGAGAATACTCGTATCTTTTATGGTAACGCGAATTAATAAGTATTCGGGAGCAGGGCTGCTACCGACGGATGATTTGCAAATAACTTCATACGAGAAGTGGTCTTTTAGTTAGATAGCGACTCCTCCACCTCTGCGAGCTGTCCGATCATTGCGAATCAGGTTATAACCGGGTAAATTGTATAGAGACGATGGTAAAGACGGTTTTAACCATGATTCGCTTATCATACAAGCATCTACAGTTTGATTGGAAAAAAGAGCATAAAATTCACTAAAATGAGCCGGAATGCTTTGCGCGTTCAAATGGCATATATTTAAAGAATGTTTATTGTAAGAAAGTGTGTCACGTAGAATTTGGTCGGTTGATCTTAAGGAAATATTAGTCGTATCCATTATGGAAGTATCTCCCAGCAAGGTCGTGTCGTCCCCTAGTAATACATTATTTAAGTCGGTGTCACTCAGTTCATCAAAGGGAAAGGGCGTATGGGTAAGGTTAGGGATAGAAAGGCGTCGGGCAGACATATTTATACAAAGAAAAGTTAAATAAGAATTATAATAATAATAAATGCAATTAATTATGCAAAAATGCAAAAATATGCAGTTTTTTTTAAATAAATAAAATATTATAACATATCATAAGCCAAAACGTGTAAGATAAGTTACAAGAGAGCTGCAACATAATTTTAAAACAGATAATTTAAAAAAAACAGAAAATAAATCGTATGAAACATTTTTCAGTAAACCAATCAAGCAAGGGGTTGTGGCAGAAAATAACACGTTACAAACAAACTACTTAAATCGTTGTTGAACATACGGGATGCGCACAACACTATTTCGTTCCATAAAGTAAATCATCTATTTTGCAGCCGTCAACAAAAGCAAGCAACGGGTAGCTTGCAACATATTATTATGTACATTTATCGCGCGCAGTGAGAAACAAAGTCGAATTATTGCACACCGGAATATCCAATAATTTATCGTTTTTTGGCTGCAGTCTGTTTTTTGGGTCGCAGCTCTCTCTTTCCAGTTTCTGACGCGCCGAAAGTGTTGAGATACGCGATGGCATCCCGAAGCTGTGCCTCTGTTGTGATGGCTCTCTTTGTCGAGTCCGCGAATAAGACGATCACCTTGCCATCCAGGGTCCAAGTGCAGCCGAGGGGAAAGTGTTTGCGGGCGTCGCTGTAAATCCGTTGCGTAGAGTGTGTTAGTGATTCGGTCAATAAAATATTTGAGCCTTTTAATGACTTTTTATTAGACCATATTGAATTTTTAGCCTGCAAGGAGTTTAAGGTCAACAGAATTGGTCTGGATTTGTCCTTGCTTTCTTTGCCAATGCGGAAAGCGGCCTCAATTAAACTATGGTCGAAGGTAGCTAGCTTAAATTTATCTACGCAGATGGTTGTAATAAGCTTCTTGAGATCGTCGGTCGCTGTTTCCGGTATGCCGTGAAAAATCAGTTGCTTCCTGCGGGACCGGCGCTCCAGTGCATCAATGCGATTTTCCATATTGCCTATTTTCTGCTGCATACACTGAAGTAAAGAGATCGTACGAGTTTTTAATGTGATAAACTCGGTCAGTAGTGAGTCCAGCTTGTCTTTTGATTTAGCGCCGACGAACCCAGTGGCGATTTTAAGGCGTTCTTCGAAGTCGCTCATCTGGAGTGTGTATTCATGTTGCAGTTGTTCCAACTCAGACATGATTGTGACGCCTAGGTAATGTGAAAAATGAACAAAAGGGTAGTAGTGGGGCTAGATATGTTATAATTAATGCGAATGCTCCCGTTACATAGTCACAGCATTAGCACTATTTTTAGCACTTCAATTGGCACTGTCAGCAGAGCACTTCGCAGCAGTATCGTTCGCACTCACGTTGGTAAAAGTAGCTTGATGATGATGATGAAGATTTCGAGTATTTGTAAGTCAGTTGGCAGCGCCGTTATTTGTGAACGGATGGATGATAGGTAGCGGGCAGTACCGACCAATTAAATCTTATCGAATTCAATAATGTAAAAAGGTCTATTCCTCACCCGTTTTCGCCCCGATTTCCGTAATTCCTTTTGCAGAATATCGTCCGTATTTTGCACTATGGCTATGTAGCCTTTTCAAGTTCAAAATCACGTAAATTGACTGATTTATTTGTAAAAATATACAGAGTGGTATAAGATGACCTTGATTTTCTAAAAAGCGTTGCCAACCCCCCCCCCCTACTTTACCAATGATTTATAATCCAACTTGGAGATGATTATGATCTTCTTTACCACGAATTTGTAAACCGTTGTAGAGTTGTTCATTCATCGGAGGAGTCACACAATTTTATTTAACGTTTCTACAACCTTTGTAGGTTGATATCTTTTCGAATTATTGACTATTTCAAATACTAGGCTTCTATTTTGATTATTTATATTTATAGTTTGACAATACAGTAGTTAAGTTCTTGATATGTTCAGTAAAGAGTAGTAACGAGACATACTACCTAAAACAATTATTGTGACACGTCGAAGAGCGGTTTTTAGCCGTCAATGTAAATGTAAAATACGCAATTAAAAGAGTAGGCAATGATGCAATTGTCTTAAAGTGCCGTTCTGGTCTTACTTGAAAAGAGGGTTTGTTTTGAAAACCCCTGTTATTTTTGAGTAGTTGGATCTTGAACACTTCTCAAGACGGTTGTTTTAAAATGATTATACATATTAACACTAATGTATACTACATTATTTTATGTGAGGAACACTTCCAATTCATTGGATAATTTAAATATTTTATAGAATGGTTTATGGAATTTTTAATCATATAATTTTCAAGTTTATTTTTTGTTTATTCTTGGGCTATTTTAATATTATTTTTATTACACTTGGACTTTAAAAATGCTATGTTGATTATTTCTTAGATTTTTAAAATGTTAATATGATTAAATTTGATTGGTTATTTTTAACTGGTTCCTTTAATTAAAAATATAATAAGTAATAAACAAAAAGAGTGATCTGTGGTTATAAACATATAATTGAAGTTGTACGCCCTGTGGTTAAACTGTATCGAACCATTTTCTACTAAAAATCTGTACCTCAAACATACAGTTATAAAACAAGTAAATATGTTAAAAGGAATAAAAACATTACCGCCGTTACAAAAAGTTAATTACTGTATTATTAAATATTTTTGTTACAGGTTTTTTTATGAAATATTTGTGGTTTATGTATTTATTCATATATGTAAATACATATATGTTTTCCAAATGTTCTCAATCAGGCATTTGATTTGACACTAAACACGATGTATTTAAGATAATTTATTAACATTTGTAGATTTGGACATTTAGAAAACTATTTACTTAATATTTGGATATCTAAGATACCCTATAACACTCGAAATGATATAGCGATTCTATTTTGGATGTTACTATGTACAGTTTTTAGTACGTATATATTCGATTTATTGACTATTTCATTGTTAGGCTGCTGCTTTGATTATTCAACTTTTTAACTGACTATTTTGATTATTGTATGTTTAGTAGGTAGCCATTAAAATTATTATTATTTTTTTTTATTAATATTTTTAAGGAAACATACAGCTGTTACAATAAATTTGTTACAGAATTATTAAGTAAAAAAAATTAAGCTAATTACATGTTTCCACTTAAACATTCATGATTTAAACACAACAATATAATTTCTTTGAAGAATTAACTAACACTCATAGGGACAGGTGGGAACTGGAAAGAAAGGAGTCATAATAAGTAAATAAAATTTTATGTAAATACACGTTCCATAACATAGTCATACATATTATTTAAAGATATTCTTGAATAAATATTATTTATAATATATTATATATTGCGATTACAATGATAAATCAATACCATCATTAATAATTGCTTTCTTAAGAGCGAATGATGACGTATTGAATAAGTCAATATCGCCGAGCTGCGTATTACTATTTTATTAAATAAGCCTTTTTAGCTTATTTAAAAAAAAATACTATTTAGCTGCGATCAATATTCAGCTGTATCATTGTAAATATCATTGTAAATTGTATCATTGTAAATAATCATTGTAAATTGTATCATTGTAAATAATCCATTTAGCTTAAAGGTAATCTTTCCAACTAATAGGAAAGAGCTGACTGCTTCCTTTCATTGATATGAGGGCATGTCACGCTTTTAGTTTTAAGTTTTCAGCTGAATATTGATCGCAGCTTCTTTATATCGCACCTTTAGAAAATAAAAAAACGAAATTCGAAATTTTAAATTCTTCCATCTGTCAAGTAGCTCGTCTTGCCTTGTTATTTCTCTTGAAATAATAGGAAATTGAGTGAGTTTACGTATAAAGAAGGATTGTAGCTTAATTTTTTAGATAATTGGATGAAGGGTGAGCGTTTACTAGTTGAAAAATGGGCCCAACTTAAACCTACTCCTCTTTCCGCAAGTGAGAGGCATTCATCATTCTCGTTAACACCTAAAGCATTCCCGAATCCGATCAAGGGAATCCTTCGTCACGATGTAAGTGGCTTTTATAATTATTTACTTTATAATCATCTTATTGATCAATTCTAAAAAGAATATATACACAAAACTATCAAATATTTCAAAATATTGAATTTTTACATATTTTATGTTTCGTTCATTGTAAATAATCCATTTAGGTTAAAGGTAATCTTTCCAACTAATAGGAAAGAGCTCACTGCTTCCTTTCATTGATATGAGGGCATGTCACGCTTTTAGTTTTAAGTTTTCAGCTGAATATTGATCGCAGCTTCTTTATATCGCACCTTTAGAAAATAAAAAAACGAAATTCGAAATTTTAAATTCTTCCATCTGTCAAGTAGCTCGTCTTGCCTTGTTATTTCTCTTGAAATAATAGGAAATTGAGTGAGTTTACGTATAAAGAAGGATTGTAGCTTAATTTTTGAGATAATTGGATGAAGGGTGAGCGTTTACTAGTTGAAAAATGGGCCCAACTTAAACCTACTCCTCTTTCCGCAAGTGAGAGGCATTCATCATTCTCGTTAACACCTAAAGCATTCCCGAATCCGATCAAGGGAATCCTTCGTCACGATGTAAGTGGCTTTTATAATTATTTACTTTATAATCATCTTATACATATATATATATATATATATATATATATATATATATATATATATATATATATATATATATATATATATATATATATATATATATATATATATATATATATATATATATATATATATATATATATATATATATATATATATATATATATATATATATATATATATATATATATATATATATATATATATATTTTCAATAATATATAAAATTAGATTCATGAAAAGTTACTTATCTGGGGTCCTGGTGGACCAGAAACATTTAAACGATAGTTAATGTCCTCTTTAAATACTTAGGGCAGCGGCACCTGTTTCCGCAATTGATAACCTATGATGTTCTTAGTTATTGCAGCCGAATTACTGTATGCCCTTGGATGTAATACGTATAGGAGGATGGTTTCTGTAACAGAAATGGATGTTAGTAACTTATTTTAGAAGAAATTATATGTTTGAGAATATTTCGACACTAGTCGTATTCATCTCTATGACATTTCATAGAGATGAATAAAGTATGAAAAAAAAAATAAATCTTTATTTCATAGAGAAATGTCATAGAGATGAATACGACTAGTGTCGAAATATTCTCAATCATATAATTTCTTCTAAAATAAGTTACTAACATCCATTTCTGTTACAGAAACCATCCTCCTATACGTATTACATCCAAGGGCATACAGTAATTCGGCTGCAATAACTAAGAACATCATAGGTTATCAATTGCGGAAACAGGTGCCGCTGCCCTAAGTATTTAAAGAGGACATTAACTATCGTTTAAATGTTTCTGGTCCACCAGGACCCCAGATAAGTAACTTTTCATGAATCTAATTTTATATATTATTGAAAATATATATATATATATATATATATATATATATATATATATATATTTTAAATGTAAAAATACAAATTGCTTGCCCTGGAACGGGTATATCCCAGTTGGGCAGCACTAGCCAGTGAATGAAAGAGGAAAGTTTTTGCCATTTGTTTTAATATTATATTTATTGTAAAATGGTTAATTTAATAATTCCAATAAATAAAAATAAAAATAAAATATATATATATATATATATATATATATATATATATATATATATATATATATATATATATATATATATATATATATATATATATATATATATATATATATATATATATATATATATATATATATATATATATATATATATATATATATATATATATATATATATATATATTTATATATTAGTCGACTGCAAAAGGACCTTTAAACTTACATTGCACCTGTCGAAAGTCGTGCACATCCGTAAGTATATCTCATTCAAACATAAGCATTTCCCAATACAACCTGGGATTTCCTTCGCTACTTTTTAAGTAGCTTTTACTAATTTTATTTTAAATAAAAACATGATCCTATAAACGGATTTCTTTACAAACCTTATGAAATATAACAATATTATACTGTTTTCTACACTGTTTCTTTACAATTTTTTAATATTATACAATTTTATATAGGTTTACCCTATTTTGATAACATTATACAATCTTTTTTATAAACTTCTCTGCCAGAAATAAAGATTTAAGTTTCTTCTTTCATTTCATTGAGCATATGGAGTTTTTTTATTTATTTTTAATTCGACTTAATGGCTCGTTGATAACAAACTCAGCCAATTGTATCATATTTTAAATGTTAGTAGCATTCGAAATTTGAATTATTTCGTAATGTCACTTTCATTTATAAAACGGCCTTGCCAAAATGATCAATAGTTTAATTTTTAATTTTTTCGCTTAATTCGTCTCATTTGAAGGCATTTTGTGTTGCATAAGGATAAGCCCTATTTATGAGATATATGGATGAATAGTGATCGTTAGTCGACTGCAAAAGGACCTTTAAACTTACATTGCACCTGTCGAAAGTCGTGCACATCCGTAAGTATATCTCATTCAAACATAAGCATTTCCCAATACAACCTGGGATTTCCTTCGCTACTTTTTAAGTAGCTTTTACTAATTTTATTTTAAATAAAAACATGATCCTATAAACGGATTTCTTTACAAACCTTATGAAATATAACAATATATATATATATATATATATATATATATATATATATATATATATATATATATATATATATATATATATATATATATATATATATATATATATATATATATATATATATATATATATATATATATATATATATATATATATATATATATATATATATATATATATATATATGAAATATTTTTACACACTTTATGATTTTTCGTCGCTCCTAAGTAGGCAGTGCCTGTTCCAAGGAAACCGCCATTATTTATGATAATATTTTAAATTAAAAAAAAAAGGATTATTAAAATATTTTTATGCTATAACTATACTAATAATTGTTTTCATGTTAAGGAATTGCTGTAATAAATTTACAAATAAAAATATAAAAAATAAAATAAAATAAAATCCACAAAATAATAATTTAAAAAATAAAAATAATCATTTAATAAATAAAGTAGTGGAAAATCATTATAATATAAATCTAAATACATAATATTATTTTATAAAAATAAAAAGTTGATTCCACTATTGTTTATATATAGGTACTTAATTATATTGTTAGATATGTTAGGGTGTGTATAGTGTGTGTGTGTGTGTTTGTGTGTGTGTGAGAGAGAGAGAGTGTATAATTGTATTGCTATTTTTGAAATGTCATGAGGATACATTCAGTTTTCTCTCTTCCTTTACTAATTACCCACTGTCAGCCTTTTTTTAGAAACCACCTGTGTCAGTCCTGAAGTATCGAAGTATTTTCCTAAAATATTTAATAATCTCGGAGCAAGGTAACGGTAATGTTGTATTAATCTCGAAGCAAGGTAATGGTATGTTGTCCAGACGACGTAAAATTTCTGGGCACTGTATAACATGGTATCTGCGCCGATCTTGTGTTCTTGCCATTGAAATTTAAAGCAGTTTTTAAATAAATCAGTTGCCTAATATCAATTATTTTCGCCTCAAAAACATCTCAACAAAAGAATACCTTTTTGTTTTTTTTTGAGTAATACGAATTACGAATTATAGTCTTTCCATTGTAGTCTTAGAACAAGCTTCCCACCCCAGATGGCAATCATAATATATTACAAAAAAAATGATTATTCTACTATTATTATATTTATTAAAGCGATTACGTGGTATAACAGTATTGCAGCGCACTGTAGATGGAACTCTAAATACGACTATTACGTATTACTATTACTATTACGGTGCTATATCATCAATATACATGGTGTTATTCACCGAGATTCACAGTTGACCTTGCATTTTATAACATACTAGCTGACCCGTGCCCACTTCGTTGGGCGGTAAAACGTTTTACTTGTGATGAAATTATGAGTGTGGTTTAGTTAGTACTGAGTGCTATGATTTATTTCCTGACTGCCAAAAGAAAGGTTATATTTTTACTGCATATGTATGTATGTATTTGCATGCCAATTTGACTATATTACCGTTATTTGCGAGTGTCTTCTTGTGAGTGTCTTATTTGCGAGTGTTTTATCTCTTTAACCATTTATGCAGTAAAAGTGAAATTATATGCAGTAAAAGGGAAAAGTATATTGTTTTAAACACTTGAGACGATAAATTTACTTATTTTGATATGAATTCATAATTATTGATAATATGACCAATAAACATGACCTAACGATTTAAATAATTTTTTTTATATAAAATACTACTTTTTGTGACTTAAATATAAAAGTTAGGCATATGCTGTCGCTGACATTTTTGTAGGCATTATCAAGCTCTATAACTTTTCTCTAGAACTTAATCATATATCTCTCATCGTTAAGGCAGCGTTAGTTAGAAACGTTTTCGTTCGACCGCTTATTCTCCGACTTACTTTGCAAATCCGACTACCACGAAAAAGTCTTTTCATTTCTCGGATTAATATATAGCCTATAACACTCACAAATAACGTGGCTTTCTATTAGTAAAATAATTTTCAAAATCGGTTTAGTAGATCCAGAGATTACTTCCTACAACGTCACAAACTTTACCTCTTTATAATATTAGTATAGATGTTAAGAGGCCGTATACGAAATTTTTCGCATTTCGTGAATTTACGTAATTTTGCAGACGTGAATTTAAGGTTAAAATACTGTATTTCTATAAATTTTATTGCACAACATAAAAGATCATTTATATTATTGTCTAATGAGTGAGCTACTTTTTTGAAAATTATTATAGAATTTTGATTAATTGACCTTAAACCGGCGACTGTTTGTGAATTTTTGCTTTAAGAGGTTTAGAATATATCATATTTACGAATCGTTTTTACATCTAAAAGGTATAAAAAATTACAATGTATTGTTGTGAAAGTCCTCTATATAATAAGTGAATCACTTTTTAGTACTTTCAACTGAAATTGTTGATAAAAAAAATATTTAACTTTGTCAATTTTTTTAAAAAATAGGCGAAAAAATGCTTTTGATTTTGGCCTTTTAGAACTCTCGTTCATAAAATAAAAACAACAGAAATAAACTTTAGTTCAATATCAATCCATTTCCTCAAAAAAATTCTAAACAATAATTAAAATTGGCAATAAAGTCTTTTAAACAGTCTAATTTTCGCGTTATGATACTCGCCTATGATACGATTCACGCCTCAAGTCAGCTAGTCCCCGCCGAGCGCTTCCAAAGGGTGGCTTTGGCTCCGAAAATCCTACCTACCTTTAGTTATATTATACCATTGATTATAGAGGTATCACGGCCCATATCGATTTCGTACACGGCCTCTTAACATCATTGAAGCCAACGACACTTAGATAATTGCAAAAAAGTGACTTTTGATTTTAAACAATTTACGACGCAGACACGAGATTTTATGAGACTTTTGAGAAAATTTTTGAAACGTCAAAATGAAGGTCTATACGAGTTTCCAGCTTATTTATTTATTTATTTATTCATTGATTTATTTTTAGGTAAACCAACAGCTAATTATAAATTACCAAATAGACGGAGTAGTATAACAGAGAGCCAATTAAAGGTTTTCACGTTTAAGTAACGTTGTAGAAACATATGTGATCTTTCAATTAAAGCTATCGTTTAAAAATACATCAAAAAATATTCAAAAATTAGTGCTAAAGAATTCACTGTTCAGCCGCTGCCTAGCTGAAACCTAAAGCTTTGGAAGCTTTAAGCTTTGGAAGCTTTAAGCTTTGGAAGCTTTATTATCTCTCATTCCGAGGTGAAACCCCTAATATGACTTGACTAACACATCACTTTACCTCAAACGAATTGGAGACATTAATAATTCTCGATCCATTATACCATTGATTAATATACCTTTCCAAGTTATACAAATAGTATGTGTATAGGTACCTATATTATGAAACAATGTGTTAGGAAGGGGAGTGATTCTATGTCAACATGGCAATATTGGCACTGTCGGTCGGTATATTACTGGCTGAGATAATAATATATCAAGGAATAGGAGGCGATTGGCACGTAACCTCGATGGGAGCGACGGTCGCGTCCGTCGGTTATAACAAGTCGCGCGCGGTTGAGTGCTGGACAAATAAACCTTCAGGGCTCAGAGACTGTCTCCCGCGACAAGTGACCTCAAGTGGGACGGAGGAGGGTGATCGAGCGAAATAACACCGCCGCATCCGAGTAAATACCACCTCCTGACATGCGAAACGCCAATATCTTCGAAATGAATGCCAGAATATCCGCAGTAGAGGAGTTTATTTCTTTGAGAGTTTGCTTTGACAAAGGACCGACCACATTCCGATAGAATTTCACAATAAGCAACAAAACGTGGACTATTATTGAACCCTAACAAGTCGCAAGCGATGATTATAGAACACTCATTACTGTATTTGTAGGAAAATATTATTTTCTATTTCTTAACAATTGATTGTAACGTAAAAATTTTCTAAATTACGCTGACTTTGTAGTTTTAAGTATCTAACACAATTATTATAAATCATGTGGTGAGAATCTTACATTATATCGATTCCGTAATCACTAGATTTGTTCTTCGGATTTAATAATCATTTTATGTAAAATAATCTATCCAAAGTATTGTGTACCGTCTAAAAAACTAGGTATATGGTTTTTAAATAAAATAAACGTGATTTGCACGAAACTTCGAAATTCTTTTGAAGAACGATATCTCAATCCAAACAACATCATCATTCCTTTTGCAAATACAGTAAAAACCTTCTCTCAATTTTTACAAAAATCGTTTTTGGCATGATCAAATTGGTCAGCAAGAAGCTTTATGTCAATTTTCATAGCCTTAAGAGGCTACACAAGTTCCTACCCTTAAGCATTCGTTAAACTCTAGCACAATCCTTGCTCTTGCCGTTGCTAGACTAGTAGTAGTAGTAGTAGTAGTAGTAGTAGTAGTAGTAGTAGTAGTAGTAGATAGAGTGGGGGGCTTGTTTCCAGCCCTTGATGACACCTAGATCTGTAAAGTCTTTTGTAACTACCCACTATGTGGTTAGGTCAGTGGTCAGCTAGTAGCCCGGTACTTCTTACCAGTCCAAGTAGATCACTGACCTCCAAGTTGGGCAAATCGCTGGGTTCGAGAAAGGCTCGTCCCAGTAAACTGTGTCTTTTGGCGGCGAGCCCTGGACAGCGACCAACAATGTGTATGCTGTCTTCAGGTTTCTCGCCACATATTCGGCAGTCCTTGCTCTCGGTCAAGCCAAGGTTGAATAGATGAGCTCTAAGGATCGTGTGTCCGGTGAGGAGACCAATAGTGGTTCTGAGGTTCTTCTTGCTCATGTCAAGTAGGGCCTTGGTTTTCTTCTGTAATGGTTGCTCCATCATGGCTTTTGCCTGGCGACATCCCTTGCTCTGTTCCAGGAAGCCCGATGTTCCTGCTCCAAGCAGTCTCTGATGATTTTCTTACCTGTAGCGAAGGGGACCTCTACAACTGGCTCCACTGGGCATTCCAGTGTGCCCAGTTTTTCCAGTCTGTCGGCCTCTTCGTTGCCGGGTATTCTTTGGTGACCCGGTATCCATATTAGGGTGATTTTGTTGGATTTTCCCAATTTGTTGATCTCCTGCATGCAGTCCCAGACCACAGAAGACTCTGTGGTCGCTTTAGCCAGAGCGTCCAGTGCTGCTCTACTGTCAGAGAAGATGAGGATTTGTCTGTTTTTTACCTTAAGTCGACTTTGTAGTTTTATGCATTCCAATATGGCAAATACCTTGGCTTGGAAAACCGTGGCGTATTGTCCAAGGGGGATGCTGATTCTGTGGTTGTTGCTAGACTATGAGGAGATATGTATGTTTTTTCAATGCTTACAAACTCTCTTCGACAAATAAGAAAGGCTCCAGAATGTTTGTATTCAATATATGTGTGGTCTGAAAGAGTAGGAGTTCCGTAATAAACTAAATTGGCTAAAGATATGCGAACGTACAGCCTATTGCAGAAAATAATCAATGATCCTCAGTATATGATATCAAAATGACGAGCGACTCTGTCAATGAATACTCTGTGTATACCTCAGCATCACACATATTTCTTAGCCCTTTCATTTGCTGTAGATATATGCCGCGCGAGTAAGGAACAACCTGCCTTTCAATATACGGGCTGAATCTATGCGCACAGTTGATGATAATTTCATGAAATTTAATTTCTTTTATGTATAAAATATTTACGCAATTTCAATGACAATTTGATGAGACATCCCTACCACTATGAAACAGCTGGAGGACGTAAAATAAAAAAAAACATCATGGAGATGCTGATAGGCCACTCTTTCTATGATCTGGCCGAATTTGAGGGCTATGACTTCTTAAATATTGTACCCATTTAAATGACTTGAAAAAGTAGAGCCTTATTGTCTGGTTATTTTATTTGTTCTTATATTTGTACTTTTAGTTTTTAAATGGGCGGCGTAGCTTTAATTTGATTATTTTACATTTTATTGACAATTTGAATATTACGATGAAAAATTTTACTACTTATCTTTTCGAATTATTGACTATTTCAAATATTAGGCTTCTATTTTGATTATTTATATTTTGATTATTTATAGCTTGACAATTAATTAGTTTAATTCTTGACTACCTGTGTATGTTCAGTAAAGAGTAGTAAGGAGACTTACTACCTAACACTGTAATGTAATGTAATATTTTAAAGGGTATATTGAGTTGATCTGCTGGAGATAAAGCCATTTTTCGCAAATGAGAGAACGTTATTTTTTGTCGGTGAAAAATTATATTAGCCTCAATTGCTCCAATACTTTCACGAGTATATTTAGTTAGCATTATTATTTAGGAAAGTATATAACAAATATCTGCTTATTGGTAAATCTCTCTCGCCTTTCCGAATTGGCTACTCCGATTATCCAGATGTTTTTTTGTCATGCGACGTTAAATACAATAGGCCATCATTCTTGTACATCACAAGTCGATAAGGCTTATTATTCCGCTTTTATCTTTCTCGTGTTCGCAAAGTTTGCAGCTGAGTGGAGAATTTCCCTCTTATCTCAAGGAATTCGAAATTCGGCAATAATATTTCATGTCATTCGGTCGACAGGGCATATTGGCCTCTGAGAAGGCATCATTTTTTGCATCGTTGATCTTTTGACTTTCTGATAGACTTATTATCAAACAAACAAAGCTTAAGAAAATAGTTATAGATATAGGGAGCTTATGGGCCCTGTTGGAGTTGGCCACGAAGACCCATTCTTTCAGGGTCGGCCATACTCACGGGTCAACACCCATCCGGCGGCCTCCTCGCAGAAGTGACAGCCGGGGTAGGACGCTGGCCTGCGGGCCGGTCTCCCCTAGGAGTCAACCTTCGGGCGCTCCTGGGCGGTTTGCTCTCCGTGCGGCGTAAGCCAATCGATTGTGCACTCCGACTAACAGCCGGGGGAGTCTGGGAACAGTAATGTTTCCTATAGAGCGAAGGTGGTTGTTAACCTTGCGGCAACTGCTCTTGAAACTACCATTCGGCTACCGGATCCCAGGTGAATAAGCCGGGAACGGATGCCGTGGTCCGCGATAGATTCGGTTGACACTGAATCACCGCTTCATAAGGGAGAGGACCGCACAAGCGACCTCGATCCTGTAACCAGTCAGGAGGCAGAAGGTATCCTGAAGGTTAATTCCAGACGGAGATATTCTTCCAAACTGGTAGTCAGGGTGCGAGGCTGCATGCTGTTTACCTTTCCCAGTGCCTCGCCGTAAGGCGTTGGACTCTGACGGGTATGTGGCGTAGCTAGACAGTGGATAGTTTTCGTGTTCTGCACTCACCTCACGGGAGACAGAAAGAACATTATCCTTAAAACTTCCTGAGGTGACGGGTTCGCCTGTTAAAGTTGACAGCTCTAAAAAGTTCAAGTTATAATACGAATACAAATGCAAAAGAGTATGACATAATAGAGAATCGCGAACAGGTCGATTATATTTATTTATATATTTTATTTATTATAATTGTTACACAAACAATACTCTAGCATATACATTAAAAATATTACTAAAATTTCAATTGACTTACATATAGGATGTTAGGCAATAAAGAGTATAATATCCTATGCGTACTCTGCATGCTAATTACGTATTTTCTATGTGCCGTTTAACCCTTTAAGGACTATAAGCTTGATGTAGAGTATGGAAAATTTTAATACATAAAACTGTAAAAGGGCGATGAAAATAACATACTCGTATATGTCAAATTTTGTGAAAATTGGTTCAATAGATTTTGAAAAAATTTATGGGACACAACATTTTTTTTCTCACATATAACTTTATTTATATTATTTAATCTGATTTTATATTATATTTATTGCCGATTATATAATGGAATTGCATTTTATTTATATTATCTTTAATATTTTTTTATTATTATTTTTAAGGCAATTTAGTGTTATTAGCTTTTTACTAAAACTTGTACATTTGTAAGCAACCAAGCAATCAAGCAAACTTGATTATAATATTGGAGTCCTGTCCACCCTAGAACGGGCTAGTCTCAGTTGGGTGACAGAAACAAATTAAGGTTTTGCCATTCGGTTCCTGTTATTTTTGTAAGCTAATCAATGTTTTATAGTAATTAATTCTTAAATAAATAAATAAATAAATAGAAAAGTGTCCCTATGGTCCATAAAGATGCAAAGTTACAACTTTTTCCAAAATTTGATTATTTTATTATTTAACTCAGAAATCATACGTACGTCCTAAAAAACGCACTAAAAGATAAAAAAACTTATTGAAAAAGTCGCCATAAATATTTTATTAATTCATTTAAAATCCCTATATTTCGTTGGTCTTTTTCGATATTAAAAAAACGGTATATTTTTAAACAATAATTTAATTCTTTTGCTGATTGCTCAGTTTCTGATGTATCAAAAACATAGAAAAAATATAATTTATAAATTATTCGTATTCGATAATTTATAAAATGATTTTTGAAGCTATGCGACACAGATGCCCCGTCGTCTTCGGTTAACTGAAGATTCGCAAAAAAGATCTCAATATAAAAACTATTCAATAGGCCATTGAATTAAATTTAAAAAAAAATTAAAAGAAATCATTAAAAATTATCCCAAAAATTAAACTTTTAGATTAACACAATTTTACAATAACTCAAATAAATAAATTCATCAAAAAATAATTAAAAAAATAATTGATAATATTTAATGCAGTTTTTAGAAAAATAATAAAATATACGTTAAATTATCAATCTATGTCTTGTAATTCAGACTCTATAATGGATTTATTTGTTATGGTCACAGGTTGAATAAATACAATATTATCGGTTAAGGTTTTGTATAACCGGCACGAGAGATGGGATGATGGAATTGTGGTAATCAATCTTGTCAAATGTGGAATATTAAGTGCTGTCTCAGCCGTCTGGACGTTACGTTGAAATTTACCGCTCCTGATAAAGCTGGCGAGTCTATCCTCTCCCCCCCCCCCTCCCCGTATCTGTTCGTGGCAGCAGGCGCGGATATATGGGGGGAGGGGCGGAGGGGGCGACCGCCCCCCCAACAAGGATTGAAAAAAAAATTGATGACAAAAAGCGGGCAAGATTCCTGAATGGCGATTACCTACAATCTACAGATTTTATCGTCTACCTACACTGACAATTATACGTCTATTATACACTGATGACTAAACGACTGCATTGATACTTTTACACTGACATAAGAGTCTCCTAGGAGTTCATGCGGCAGGAGTTCTGGGAGAATACAAGATCTGGAAAGAAAGTTTTAGAAGGTAAAAGAGAAATAATCCCGCTTATTCGGAACCAAAAAATATTCTAGATGTTCTAGATCTGGCCAACGAATTCATCTACCCTGGCATACATTGCCTCATCCTTATCATGGCCTCCTTGACCGTAAGTGTGGCGACTGCTGAAAGAAGTTTTTCAACTCTGAGGCGACTAAAAACCTGGCTACGATCCACGATGGTAGACGATAGGTTAACAGGGTTGGCACTCCTGCATATTCATTTTGATATTCCAGTAGACAAAGAAAAGATAATTAAAAGATTTGCAAAGAAAAAACACCGGAAACCGCAATTTGTAATTTAATTCTGTGTTATACACTATTATGTATCATTTGTTCATTATTCATTTAGAAGTAAAATAAAAACGTACGAGTGTATTCATTATACCTTTTCCCTTTTTATAATCCTTAGTTACTTAATTACCTATCTAACAGCATATTGGATGCCCTAAATTCACACTATAATTTATTTTAACTATCTATAGACAGAAACCCCACCCCTAATGTCCGCCCGCCCCCCACCCCTCCCCCCCTCAAAAACAAGACGTAGATCCGCGCCTGCGTGACAGTAGATACAGATGTAGATGGTCGAGTAGTCCTTGGCAATGACCAGAGTCTGTATTTTATGTTGTCCTGGTACCTCGAGGATGTATGTAGATCAGAAAAACACATTGTGAATATTTGAACCGTTTTAATAATATAGAAAATACAGAGCGACTTACCAAGGTAAAGTTTGTGACGTTGTAGGAAGTAATCTCTGGATCTACTGAACCGATTTTGAAAAATCTTTTACCAATAGAAAGCCACGTTATTTGTAAGTGTCATAGGCTATATATTAATCCGAAAAATGAAAAGACTTTTTCGTGGTAGTCGGATTTGCAAAGTAAGTCGAAGAATAAGCGGTCGAACGAAAACGTTTCTAACTAACGCTGCCTTAAAACGATGAGAGATATATGATTAAGTTCTAGAGAAAAGTTGTAGAGATTGATAATGCCTACAAAAAAGTCAGCGACAACATATGCCTAACTTTTATATTTAAGTCACAAAAAGTAGTATTTTATATTAAAAAAATAATTTAAATCGTTAAGTCATGTTTATTGGTCATATTATCAACAATTATGAATTCTTATCAAAATAAGTAAATTTACCGTCTCAATCGTTTAAAACAAAATACTTTTCCCTTTTACTGCATAAATAGTTAAAGAGATAATACGGCATAGTTAAAGAGATAATACGAAATTGGCATGAAAATACATACATACATATGCAGTAAAAATAAAAAACTTCTTTTGGCAGTCAGGAAATAAATCATAGCACTCAGTACTAACCGAACCACACTCATAATTTCATCACAGGTAAAAAGTTTTACCGCCCAACGAAGTGGGCACGGGTCAGCTAGTTAATAAATAAAATTGCGCTCTGTTACATCCGTTAAACCGTAAGAATATTTCAACGTCATAAACATTTCGACGCCTACAGAGGTATAAATACCGTGTGAAATAATTGAATTTAAGTCAATAAAATACTTGGCATTATAATTGTCGTTTTCCTTGGGAAATTAAATTTGCTATTAATACTAAAAATTATACATTGTCATTTAATATTATTTGAAGCATTGCTAAGTCATATTTCCCTACAAGTTTTTGAAAAAACATTAGGCTTCCGCACTCTCTCCTTTTCTTATAAGTAAAAATCTTACAGTAAATTAACCCTTCTTCATAAGAGTAGAGAGTGCGTGTTAGACCGGTTTTATAGGTTAGCTTACTCGTATATCTTTTCTGCATAGTCTATCGCTTCCAAGTGGGCCTGATAGTATGGATTCCGAATTCCAGTTGTCTGCGTACTAGATCAACACAAACGTCAATCTGTACAATTAACTGACAGACTCATAGGTAGTAATGGTTATGTTATATTATTATGGTTAAAACGTTTTTAACACGCTTTTATAAGGTCGACCTGTATGTAACTATATATATATATATCCTTCTAGCCGTGTTCGGCCATAGCGACTGCATTGTAGATTCTAGTGACTTCTTTAGTCTTCTCAGAGTCCATTGTTCGCAAGCAGTCAAGTGCGCAGGCTATATTATAGTGCACAGGTGGGCGCGCGACCACGGGTGCACTCTCTCTTCCTCCCTCTTCTGAACCCGATGGAACGGAGACCGTTACGACCAGAGAAAAGTTTGGATGCAGATAAAATAAAATAAATTAATTAATCGCCAACACAGCAATGGCTGTCATTGTTAAATTTGTACTCAATATTGCAGCTATTTTTTTCGGATTTAGTTCGTTTTTCCACACTGTCATTTATGAATTTGGTAATAAGGCTTGTGGCGATGTTTAAGGTTTTTCTTGAGCTATTGTAGAGATGACCGGTGAATTATTAGTAGTTGTTGTAGTAGGCGGTGATGTAGAAGATGCATTATTGGATTTATCCTGGTTTTTTGTTGATCTCGTGTTGTTGCTCATGGGGCTGTGTTGAATACAGCATACAGCCTCTTGTTCCGACATTATATAAAATTGTGATAGTTTCCCTTTTGGCAAATCCCCGTCAGTTTTTGGACAATTTTCCGGCGGTAGACATACTCCTAAAACGCCATTTATTTCACATGACTCTTCACGGCAGTGTATATGCCAGGTCCCTTGGCACTTCCGCAAGGGCTCTTTCCAATACTGGTAACGGCGATTATGTTGAAGAGGCATTGGTTGTCAGCTATCGTCACTTGCAGAGGTCCACCACTATCGCCTCCACAAGAGTCTCGTCCTCCTTCTAAGCTTCCAGCCCACAATTGATCGTCCGTTATACCTTGTGGTAACCTCTTTCTGAGAGTCTTTGCATATAATCTTCGACAGGTCGGCTGGTCAATCAAATCCACCACCACCTTCAGTAAGTCGTCCGATGTATCTTCAGCAAAGTCGATCTGCCCCAAGCCAGTAACGACAGCTCGCTTGTTTTCGATGGTCGACTTTGTCCATAGACACGCTGGTTGAATATTTAATGTAAACTCAGACCGATAAGATCCTTCGGGACGCGTCCCGTGTTAACCGCGAGTGAATCCAGACTGTGGAATTGCACTGTATGTAACTAACTATGTAATGGAATCTAAGGTAACTAATTCAACCATCTTTCAAGGATCGTAGCGTCATGAAAATTGGCAGCTCTATGTAGTTCTGATGACAATACAATAATATGGTACTGTCGCACTGATCTGATGATAGAGTCGGAAGATATGAACTGGAACTTTATGATGGAACATCGTATCATAGCTGTGTTTGGACTTGTTAGAAAAGTCTTGGAATGAACTTTGACCACGATTAGGTTTCAAGGTCTGATGATGAAGCCGGAAGATAGGCACTGGCATTCCATGATGGAATATCGTATCATAGCCGTGTTTGGCCTTGTTAGAAAGGTCTTGTAATGAACTCTGACTACGATTAAGTTTCAAGGTCTGATGATGAAGCCGGAAGACAGGAACTGGCATTCCATGATGGAATATCGTATCACAGTCGTGTTTGCACTTGTGAGATAGGTCACGTAATGGACTTTGAACACGATCAGGTTTCACGGTTATAACAAACCTATTATATATTGACATTTATAAACGCATGTTTTTAGTGTTTTTTTTTAAACTAATAATTTATTATTTTGAATTCACTTGTACGTTTTTTTTTAATAGGTTGCTCAAGGGATACAACCAATAATTTAAAAAAGAATTTCGGCAGACAGTTATCTAGCCAAATCAAAGGATTAGTATTTTATAGGCACTTTCGATAGGAAAATGAACAATTGTTAACATGCCACGCTATCGATATTATGACTAAAATAACTAGAATTCCGAAAAATACAGTGACAAAATTTGGAGCAGTGCTTGTAGACCATATATCAAAATATTGTTTTGAAATTTAACCCTGATTATTTGTTTCGTATCCTTCATATGACTAATTTATTCTTTTTTTTTATAATGGTTGTTTGTTTTTGAAGTAAAATATATAGTATGTTTAGGTACTTACTAATAAAGGTATTGGTAAACAATATCGTTAGATAAATTCACTCGCATTTCACCAGATGTAGGCACAACTAAGCATTACCCCGTCCATCTCTAGAATTATTCAAAAGGGATCCAAATTACGTTGGGATGGGGTGTTACAATAAACTGCCTGAGAATATTAAAATTACATGTAGAAACGGAAAAATAGCCCAATTTAAATCGAAATTAAAAGGCTATCTTATTGCGAGAGAATTATATAATATTAACGTATTATAATAAGATGACTGACAATTTCCATCTCGATTTTTTTTATTTAACGTGACATTTGTTCCATTTTATTGATAATTATATTATTACTATTATTTCTAATTGTCTCCCATAATCAATTATATTTCTTTTTTATAGGACCATTTAATTTTAATATTATAATTTCATGATTAACTGTAGTTATATAAATCTAATATAACTCAATTGTGTGGTGAGTCTCTAATGAAATATTTAGTATACATTTTAAATTTATTTTAACATTAAGCGGCTATATAAAATGTCTAAACAACTATGTTAAAGTTTTTTAAGACAATAAATGCGATTTGATTTGATTTGATTCATAGTTTTATTGGTTGTAAGAGATTATCGTAAGATGATAAACCTGACCATTGTGAAATTTCATAATACAACAATATTAGAAACAAACAACAATATTATAGTTTTCTTAAAATGGGAAAAATAATTTCATAGGAAAACATTTATTTTGTGTCACCTTACTAAGTAATACTAATAATGAACTTGTAGGTTCTCTGAATACTAAATGCGAGCAATGTTTCTCAGGCTATCACATTGCGGTTTGAATATGTGTAGGGAAAGCATCATTTCGACTAGAGCAAACGCTTAAATTGTATGCAGTTAAATTTTATTCTTCGTTTTGCACCAACTGCGTAATTTTATGCGCGCCATAGTCGACCGAAAGTATTTGATCGCTTTGGAGTTTCTGAAGATAGAGGGTGAAATGAGCAAACAGTGTAATATTAACAGTCGCGTAGTTTAACTGCTCAATTTAATTTCAATTCAAATTACTTTTTTAAAATCTTTACCGACTATTGAAACTTACTCTATATATGAAAATATTTTAAAGTCAACAAAGTGTACTGATATCTAATAAACAATAATAATAATATTATAGCAAAATTATAGCATTCGGTTTTACAGATTTCCAGTTTCCTACTTTCGCCAAGATGCATCGCAAGAAAATAAATTTTCTATACTAAATATTAGTAGTAAAAAGTATTCAATTAATAATCAATTTGTAATAATAAACATAAATACTATATTGTTAGAAATTATAAATAGCCAAAAATAATAAAAAGAAATCAAAAGAATTATTTAACAATAAGGCACTAAAATAGTTCTTGCAATAATACAAATGTCTGAAAATCGTAAATGTTAATATTAATCAATCTTAAAGATCGAAGCCCTCAAGGTTTAATCTTCTTAGCCAGCTTCTTTTGGATAGGACGATTAGATTTTGAAATTACACTTAGTGGTCATTTACACTATCCAATATGTTTTCGCAAATCGCCGATTATCCTCGCTGAATGATCCTACCAGCCATGGTGTGTTTTGTTAAAAAATAAATAAAACACAGTTCCACTTAGACTTTAGCTTAGTTCTCAGTTCTCTCGATCCTCCCCCCCCCCTCCTCCCCAAAGTCTTTTCCACGGCTGTAACCGTAAGCACTATATATATTTTCTTAAAAACAATGGCGAAAACCACATTTATTTTAACTTTTTTTTACTTTCGAAGCTGTAATTACCTGTTTCCAACTTAGATCAACATAATTTTTGTAAAAGAAACAGCAAAAAACATGTGAGGGACCACCCCTCATTAGATTCCAAATTGATCGGTGTGAGGGGGTGGTATCAACTTACGAGATATCTCCGTATTAAAATGCGGTTTTGAATGAAGTAGAAGGAATTTATTGATCGAAGGTTTGATATTGCCAGTTATAACGCTTCCCGAACAGATTATCGAGACGCGAGGGTTGCGCGACGGAGGTTATGTGGGAATAGTGGATGAAAGAATTCTTTTCCAGTCACGAGGACTGGAAAAGGTAAGGAAAGGAAAACAAGGAGCCGGATTCGTTGAACGACCTCGTGAGAGGGGTGCCGAATATGCCGTCGCAACCTTGGAGGAAGGTGATTACTCGGGGAATGATAATTAGGTTACTTTTTCGCCGGTTTATAAAGGCCGGTAAATGATGCAATCCGAAATATTCCGAGTAAAAGTATTGTTTCATCATGCTGATTCATAGCTGCACGGGTTAAAATAATAGCTGAATTGTGTCAGTGGATTTCACTGGAAATCGATGCATTTGTTGATCATGTAATGGACTTAAGGGCCATTACAAACACATAACGTTCTCCTCTGAAGCTGTAAATGTTTGCATAATAAAGATTTTTGTAATACTTTCGATTTTTATTTTTAGATAGCCTGCGACCCCCCTCCCGGGGGGTCGCAGGCTATCTAGAAAAGAAGGGACCCCCCTCCCGGGGGGTCCCTTCTTGCCCCTCGGGGATCGCGACTCACAGGTTTAAAACACTGGTGTTCCATCAGTTAAGTGGCTATGGGCTGTTTCGTTTATCCAACGTAGGCTAAACCATAGCTGCATTCCATGTTATACACACCCGGTGTTTGCAGTGTTATTACATCCTTTACCTCAGATAGCTCAGAGACCGAGGTATATTTTGGGTCACTTTACAAAACGTTTACATCTAACCTAACCAAACCTATTCTGGACAGCGGTAGTTTCAATATCGCTGATGTGTCGGTTGCTACAAATTCCACTCAGTAGATTCGTTTTTATTTCATTTATTTCAAGTTATTTTTGTAAAATATTAGGAAAAGCTGTTAGTTTTATTTATCCTGTACAATTTTCCTTCAGATTTTTGTAGCTCTTTCAAAGTATCAAAACGGATTATCCGCATAGGCGGAGTCGTAAAGTGTCGCAGCGTGCTGCGCATATAATATGTGAGGGAGATGGGGCAATACGCGCCAGAAACAAAAGAGCCAGATAATATAGAGCCGGCCTCAGTTTTTTCAGCGACTGGCTGTAATTCTGCCTGCCTGTGATTCACGGCGGAAGCCGCCGCAGCTGCGGGCAGCTGTGTAAAGAAAGTGTATAGATAGGCTAAAAGCCTAAAAGCTTCACAATTGTCAGCAGACAGGAGCAAAGTGTAAAGTAAACACAGCGAGCAGCCTCACACCCTCACTGCCAAATTTGGCCGGATTTCCCTGTTCTTCCGGCTGCTAGCAGGTTTAAGGTAGCTTGCGCTGCCTCTACCTGGTGTTAGCGGTAATTCAGTTCGAATTTATCGCGGACCGTGGCGCCCTATTCCCATCAAACACAATCGGGATTGGGTGCCCATCAGATAGTTTCTAAGAATAGGCGACGCCAGGTCAACCGCTACCCCCCCCCCTCCCCCTCTTCTTGGCACACGTCTATCTCTAGACTCCCCTGGTTGTTCGCTAGATTGCGCAAGCGATTGGCTGACACAGCCCGGTACGCAAAGCGCCCAGTTCCACTCGAGGTGTCTCCTGCGATCCTCACTTCCAGGTTAAGTCCCTCTTCGGAGAGGCCGAAGACCAGAAGGGAGCTGAACAGTGAGTCGTGCCGACCCAAGAAATCGCAGACAGCCATCATGTCCAAACTGCACGGAAACATTTGGAACCAAGGGCAGAACATCAGTAGTCAGAAGTACTGCAGGTCAGAAAATTACTCACCCGCGGTGGCTCTCAAGGCCCCCTCGGAATCAGTGTAGGTCGGGGTGTGGGGTTTATAAGCGTCAAACCCTCGGCCAAAGCATACCTTGGCGTTATAAATCAGATAAAACGAAATTATTGCGTGAAGTTTGTAGTACCCAACGTTGCGGCGTTGTTGGCCTATACCAAAAACGGTTGTTTTGTCGCGCGGTCAATGTGACTGTAACAACGATATCGAATTAATATTAACTTACCTCAGGCATAATGGTTTACTGACGATTGGGGTTACCACTGTGGCAATCTCGATGTACCTCTTTACCGCAATGTGATCTGTGTAGAGGATCGATGGCGAATTGTAATGGGGTTTCACAGGAGGAGGGGCGCGACAGGGGAAAACACAGTGCAGTAGTTCGATTGATGATTTTTTTGAAACCGTTGGGGGGCGAACGTGTTTCGTCCGCTCTGGTTTACACCAATGTGTATTAGTAACAATTATATCTGACTCAAATAAACATGTACCATTTTCAATGATGTGGTGTACTCTTTTTATTATGAATCGAAAATCCCAGGAAAGGAGCAAACTGAATATTTGGAAACATATAGGAAGAATAAGCCCTAATAGTCCAAGCATATGAGATCTAAGCTTGTCGTTGCCAAAAAAAAATAACAGAAATATTTTGGTCAACGGTTTTATATTATGTATTTTTGGACGCTGAATCCGGTTTTTAACTTTACAACCTCACCAGAGGTAAGCTAACTTCAGAAATCGCGAAGAAACGCGATAAAATTGCATTTAATTTAGTTGTTTGCTTAATAGTTACGAATGAAGCTTTTTTTGATAGCGGCTGTTTGATCTGGGTGTTACACTCGACTCTAAACTGCTATTTTATGCCCACATCAACAGTATTGTTGCGAAAGCGTTTAAAGCCCTAGGATTTATTATACGGTCATATTTATCAGATTTATCATACGGATTTATTATTCAATAACATAAAAACCATCAAAATTCTCTATTGTGCTTACGTCCGCAGTCATCTTGAATATGCATCCCAGTTATGTCACCCTTGTTACGAGGTGTATGCATCGAGAATAGAGGCCATCCAAAGAAAATTTCTGCACTACATAGAATATAAATGTCGTATACGTGATCCAGACAACTATTCTCGTTGTATCCGCCATCATTAATTGCTGCCATTGGCTTTGCGAAGAAACATAGCTGACATCTCGCTTTTACTACGAATTTTAAATGGCTCGATTGAATGTCCTGAACTACTATCTAAAATATCTCTCCACACTCCTAGCCGGGCACTTAGAAATAGGGCACTCCTTCTTGTACTTGGCTTTAAAACCAAATACAGGCGTAATTCTTATTTTATAAGGGTATGCGAAACTTTTAACACCCTGAATGATGACATTGATATTGACCCCTTTTTCACGAATATAGATTCTATAAGGAAGCAGGTTGTAGGGCGATTTTGTGATGACCAGGCTTAGCATTTTCTTCTTTTATTACAGTCTTGTTTATGTCAACATGTTTTCTACTGTACAATTTAGTATCTTCTTTTAAATATCTTCTTTATAATGCTTAATATCAGTTCTAAATTCTCTCAATTCTGTAATTATTATTGTCATTATCATTGGTAACTCGTAAATGGCTCTAAGCTTCCTATTTTTTTTCACTACACAATTATTGGCTGTAAGTTATCCTTAAGAAAATAAAATAAAAATACGCGTGGCACTCGGGGACTGCCGCGGTAAAGCTATTGCATAGCATTTATAACAACTTATGCAATTATAATTATTAATTTATTTTTTATTTATTTTATTTTTTCTGATTTCAGATAACTGCGCTCTATCGGAAAACGTTGAAATTATTCCGAATCATTTACGGCTGCGGTAGCAAATGATTAGGAATAATTTAAACGACTTTCGATAGAGCGCCGCGCACGAATTTTTTATTCGATAAAGCAAAAAAAACTGATTATTCGAAAAAAGTCGTAGATAAAAAGATAGATAATTAAATTATCTTTAAAATGGTGCAGGTTTCATAATAATACGCCAGATAGTATTTGCGTAGTAGTCGTTTTTGTGTTCGGTTAGACCTAATTTCACAAATTAATTACACTATGTAATATAAACAAAATCTAAAATATTCAAAGCTAATAATATTAGGAAAATGTTCTTGTTTAACATATATTTTTTTCGAATCGTAAGCAGTACTCGCTTAGACGTAATTATCAGTTTAAAATCATTAATTTTCTTTAAGAAATTTCTTCATTCGGTCGCCGCGCTAGCCTAGGCTCGCGACAAAATATCCTTCGATTCATATTTTCAGACTTAATTCCTCCGATGTACCAAACGACCACTAAAGCGCGCTCAAAAATGGTATTTTTTGTCAGAGAAAAACGCAGAAAATGGCATTTTGAAGCTCTCCTCTGGCGACGTCGCAAAATTGAAAAACGGTTTCAGCGATTAAAAATACATATAAAACCCATGAGAAAAATAGTTCCGGATTTTTTTCCCTGAAATAACTCCCATATGCTTGGACTATAACACCGTGGCTGAAACATCTAGCTATCCCAAGTATTGCAAGTACACTATATAAAGTAATACTTGTTATTAGAATATGTAAACCATTCTCGAACATTAACATATTTAAAACGCTTTACTTTTCTTATGTTCGTAGCACCTTAGAGTTCGCATGGCAGATTTGGAATCCGCAATATGGCGTGTATAAAAATAGGGTGGAGGGCGTCCAAAGACGTTTTATTAGATACCTGGACTATCGTGAGCACTTACGACTTGGAACTTACGAGAGCAGGCTGAACTATTTCAGTGTGTGTTCACTGGAAGACCGCCGCACAGCGGCTGATATGACATTATTGCATAAAATAATTCATAACAAAATTGATAGCCCTCATTTGGTAAAGAAACTGTCGTTGTTGTTTCCGCCACGAAGGGTTCGCTCTCCTCGTACGTTCGAAATCCCTCGTGTGAACACTAGTTACGCCCAAAACTCTGTTATGCACCGCTTGATGACAACATATAACAGTCGATTCGAAGATATCGACATTTTTTACTTAAATCAACCTAAATTCAGCGAGGCTGTCCTTAGCTCACTAGGCGTCTAGGAAGTGATTATATAGTGTGTATACAAATTGTTTCAAAACACTCAGAGCGAAAATGAGAATAGCAAAGAGTATAATTTGAAAACCTATATCCTATCCTACATATATCCCATCCCTCTCCTTTCCTATCCTTGCAATAGTTCGATTGTAATTTAAATTAATTTAATTTAGTTCAATGCAAATTTAGATTTACCGTATAAGAAAATAATGTGGGAAACAATTAATCCGCCAGCGAAACACTGTATTAGAATAATTAGTAATAATTAATGAAGCGCTGTATGTTTCCCGAAAATAAAATAATTAAATGCACTACTTCTTTGAATGCTTATAACACCTTAGTTAGATATTTGGTGAGGATACGTTCCGTTGCAATCGTTCCAAATAAAAATACGTGTGGCACTCGTGGACTGCCGCGGTAAAGCTATTGCATAGCATTTTTAACAACTTATGCAATTATAGTTATTTATTTATTTTATTTATTTTACTTTTCTGATATCAGATAACTGCGCTCTATCGGAAAACGTTGAAATTATTCCGAATCATTTGCGGCTGTATTCCGATTCGGAATAATTTAAACGTATTCCGATAGAGCGCCGCGCACGAATTTTTTATTCGATAAAGCAAAAAAACCGGATTATTCGAAAAAAATCGTAGATAAAAAGATAAATAATTAAATTATCTTTAAAATGGTGCAGGTTTCATAATAATACGCCAGATAGTATTTGCGTAGTAGGTAGTCGTTTTTGTGTTCGGTTAGACCTAATTTCACAAATTAATTACACTATGTAATATAAACAAAATCTAAAATATTCAAAGCTAAGAATATTAGGAAAATGTTCTTGTTTAATATATATTTTTTTCGAATCGTAAGCAGTACTCGTTTAGACGTAATTATCAGTAATCATTAATTTTCGTTAAGAAATTTCTTCATCTGTCGCCGCGCTGGCCTAGGCCCGCGATAAAAGCTATGCAATAGCTTAAAAACTGGTTTCTCATATAACTAGGTTTTTGCGCGGAAAAAGGACCACCGGTCGATAATAACCACCACACCGTGCATTATTGAATACACCTATCTATCTTTTTATTTCCTCGATGGTTTCCACTGCAAATGAGGCGTGGATGAATCAATTTTTCGGGCATTGATAAGTTGGAGGATGTACTTCTTCGAACGCTCTGCTCGATCGTTTGATGCGTAATGGAGGCGGTGAGAGTTCGGCTCTTAAAACTTTTACAGCGGCAAAAACTGTATCATGGAAAAAGTTGGGTTTTTACGGCTCATTATTCATAGAATTTATAGCATCTACCTACTTAAGAATCTGACACAAAACGATTGGTATTTATTATACAGATGATTCGTTTATTCCAGCAGTGATGTTATATCATCCAAAAACGTGAAACAAATACTATCATGAAGTTTGATCACATATCGATCTTTCGTAGGCAAAAGGCGTATCTCCGTATTAGACAGTATCGAGATTTTCATATACTAAACCTACTCTTTACATGACTAACCAACAAAAAAGAAATGTAAAGCGTTCAGGGTTCATCTGTATGTATATCTTCCGTTTTTTAATTCCACCATAACTTCTGAAAGCTTGAATCGATTCAAAGGTGTCCTATATTATTAGAACCGTTATGTCATCCCAAGTGTCATACAGTACATTAACTGCCCAAACATCAATTAAGTAGTTGTATAAATGTCCAAATGTCGATAAATTAATATAAATATATCGTGTTTATTGTCAAATGAAAGGTCTTATTGATTACATTTCGGAAATATACATCTATCTATATGGATAAATATATGTACATCAAATATTTCCCAATGAAAATAATTATAAATACAATAGTTCACTTTTTGTAATGGCAGTAGTGTCTTTTATTCCTTTGCGATATAAGTACTTGTAGGTACTTGTACTTTATTCCAACATGCCTTCTTTTTTGCATAATTCCTTCACTCCACTTTCACTTACGCTCTCGAGAAAATCTAAATACGTTAACATTCATCAACTTCCATGTTGAAGTCATTTGCAGTGCAGGCGGCTCGAATATGGAACTCTGTGCATTTGCCCCTGATACAATTTATAAACCTGATTGGGTTTAAAAAAAAAACATTATTTTTTTTTATTTCATAAAGTTGTCTAATATAGAAAATATATTTTGGCAAAAACAAATGTGTGAATAATGTATTTTTTTTACAATTACTTTTGCGTAGCAGATAAGATTACATTTTTGTGAATTTTATCACCTTACTAGATTGTATATCGGTTCTAGGGTAAAGGATTTAATACATAGTAACTTCACTTATATTTTTTTTATTCTTTCATTTATTACGATGGTTCATTCATTTTATAAAAATTAAAGAGTAAATGTGGTAATGTATAAATAAGTGACTAATATTAAATCTGTGCAAAGGAAAATATTTTAATATATAAATAGGTAAATAAATAAATCTATAAACAAATAAATTGATCAATAAATTAAGTTAAAATCTTTAATTGTTTAAGAGACCTATTAAGAGATTACGGGATCTATTAGGAGTTTTTTTTTAATTTTTTTATTTATTTAAAGAAATGCGCATTTTTAAAAACTACAGTACATTACATCTTATCATTAGAAGCTCCATTGTAAATAGTAGCAAAAGAGAGAGTACCGCAGCCCAGTCCATCTTTAGATCAACGCTGCCTAACTAGGCCTAGGTCCGTACTAAGGCAAGCGTACCAAGAAAATAGTGGCTTGTGCATACTTTAAACTACACATGTTAAAAGAAAAAAAATATATAAAAATAGTATCTAATAATATGAAGACTTAACTTAAGGCAATAAAAAATGTATGTAGAAATTAATCATTACTCTAAAAACTAGGTCATTGATATGTCAATATGTCTGTCAGTCTATCTTCAAATTATATTTGTAAAATACCTATCATAAAAGACAATAAAATTAATTTCAATAACAAGAAAAAGGTAAATAATAAATATGAATTGCAATGAATAGTGAAATAATCAAATTGAAATAATTAAAGATGGAAAAAGGAATTATAATAAATAGTCAAAAAATCAAATTGAAATGGTCAGAGGATTATCAAATTGAAATAGTTAATATATACTTAATCTATGAATACCCCCCTCCCACCCAACCAGCTACTTGCTTGACCTTCGATATTGAGTTGACACATGTTCTTAATTCTCTCACTATGTCCACCCTATCATCTGTCATCACGTCCACCCTAGGACGGGTTAGTCCCAGTTGGGTGACAGAATCAAATAAGCAAAAGGTTAAGGTTTGCCATTTGGTTCCTGTTATTTTTGTAAACAAAATCAATATTTTATAGTAATTAATTCTTAAATAAATAAATGTCAATGTTATTTTCATTAATATATTTATTATGTAATTGTACTCATTTATTATGACCGATAATTAACAAAATTACACTTGATATAATATAGTAATTGTAAATTTAGTAAATATATTATATTAATTTGCCAACAAAACAATTTAGTCGCAATAAATCTGGCGGTTTGGTCGTGATATATTGCCACTTAACAATATACCCACCTTGTGCTTTATTCAACTTTATTGTATGTGCAAGAAAGTTTTTTAAGAAACCAAAACAAACTATACGAAATACGAGTGTTTTAATACATAAAGCTCCAAAAAAACGATGTCTTTATTAGTTTTACTTTACGTAGCTTACTTTATTGTCTATCGTATAAAACCACTCTGACGACTGCTTCTGCTAATAAATGAAGCAGCGAGTTTACCAGTTAAAACTTCGGCATCTTCGCTAAAAGTTTTCGTTTGACGGCTGATCCCTCAAGAAAGTTACGGTAATAATATAACTTTTTAAGGCTCTGAAAAACGTATCATATTTCTCTATAATACCTGTCGTATGAATTTCAATGCCTTTTGCGTCTCAGGAAAAATGTCAAATTGTCAAACAAAGCTATCAAAATAAAACGACGAGGAAATTTGAGAAGTTTTTTTTGCTCGGCGAGCAGATATGTTCCATCCGGCTTGGAAGAAGAGTACATTTGCGTTAAGATCGATGGTTGTGGCCATCAGCGCTAAATATGTGCGCGTTGTGAATAAGTGATGAGCGTTTGCCACCATATTTTCATTAGGCCAACGGGTTTATTATATGGCGCCGGGTTTCTTTCGCGGCGCCGCAGAAATCTTCATTAATATTTATAGCGGACACTGCGATACTTTCGCCTGGTTTTTCGCCAAATGCCCGGCTCTGGCGGATTATAAAATAGAGCCGTGTTGCCTTAATAAATTGATATTAGCCGACTGCTCAGGCGGGACGAATGTGCGGTATGCCAGCTTGTAAATCCCCAAAACGAAGAGTTATGGTTCATTCGTTAACGTGTCCAAGCCAGGCTAGGACACGTCTCTGCGAACATATGCGACCTTGATGTCCTAGTCGTTTGCGTCTTGTAGGTCCTGGTGCGTGATCGGGGTTAACAACTGCGGGTAGGATCGAAGGTGGTCTTCATCCTCCAGCGTTCCACATTCGCTTATTGAATGAGATTGGCTAGACATCTTGCCACAAACACACTCAGTCTGTTGAGACTACGCGAGGTGGTATAGGGGAGATGGAACTCCGGTACTATCTGTCCTTTAAGGAGGATGTTAAACGCCCTCGCAAAGTGAAACCCTCAATTGAGTGATGCGGTTCGAACATTGACTGCTTGGAGCGGTTGTGTGCAACTCAAACCTTATCATATATATATATATATATATATATATATATATATATATATATATATATATATATATATATATATATATATATATATATATATATATATATATATATATATATATATATATATATATATATATATATATATATATATATATATATATATATATATATATATATATATATATATATATATATATATATATATATATATATATATATATATTGTGACCGACACGATTTCTCGGTACTTAGGATACCTAGAAATCGATGTGGTCGCTTGTTTGTAGAAACTAAAATTATAAAGAAAACATTAAATCACTTGAACGATGACATTTAATTAGTAAAAGGCAGATAACAATAAGAAAATATGAATTTTAAAGAACTCTAGAAGTGAAATCTATATTTACAACTATAATATTTGATTAAAAACTTTGAAAACAATTAAAAACTTTGGAAATTAATATTTAATACATTTCAAAAACTCTGGAATCTAGCTCAGAACAATGGGACTTTTCTCAGAGGCCGGCTGATCATGAAGGGTCAACAGTCAGACGAGTGGTAGGTAGAAAACAGCAGTAGGGTAAGTACGATAAAATTTCAGTGATAGAATGTTCTGGAAAGCGGATTCAAACTTCCCGCCTTCAGCTCTAGGTCGCGGCGACGTCACGTGGTTACGTGGCGGTGACTGGTACGATTTACGTATCGTACGGTACGGTAACGAATAGCGGCGCTGGCGATCGACCAACCCGGCTCGGGCTGATCTTCAGGAAAGCTGGAATGGGCGTATTCTTGATTTCTGGAGTTCTTCAGCTGTACCCTTGTACCCCGACCGGCTGGAACGGTTGAATTCGGGAGTACTCTTCAAAACGGCTGGAACGATTGAAGTAGGCAAGGCTCCCAGAAGTTTGCCCCGTGGAAATTCTCCCCGTGGAAGTTCCTGAAATTATCCTCCACTTAGACTAGGGATTCAGGTGTTGGGGTAGGAGCGAATAAGGGAAGCAGAGACGGCACCCTGCGTTCTGAGGAAATCGAATCTCGCTCCCCCAACTCAGCCAGATAAACCCTTCAAGAAGCAATACCAAGATATAATTATCGAACGCACTCACCGAGAAATATAATGTCTAACACAACAGAGAATGAAGACCAACTCGGAACTTCCACTAACTAGCGCCACGGCTCCGATTTAAAATGCCCCGAAAACGAGTTTTTGGCGCTTCATATAGGCTCATATCAAATGTTCCAGAATTTTCTAGTTCATACTCGAACAATCGATCATATCCGGTTCACCGTTTGCTGAGTATAAATTGTGTAGCTAATTTCTAAATTTTATTAATTTAACCCCTCGCGTACCAGACGGCCCGAAACGTCCAGAATTGATATTTACCGTCGAACCCCAGACGGCCCGAAATGGCCAGGCGAGGCCGACCGCTAATTATGTTAGTACAACTTTGACTAATAATTATGAATAATCTTTATTGCTTTACATAACGACGTTACAAATATCTAATAGCAAATTTCAATAGGAACATAAAACAGGTCTTTTTTAGACGATCGGTGTGACAGTTTCGGAGTAATCGTTTTTTTTCTGAAACGCCATCTTTTTTTTGAGACTCGCGAATTTCTTACGGGCCGTAAGGCACACATTAAAATTCAAACCGCGGGCCGCGAGGGGTTAATAAAGAAGTCAAAACCGAGATTAATTTTATTATAAAAACCTTTTTGAATTTATTTATCCCCAAAATTCAATACAAGGACAGGACCACCTTGACTCTATGTCGTAAAATGGTTACTTTATTAGAAATAAGTAATTTTATCAAAATAAAAATTGCTGTTTTAAAATATTCAATGTTTTATTTATTTTGCATTTTAATAACCCAATCCCATAGCAATTTATCGCATAAATTATAATAAATTATTAAATATTAAGTCGCTGATTTCGACTCTTGCGGTTGGTAGACGAAATTCGGTTGTATGGAATTGGCAAAACTGCATATATGTCAAACGATCGGTGTCAGTGTCGTGAAACAACAACAATGGCGAGGATTGGGACTCAACACGCGATAAATTATGGAAATTCTGTATTTAATTTACAGAAATCGCGTGACAATATATATATATATATATATATATATATATATATATATATATATATATATATATATATATATATATATATATATATATATATATATATATATATATATATATATATATATATATATATATATATATATATATATATATATATATATATATATATATATATATATATATATATATATATATATATATATATATATATATATATATATATATATATATATATATATATATATATATATATATATATATATATATATATATATATATATATATATATATATATATATATATATATATATATATATATATATATATATATATATATATATATATATATATATATTTGATAAGGTTTGTAAAGAAATCCGTTTATAGGATGATGTTTTTATTTAAAATAAAATTAGTAAAAGCTACTTAAAAAGTAGCGAAGGAAATCCCAGCTTGTATTGGGAAATGCTTATTTTTGAATGAGATATACTTACGGATGTGCACGACTTTCGACGGTGCAATGTAAGTTTAAAGGTCCTTTTGCAGTCGACTAACGATTTAATATTTTTTTATTTTTTCGCTTAATTCGTCTCAATTGAAGGCATTTTGTGTTGCATAAGGATAAACCCTATTTATGAGATATATGGATGAATAGTGATCGTTAGTCGACTGCAAAAGGACCTTTAAACTTACATTGCACCGTCAAAAGTCGTGCACATCCGTAAGTATATCTCATTCAAACATAAGCATTTCCCAATACAAGCTGGGATTTCCTTCGCTACTTTTTAAGTAGCTTTTACTAATTTTATTTTAAATAAAAACATCATCCTATAAACGGATTTCTTTACAAACCTTATCAAATATAACAATATTATACTGTTTTCTACAATGATTCTTTATATTTTTTTAATATTATACAATTTTATATAGGTTTACCCTATTTTGATAACATTATACAATCTTTATTATAAACTCCTCTGCCAGAAATTAAGATTGAAGTTTCTTCTTTCATTTCATTGAGCATATGGAGGTTTTTTTATTTTTATTTCGATTTAATGGCTCGTTGATAACAAACTCAGCCAATTGTATCATATTTTAAATATTGGTAGCATTCGAAATTTGAATTATTTCGTAATGTCACTTTCATTTATAAAACGGCTTTGCCGAAGTGATCAATAGTTTAATTTTTTATTTTTTCGCTTAATTCGTCTCAATTGAAGGCATTTTGTGTTGCATAAGGATAAGCCCTATTTATGAGATATATGGATGAATAGTGATCGTTAGTCGACTGCAAAAGGACCTTTAAACTTACATTGCACCGTCGAAAGTCGTGCACATCCGTAAGTATATCTCATTCAAACATAAGCATTTCCCAATACAAGCTGGGATTTCCTTCGCTA